>JAXQQM020064185.1:0-60326 GCA_034641835.2 Pinus albicaulis | reverse complement strand
TGTTTTTAATTTTTTTTTCCAAATAATATATTTCCATTTTAGACTAATTTTGCCTCTTTTTTTTCTATACTGTATCTATTATTTTTCCTATTGGAACTTTTTATATGTACGACAATTAGTTTCCATAATTAAAATAATTTTTTCATAACTGCTATAATATTTTATTTTCCTAATGGCTATTTTTGGAATTGGATGCATCTATGTTATTTGAACACGATGATAGATGTCCCCAGGATGAACCACATTGGATGATTCTAAACTTAGACCAACAAACTATAATATGATTGTCTACAAAATTTAATGTGATACATTAATGTGATTATTCAGATAAATTTAACTTCAACAAAATTAAATAATTGTTACTTTTTATTCCTTGTAACACATAAGTCAATGCACACCATCACTAATTATTTATGTTTACATTGAAATCAATAGACACTATTAACCTAATTAATTTTAAATTAATGTACATAAAACATCTAGTTATATCAAATTAGAAATCAACATCTACACTGAAATCAATGCATTTAGTGCAAACAATCAAATATGATTAGAAACCAACATACACATTGAAAATCAATGCATCTAGTGCAAGAAATCAAATAGGATTATATATCAATATCTACACTGAAATCAATGCATCTTGCACAAGAAATCAAATAGAATTATATATTAATATCTACATTGCAGTGCATCTTGCACAAACAATAAAATAGGATTAGAAATAAACATCTACATTGGAATCAAAAAATCTAGTGCAAGAAATCAAATAGGATTATAAGTCAACATCTGCGGTAAAATAAATGCATCTAGCACAAATGATCAAGTAGGATTAGAAATAAAAAAATATATTGAAATCCATGCATCTTGTTCAAGCAATCAAACAGGATTAGAAATCAAAATTTACATTAAAATCATTTCATTTAGTGAAAGAAATCAAATAAAATTGGTGTTAATTTTCATATTGTTCTATGTCGTTTCAATTATAAATGCCTCGGGTGCAAACAATCAAGTAGGATTAGAAATCAACAACTATACTGAAATCGATGCATCTTGTGCAAGTAATGAAATACGATTAGAAATCAAAATCTACATTAAAATAAATTCATTTAGTGCGACCAATAAAATATGATTAGAAATATACATCTTCATTGAAATAAATGCATTAAGTGAAAAAATCAAATACTATTACTCTTAGTTTTCAGATTTTTCTATGTTGTTTCAATTACTTCAACCCAAATAAATTCTTCATTAAGCAATGCATCCAAATATTAGCAATGTTTCCAATCAAAAGAAATAATTAAATATAGAATAATAAATGAAATGATAAAGGAGAGAATAACACATCCACAAGAGAAATTAGATTGGTAAAAGACTAGGGGAAAATCCCACAAGTGGGAAAGCCATTTCAAATATTTTTCTTATTAGATCGTAATAAATGTTTCAACAGAGAGTATAATGAGCCCAATACATAAAATTCCGACAGATCTTTACCCAATAGAAAAACAGAAGAAGACTTTCATAATTACTGTAAAGCAGAGAGAAACCATCTATCTATCAGACAACTCTATGTTAAAATATGACAACAAATGTAAAGAATGTAATTTTGGGCAAGTTTACTTATTACCTGTTAGTTGGTTGTATAACGAAATAGCCTAGGTTAAATTGGATGGCCCGAGAGGCTTGTAAGATGAGGAGAAACATTCTTGATTAATAGAGTTTCTAATCCCTTGCCCCATGGAGGTTTCCTTACACCTTGTCAAGGTTTTACCATGTATATTTTTGCATTTACCTATGTGTGTTTATCTTTCAGTTTTTCATTTATTTTCATAGATTTCTTTCTTGTTTTATAAATGTTGGGTTCAATAAGTGGTATCAGAGCAAGCAGAGCAGGAGCCTGTGGATCAGTCATTCCAAATTGATGTTGTGTGAAAGAACAATTTGATTGTTACCACAGCCAGTTACTGGAGCACTAAGTCCGAGAAGTGGAAGCCACGAGCCATAACAACCGAAATAACAGGCGTCGAGGGAAAAGAGCATAACGTCCAGCAAAATGACCTGTCTGTGCCTGAAGAAAGCTAAGGTTGTGAAAAAGAGCCGATTAGTTAAGACGTCGAAGGAGAAGAGACAAGGCGTGATGTTGAAATTTGTCTTGCACACGCAGCTGACAGAAGAAATAATCTACACGATGCAGAGATAACCAACGCCATATTTAGAGAAAAGAGGCCACTGAAGAAAAAGGGGTCGTCGAAGGATACTGGTGAAGCTAGTTGCAGAGGGAGAAGCATACACGACAGAGAAAAAAGGCGCCAGAGAAAAAGGGGTTGTAGTAGAAAGTTCGCTCGAGTCTGTGAAAAAGGGGTTGTAGCATAAATTCTGCTCAAGTATGCTCATCGAAAATCCTGCACTTGCGCATCTAGACTATCTCTTGATTAACACTAGCATCCAGATGATTAAAATCGATGAAGAATGTTGTTGCCTTCAGATGAAAAATTAAGGCTCAACAATATATTTTTTTAAGATAGTTTCATAGATCGAATAGTATATAGAGAGACCCGACAGAGCCGATGTCTGAGCCAGCCAAAGAGAAGAATCGCATGTTGCCAGAGAAGAATAGCATGATTTTTTCCGCTGATAAAATTTTGTAACTTCTTGTCGTCAAAGGAAAAGGCTGTTGGCCGTCGAAGGAGAAGACTGCACTGAATTAAAATCGGGTATAATTATTTTTTTTTTTTGGTTAAAAAAAAACACAGACAGATATTCAAATACTTAAGAAAATAATTTTTTTTTTAAAGAGGGTGATTGAAGGAATTTTTCGGATTATAGTGATTTTTTTGGACATGGATTATTGTGGTTCTCTGGAGATTGAGGGTTTTTTCAGAGAAGTTTTCAGGCATAAATTAAAATTTTGTAAATTTATTGAAAGAAACAAAGGAAGTTTAAAGAATTTTTTTTTAGAACTTTTTCTGGTAGAAATTATGGAAAGTGGAATAGAGAAAATCTCGGAATTTTTTGCAATAATTTATTTAATTAAAATAAAGAGAAATCAGAAACCTGGGGAAATCAGAAATATTTCTTTAAACCCTAGTTGGAAATTAAGAAAGAAGGGAAACCAAGAAACCATCCCTATTTGGAAATTAAGAAAGAAGGGAAACCAAGAAACCATCCCTAGTTCGAAATTAAGAAAGAAGGGAAACCAAGAAACCATAGAAGAAATATTTCTAGGAGGTGGAAATGGCGAAAATGACAAATGCAAAGTTCGAGGTGGAAAAGTTCACCGGGAAGAACAATTTCGCATTGTGGAAACTGAAAGTTAGGGACTTACTGGTGCAACAAGGGTTGCACAAAACATTAGACGAGGTAAACAAAAAAACCTGCAAGCATGACATATTCGGACTGGGAGGACTTGGATGTCTAAGTCCTCAGTACCATTAGGCTATGTTTGGCATATGAAGTTCTCTTTAATATTGTTGAAGAGAGTACAACTGAAGGGTTGTGGGAAAAACTAGAAACCTTGTATATGACTAAATCATTGACAAATAGAATTTATTTGAAAAGACAATTGTATAGTCTTTGGATGGAGGGTACAAAATTTTCATAACATTTAAATATTTTTTAATACACTTATTTGCCAGTTGTCAGATATGGAAGTTAAAATTCAGGAAGAAGACAAGGCTATAACCTTGTTGTGCTCTCTTCTCGAGTCATGGGACCACTTTGTAACTTCAATTAGTTTGAGCACTATTGATTCATTGAAATTTGAATCAGTTGTGGGTGCTCTCTTATCTAAAGAAGTACGAAGGAAGTCTAGTATTGAGACATCTGCACTAGAAGCCATGGTAGCCAGAGGTCGTTCGAAGGAAAGAGGGGAGAAAGAAAGGGGCTCTTCTAGATCAAAATAAAAGGGTGGCAAGAAGTGTAAAGCCAAGTGATGGTACTGCAACAAAATGGGACACCTCAAGAAAGATTTTTGGAAATGGAAGGAGTTGGAAAACCAGAATAAGGAAGAAAATTAGGTTGATTTAGGTATGATTGATGAAGTTTTAACTGCTAAATCTCTCCCTGTTTGTAATGTCTCTCAAGATGCTGAAAATTGGCTATTAGACTCTGGTAGTTCTCATCACATGATTCTTCACTGAAGTTGGTTTACTTCATATGAAGCTATAAATGGTAGTTTTGTATTCATGGGAAATAATGCATCTTGTCAGAATGTTGGGATGGGTAATGTAAAAATTAAAATTTATGACGATACTGTTAAAACATTATATGATGTTATGCATGTACTTGAACTAAATAAAAACTTGATTTCCTTTGGAGTTTTGGATTCGAATGGGTATAAATGTACGGGTTAGAATGGAGTGTTGAAAGTCTCAAAAGGAGCCTTGGTAGTTATGAAGGATGAAAAGGTCGGAAATTTTTACAAACTCAAAGGAAGCACTCAAGTTAGTGAAGAAATGATCGTATTAGAAAAATCAGAAGAAGGTTCTCGTCTATGGCATCAGCGGTTGGGTCACATGAGCGAGAAAGGCCTTCATGTACTGATGAACCGCAAGTTGCTTCCTGATTTGAAATCATTGAAGTTGGATTTTTGTAAAAATTGTGTGTTTGGAAAACAATCTAAACAAAGGTTCAAGACTGGAAATCATAATAGTAAACAAATTTTAGACTACATTCATTCTAATCTGTGGGGACCATCTCCTACTGTGCCTTATGGAGGTGCATTATATTTCTTAACATTTATTGATGATTTCTCCCAGAAAGTTTGGGTCTATATGTTGAAAAAGAAAGTTGAGGTATTTAATGTTTTTAAACAATTTAAAGCAACGGTAGAAACGAAAACAGGCAAATCAATTAAATGCTTAAGAATTGACAATGATGGTGAATTTACTTCTTTAGAATTTGAACAATTCTGTAAGAATGAAGGGATTGTTAGACATTAAAATATTGTTTATACTCCTCAGAAAAATGGCATTGCTGGACGAATGAATCAGACTCTTATGGAAAGAGCCGGAAGCATGATCAACAATGCTAACCTTCCAAAGGAGTTGTGGGCAAAAGCAGTATCTACTGCTTGCTATTTAGTTAACAGATCACCTTCAATTGCAATAAACTATAAAATTCCTGAAGAATTTTGGTCGGGTTAGTATTGTAATTATTCGCATTTGAAGATTTTTGGTTGTGATGCCTATGCTCTTATTCCTAGAAATCAACATTCAAAGTTAGATCCAAAATTGAAATGTTGTGTCTTTGTTGGGTATGATTATGTAGTGAAAAGATATAGGTTGTGGGATCCTTCTTCACGGAGGATAATCATTAGTAGAGATGTAACATTTGATGAATCTTCTCTTCTAAAATCATATGTTGGAAAACTTGAACAGGAGAAGGTATCGCCAAATCAACAGATTCAATTGGAGACTAAAACTTTTCTAGAAAGTCGAAAGGAAGGAGAGACTTCTAATGAAGAAGGTGGAGAAGCAAAGGAATCTGGAGAAATTCGAGAACCAATTCAGCAACTAGTCACTCTAAGAAGTTCTACAAGGGAAAGAAAAACACTCGAAAGGTATGAAGATTCTGCTTCATCTTTTGCATTGATTACTGAAGATGGAAAACCTCCTTGTTATCAGGAAGCAGTAGATGATGCATATAGCAAGATATGGAGAAAGGCTATGGAAGAAGAAATGGATTCCTTAGCCAAGAACAATACCTAAGATCTTGTAGAACTTCCTGAAGGGAGAAGCATTTTTGGGTGAAAATGGGTCTTCAAGTTGAAGAGAAAAGTTGATGGAAGTATTGAGAAGTATAAGGTGAGGCTGCTTGCAAAAGGATATTCTCAGGTTGAAGTTATTGATTTTCATGATATTTTTTCACCAGTCGTTATACTTGTTTCTATTCGTAACATGTTAACACTAACTGCATTAATTGATCTTGAGTTAGAACAGTTAGATATTGAAACAACCTTTCTTCATGGTGATTTGGATGAAGAGATATATGTGGATCAGCCAGAAGGTTTTGTATAAGGTCGCAATAGAAGATTAGCTTGCAAGTTCAGGAAATTATTGTATGGCCTGAGGCAGATGCCCAGGAAATGGTACAAGAAGTTTGATTCCTTCATGGTGACCCAGAATTTTATCAGAAGTGAGTATGATCATTTTGTATACTTCAAAATTTTCAATGGCATATTCATTATTTTGGTGTTGTATGTTGACGATATGCTTATTGCAACCAAAATCATGGAATAAATCAACAGGTTAAAGGCTCAGCTCTCTAAGACGTTTGATATGAAGGATCTTGGAGAATAAAATCATATCTTGAGCATGGAGATACACAAAGACAGGAAGAATGGAAAGCTTTGGTTATCACAACAAAATTATGTGGAGAAAGTACTTGAAAAGTTAGGTATGAACAATGTGAAACCTGTTAATGTTCCATTATTTTAAGCTTTCTTCGGATTTAAGTCCTAGAACTAATGAAGAAAAGAAGTATATGTCTCGTGTACCATATGAAAATGTAGTAGACAGCTTAATGTATGCAATGGTATCTACAAGACCTGACATTTCACATACAGTTGGAGTTGTCAGCAGGTTCATGGCAAATCCAAGAGAAAAACACTGACGAGCAATGAAATGGGTGCTTCAGTATTTGAGAGGAAAAAGTGACCATTCCATCAACTTTGATGGTCGTGAAGGTTCAGTCTACAGATATGTGGATGCTGATTATGCAAGTGATTTGGAAAAAAGGAGGTCTACTACAGGTTATGTTTTTACTCTTGCAGGTGAAGAAATTAGCTGGATGTCAAAGATTCAAGAGATGGTTGTTTTGTCCACTATTGAAGTAGAGTATATAACTGCTTTAGATGCCTATAAAGAGGAAATCTAGTTAAAAGGTCCACTTGATGAGATTGGAAGGATGCAGGAGAAAGTGAATGTATTCTGTGACAGTCAAAGTGCTATTCATTTGGCTACAAATCCAGCCTATCACAGCAAGACCAAGCACATCGATGTAAGGTATCATTTTGTGAGACATGTAATCGAAGGTGGCAAAGTAGTTCTCAAGAAGGTCCATACATAGGAAAATCATGCAGATATATTCACAAAGCCAGTTACAATAGAGAAGTTGAGATGGTGTCTCGCTTTTCTTGGCTTGCAGAAAAGACGATGAATGGGCATGGGCAAGGGATTAGGAAAATTGTTGTCAAGGTGAAGTTTTTTAAAATATGTAAATAATGTAATTTTGGAAAAAATTAGTTATTACCTATTAGTTTCTTGTATAACGAAATGAATTTAGAATAATGAAATAGCCTAGGTTAAACTGGATGGCCCGAGAGGCTTGTAAGATGAAGAGAATCATTCTTGATTAATAGAGTTTCCAATCCCTTGCCCCGTGGAGGTTTCCTTGACACCTTGTCAAGTTTTTACCACGTATATTTGGGCATTTACCTATGTGTATTTATCTTTCAGTTTTTCATTCAGTTTCATAGATTTCTTTCCTGTTTTGTAACTGTTGGGTCCAATACTCTAGTCAACTGTGATCAATTTTCAAACCCTAGTTCAGAGCCTTAGTCACAGTAATCAATTTATTTTGCGAGCCACTGTAACTTCCCAGTCACTCCCTGAGACAGTGTATGCAAGCATCTAGTTGCTCACATGAGAACTGTAAGTGTGCGAGTGGGAAAAAATTAACCATATCAGTCTTAAACTACCAATCGCACGCTTCAAGATACTATGTGTGAGACTCTGCCTTCCAGCCGCACTAAGTAACACTGCAAGTGTGTGACTGGGGATAAATTATTCTAAATATTCCTTCAAAACATAGTCACTCCCTTCAGGTCATTGTGTGTGAAACTTTAGACTCCCAGTCACATTGAGGAACACTCTGTTCGTGCGACTGTGGTCGAAAATTATCAGTGACGTGCATGCGACTGTGGTCGAAACTGATCAGTGATGTGTGTGAAATTTGGAAATGAAAACCCTAGACACATGTGAGCCTCATACTTGTACTTTCAAACCCGTGTGCGAACTTCCTCTGTCAGACTTGTGTGAACCAAGACAATAGAAGAGATGAGAATGTTTGATGGATATGTCCAAATGAGCTTCAGGTATCTTCAATTTATAGGCTTCCATGAGGTTCCACTTGATGTTGAGGCCGATCTGATCTATTTTACATATGCATAGGGGCGACTTAATAAAATGTAAATAAGAATGTTCATAAATTCAAAATCCAACTTTTTCTTGTCCAAATGAGGTGATCTTTGGGTTGATTTTGGTCCTTTCAAAAAGAGGAATTCAGTGCAATCACCATCTCTGTCATCTAAGCTATCCAAGGTGGAATTTGAATGTAGTTGAAAAATTAACACTCCCTCTCAACTAGGAAAATATCCACCTACCAATATCTATTTGTTGATCATCACATCATCTTGTCAAGATGTCGGCATGCCTTGACCATATCTACTCAACTCTATGTGTTGAAACATGTTCAAATCTAAAAAAATAAAATTAAGAAACATTAGCTTCCACCCATACCAAGCAATAAGATATCGCCATCATTAAATTATAATTATAATTATTAAGAAATAATTTTATTAATACATATTTATTAAATTTAATTTATAAAACTATTAGAAGTTAATGTTTTTTTTTTTTGTGTTTTACACATTTGTGTAAGTGAATATCCTTTACTTACGAGGTTGTAAGCTACTGCTTCGTGGGAATATTCAAATAGCTAATAAAACAATTAACTATGAGTCCTAAACTATTTTTGGAAGTATCGAACCTAAGTAAGAAAAAACTAAGTTATTCGAATAAATTTAATGTATTACTCCAAAGCATAGACATGTTTTTATAAAGAAAGTATTTTTTCATGGTGCAAGATGTGGAATTTCAAACAAATTTCCTCTTCCAAACCATTTGCGTACTTTCCGGCTTGAAATTTCAAAGTAGTCCAATTTAACAGTTTTTTCATACCTCTCCCACTTGAAATTTCAAAGCAGTCAAATTGAACAATTTTCACACTTGCCATGTAGTCACAATTTCAACAAAGAAACTGATGGTTTTATAAACTAGAATTTACCCCAGGAGGTGCAAGGAGAGGCCGATAGGAGTATCGTTTGTTAATTATTAATTTGAAGTAATTGTAGTTTTTGAGATGAAGGACATTTTGTAGAATTTTGCACAAAGATGATGTTCAATTCTCAGTTGTGCAGTAACAGACTTATTGTTCAATTCTGAGTTATGCAGGTAGAGACTTATTCGATGAGTTGTGTAGCAACCTTTACAATTAAACACTCTGAGATCCAAAAGTGATCTAAGATTTGTGATCACTGTTAGTTGTTAAAAAAAGGTTACCATAACAAAAAAAAGATGCAATACTGTTCAGTTGGCTCTGACTATTCAGAAGAACCAAGGAATCTGAAACCAACCTTCATTAGTCAAAATCGAAGTAATTATTTGGTCAAAATCCAAGAAATCTTGTTACTTAGCAGAAAACAAAGTACATGAAAGAAGAATGCATACCACTTACTTGTAAAAGCCTGTGGAGAGTACCAGAAGCAACAAAAGACATAACAAGAAAATGAAAATATCTACTGTCAAGTAAATAGCCATCTTCAAGAAGTAAATAAGGACTTACATTCTTCAATCTATGTCATAACATAAATGTATATTCTAAGAGAAAGATTAATGTGGCCCTGTTGTAGGAGCTCCTTCTTCAGCTACCACCACTCACGTCAGAGTTATTACAATATTGTCCATGTTGCAGTTTACTTTGTATGTTATCACTATTAAGCATGGCTGCATTAAGGTAGTTTTGCTCTTTTTCAACTTTCATTAAACTCTTAGTACAACGTCTTGTTACTGCTACTGAATTATTTCCTCAAAATTAGCTAACTCAAAGTGCCTTGAAATTGGGCTACAAATGAAAGAATCTACATCAAAAAACCCACCAGAAAGGAAAAACTGCTAAAAGTCTGTTGAAATGATGAGTCAATGACTGTAAGAGCAGCTTCTTTTGGTGCAATATCTCTGCCTGCATAAAATATATAATATAAACCTTGAAAGCTCTCTTCCTTTTTTCCTTCATTTAATTTAATCTGCATTACAGAAGTAGATCCTTCTCACACTGGACTGTAATAACAACTGGTTGTGGTGCAATATCTCTGACTCTATAGAATATATAATGCAATCCTTAAGATTTTCTCGCCTGTTAACAATTCTCTGCAGGGATTATATTTATGGTGGTTGGTTTCTCAATATTGTCTTTTTGACTTTTCAACTTATCTAAATATGAATATGCATTAAAGGTTTTAACTAGGAAATCGTTCCATAATAGTGATTGTGTTCATGGAAGGCATGTTTTATTTGCAGCACAAATATCATACTGTTGTAGTAAAAGGATTAGTTGGTGACCCGGATTGTGATAGTATCAACTAATAAAATTCTACAAAATGGAGAATATTACCTGTTAGTTGCAAATAGTTTTCCTTCTTTGGTGCTTGCTTTTTCTGTATCTGTGGCAGAAGCATTGTATGGAGCTGGAAAAAGCACCATGAATGGGTGTAATCGAGGAGTTAGAAATGACGATTGTAGTTCTAACCTTTTATCCAATGGTTGGTTCGATTTTTACAGCTTCTTTTATCATAGTATCATTTTCTGTCATGATCTGATATGGTAGGTTTTCATTGTATGGTGCTAAGTCCTGCTTATATTCGTTCAAAATTAGTATGTTTATGAATATGGAATTATATTAGATGATTAAGAGATTTTTTGAGAAGTTCTATTTTATTGCAATGAGGTTTTGAATATTGAATATTTATTCGTTTTTCTATGTGGGTAGCTCCCCTCGCTGGGATTATCCTACCTTGACCCTGTTACTATAGATCCATGTTAACCCCAGCTTTATTAATCAAGGAGACAGATCAAGGAACTCTGAAATGCATACCTTTCTGTCATTAATAAATCTGGTGTTAGCATGAATATATGGATTTTTGAATTACTCTATTATATTTAACTGAAACTAAAGCTAATTTAAAAAAATAAAATCTCTCTTCTTTTTTTCTTTTATTTAATTTAATAGGAATTATACAGGAACATTCTTCTCATCCTTAACAGTAAGAGCACCTGGTTTTGGTGCAATATCTATGCCTGCATAGAATATTACCTCTTACTTGCAATTTCTTTTTTTGTATCTATGGCAGAAGCATCTACAGTGTAATCTGAAAAATATAGAACCCTGTCATGAAACAAAATGCTCAATTATTACTAAACATATGGCCTTTAAGTCTATGGTAGGAATTACAATATAAATTTTGAAAACCAGAATATCAATTTTGCACACTTGTTGTAAATAAATATTTAATGAAAAGGTGGCAGTCATTAATGGCCTTTATATCAGCTCCACATTTGGTGAAAGATGTAAAGAAGAGCCAAATTCCTGTTATGCACATGAATATGAAAACCAAAGGTACTACAATAAATCTTGGCAATTTGATGTAACGAGAGAGGCTGGTTCTGTAACTTCCCAACTGGTTGGACTTGTCTCTGTGTAACAGCAGAGCATCAGTTCATGCATCAATCCAGAAACTTCAAATGTCATCATTATTGCAACTGCTCAAGCCCAGAGAGGAGGTTTTTCACTTTTCTTCTCTGATTGCTTGTGGGGGGTTTTCCAGCAGATGTGCAATACAGGATCATACACAAATTGGCGGAGAATATTTCAGTATAAGAAAAATACTGAAAGGAAATTCCATGTACCACAAAGTAAATTTACAATTCAACTCAATAAATACATGTGCCAACATAATACTTTTAAAAAAGCATGTTCTTGACTTGTACACCACAAAATGCAGCAATCAAAGCAGAATGCTGGCATAAGGGTACGAATAAACAATGTAAAGCTTACACATCCAACTCAAATTATAACTTATAACATACTAACATTTGACCAAAGACCTCTTTCTTTCATCTCATCTTGTAACTTTAAGGCCCTTTGTGCATTGCCTTCTTTACAAAGTCCAGTGATGAGTACGTTGTAAGTAACAACGTTAGGTTTCAAGCCACAGTCCATCATGAGATCTGTTAACCTTAAAGCTGCATCCATGTTACTGGCTTTGCAATATTTATCAATAAGAGTAGTGAAAGTAGCAATAGTTGGAAGTAAACCCATCTGAAGCATGTCATGTAAAAGCACATTTGCTTCTTCCACCTTGCCAATCTTACAAACTCCTCTTGCAACAGCACTATGAGCAACTTCAGGAGGAACCACACGCAATATCTCATTTTCATTCCTCAGTCTAAAAGCTCCCTACAAATCACCGGCTCTGCAGTACCCATTGACCAACCTGACAAAGATATTATGGTGAGGAACAAGTCCCTGCTGCAACATTGTATAAAAGAGTTGACAAGATTCTTGTATCTTTTATTTATTGTGAAAGCCATAAATAAGCGTAGTGCAAGTAAGATTATTAGGTGAAAGCCCTAAGCCTATCATTTCACTAAAGAGTTTAGTAGCAGTCTTCATATCACCAACACTAGAAAAATTATCAATCATCATGTTAAATATCAAGTGATCTGGAATAATATCTTTCTATATCATTTGCTCCAATTTCTCCTTTGCTTCATTCAGTTTTCCTGTTTCACAAAGTCCAAGGATGAGGGATTTGTATGTTAAAAGACCAGGAACAAAGCCATTTTGCACCATTCTATTATACAAGTAGGAGCTCCTCTGCAGCAGTCCTTTCTTGCTGTTCATTTGTTCTCTTCCCTTGTGCTTGAGGGTTGCCTCTTTATTTATTTATGTGCTTAACATCAAAGAGGATAAGAGGAGGAAACAGTGAACACACATCATCTGAATGTTGTATCACCTTCAGTACATGCCATCTGCATGAATAATAATACTTCTCAATAATATGTTTATTAAACTCGTGTTTTTTATTTCAATACACATGCATGATATATTTCATTGACGTACAAAAAATATGTTATATAATCATACATTTTCTCCATAGTAGGGGTATGCTCATTCCCTCTTCCTATATAAGCAAGGAGGTCTAGCACCTCTGCTTTGGCTTTAACATCAAGTGATTAAGCACCCTTTCTAAATATTTCTATATTTGCTGTACACTTTTCTGCAAAACCAGATTTGAACCTAGCAACTTCCTGTATAAGTAAGGAAGGTAAGCAACTTTGGCTCCTACATCAAGTGAATAAAATTCCCTTTGAAACATTTCTATCCTTGCTGCAAAGTTTCAATCCATAATTCCAAATCAATTCAAAATGGAAACTTTATCCAAGCGAAGTGGTGTATTTTCTCCATTAGAAAGTATTTCAGCACAGAGGGAGATACCCTTTAATATTATAGCCTGGTGGAAGGAGCTCATCCTTGGGGATAAATATACTGTCTATTAAACTAAAGGGGCTACTTGATGGGACAAATAATTTTTTGACAGGATTGTATTCTCACCCACCAAACATTTGTTTAAGGTGACTCGCATTTTTGCAAATAAGGGGGTTGATCTGGCTTCAAATTCATTGAAAGTAAAAGGCATAGTCTGACTGGAAAGGCTTTGAAAGCATTCAAATTGCAAAATTTGGGTGTATGGTTAGAGAGAGGTCTCTTTCTCATTTATTTCCACCACTCTAATACTTCCCTAAGAGTAATGGTTGTAAAATAGGAGAGAACCCAATTGGTAATTTTGCCTGAGCAAGTCTTAGCTCTAAAAGACAAGGTTTTTGTGGTTGAATACTGAATTTTATGCACGAACATCAGGATCATGAGTTTTAAGAAAAGCTGTGAGCTCTGAATGCAAACAAAAAAATCAAAGATTGACCTGCATATTCAGGGCCTAAAGATTCAAACGGTGCAGCACCTAAAACGTAATCAATTCAAGAAACCAGTCAATAAAGTTGATGATAAAATAAGAATTGCTCCTGCCAATGCAGGTAGAGTGGAAGTAACGAAAACTGAAAGGTGAGATTCCTTCATTTTTTCCCTGTATAACATCCACTTCACTATCAATATTCTCTATGATTTTCCTTGAATTTCGTGTATCGGTTGGTGAATCTACAGTGGGAAGCCTAACAAAGAGTTTGAAAAATGGAACGACTTCAGCCCAAATACAAGAGCAATGTTGAATTGTCTCAGACGGCTCAAGTTAGCAGATGCATATTACATACTAAATAAAACACCTGCTCCAAATATTTCCAGAGTGTATGCAAAAAGTAATGTCAGACAATTAGAGAAATATGGAAACCTGAAAGTGTGGTGACCTCCACTAATGTGGAATCAAACCAGGTACAGGAAAATTATAACATGATTACGGACAACAGAACATAAAGATAATAACATAGACTCAAAGCCAATAGAAGGAAGTAGAGAATTACTGCATATATTAGATCTGCTGCTGAGAAATACAAGGGGAAGCCCTCTATTAATAACAACCTGGGAGGAGTCCTGCATTTAAGGATAGTTGGAAAGTATACCAAGTATTTAATGATCTACCCAAGTTAACTTACAAGTTACAACTGTCTGTAGAAGGCGATTATTAAATATGTTGACAATTATGAAGTTTTCAAGGTAGAAAAGAACATAATACCATGAGTAAAATGTGAAAACCTTGAAACAGAATAGATTATAATTTATATTCACATAGATATAGAAATTTAAAGGTGAAGACATATATACATGTGTACAGCAAAAGTTTGTTGAAAGTAAATATCTAATCATAAATACATGATGATGCACGGCATCGGAAACACCAATTAGTGTCTATAGTGAATCCATGTTCAGAAAGGAGTTCTTGCCATTCAGCTCACATTTTCCATTGTCTATCTCTTTCATTTATGTGGATTGTTTTCCTTAGAACTCTTCGAATCTTTTGTAATAGTGCAATAGTTCCATGCAAACGGTACAGAGGCAATGAATGGGGTGAAGGGAATCTGAGCTGTATATCATGTAAAGTTCGTTCATGCTGGTCAATCTCCTGGAAGCATTCATAGAGCATGTTTAAATCCCTTGAATCCATATCTATTTAGCATGAAAGAAGGTAAATAGTTATTTTTAGTGTTAACAGATGGTAAAAGTAAACTAATTATAGAGTTTAAAAATAACTAAAGCAATCATAAAATTCTTTTAAACATTAGGAACATAACGAGTAATAGAACAAATGTAAAAATAAGTAATTGTATATTCAATTTGGATAAGGTGAAGGTTTGTTTACCTCTTGGTGAAGATGCAATGAAGAGTGTATTGTTTGATAGATTGTATTTGTCTATATAGATTTTGATGTGAGCAATGACTCTTCTTGATGTCTGCGTTGTAGATGTGGATTTTCTTTCATTTGTGAAATGCGTGAAAATGGAAATGCTGGATGGATTCGAAGGTCTGCTAGAGATCTAACTCTTGAAATTGCGGTGAATGTTAGACCTTGGCGTTCTTTGGGGCCGATGTCAACTGTCGCTTTATCTAATGTCATTCCCTGTGACTTGTGTATTATTAAAGCCCATGCAATTCGAAGTGGTATCTGTCGACATGTGCCCTTTGTGATAGGAGAAATGGGCACATATGTGGGGTGTGAAATGTCCCATGGTGTTCCTTTGTATTGTTTGAAATCAATGACCATGAAGGATGGAAATTCTGGAGGCTTTGAGTCAGGTGCATAGCATATTGAAATGACTGTGCCAAGTGCACCATTTACAAGCCCTGCATGTACCCATAAATTGCAGGCCAGCATAAATTTTTGTCCATTGCATAACAGAATCATTTTGTCTAGTTTTTCTTCTTTAGATGTAGTGAATGTTTGTTCCACATGTTTCTCCGCTGAGCACACAGCCACTGGTTTGTGTAATTTTTTAACATTGATTTGTTATGCAAGGCAACTGAACTGTTTGTTACATATAAATGCATGGAGTCCTCAAATATTTTTTTATCTTCATGCATAATAGAGGAATTTGTTCTTGACATTAGTAGCTTCCAATCTTCGATTGTAGATGTCCCATCCCTAAGATTTGTGAGAATGTTGCGGAAGGCAATTTGGGAAGGGTCAGCACCTTGCTGGCGAAAAATAGTTGTGAGCGTAATGAATGTATCAAAGCTGTGCCAAAGTGCAGTACCACGTGATGTGCTAGCATACAGAGGAATGTCTTTTACAGGTGGTAGCTGGCCTAAATCCCCAACAAGGATAATGGATCGATTACCAAATGGTGTATTTCGATGGAGGGGAAATGCCTCTCATAAGCGATCATCAATACGGAAAAGCATTTTTGGCCCGATAAAACTCATTTCATCAATGAGGATGTACTGAATATGGCGGAGTTGTTATTGGAGGTGGAGGAGTGGTTTTCCTTCAAGAGGGTGCATTGTTTGGATAGGGACGTGAAGGGAAGAATGAATTGTAAGTGCATTTATGTTGAAATCTACAACACCGGTAGGTGCAAGTACCAACAATGGGCTTATATTTGGTGAGGAGAGTTCGATGAATGCACATTGTAGAGATTTTATTAAAGCATATTTTCCCGTTCCGGTTGTCCCTTGTATAATGGTTCTAGTTGGGGATTTTGGAAGAGGGTTTTTGAAATGAGAAGTAATATGTGTGAAAGATTTTTCTTGGGTAGGAGATAATATGTGATTTATGGGAAGGTTTGAAGAGGGATGATGTTGATTTTGAATATTTGAGCGATTATATTCAATGAAATTGATGGCAGTTTCTTGCAAGTGGAGAGGTAGGGAAGTATGAGACCAATGATGGTTGAGGTCAAAGTCACGATTACCAATGATTTCAAGGGCATCAATTTTGATGTTCTCGCTTGGGTGAAGGTGAGAGACGATTTCCCATTCATTCATTTGAACGGGGTCAAGGGGTATGTCAGGAGGGGTAGATTCATCTTCGGATTGTGGAGATTGTGGGTTTTCATTTTCACGGTGAACATGCCATGCTGTATATGTTCCTTTCTTTTGTTACCAATGTGAAATGATTTCCTCATTGCTGCATCCAATGTCATTGGGGAGGGTACGGAAGGGGAAATACAATATTAATTCTACCCAGCAGAAGTTGGTGTAGCTTGGATCAGTAGGGGAAGGGATTGTGGTGTATCGTGGCAAGATATGGAGAACTATGGGAGGAGAAATATGCTTCCACTAGTTTTTTTTTACGATGAGGAGAAAATGACCAAGAGCGTGCAGCTTCAATGCGGGGCAATGGATCTAATGAAGAAGGCCTATTCATGTATGCGATAATAAATGGTGGTGTTGAGGGTGGATTTTCAGAACCATATAGAACACGTCTGAATAAAGTTCTATTAACATTTAGAGATACAAATGTACGACTACAGAGTGTGAGAGGTAATTTTTGCAACATATGGCATATTTCTTGTGCTCCAATATCTCTTTCTGCTATTCTTTCTGTAAGGAGTTTTTGGACAACAGTGATAGTAGGTGCTTCTGGAGCGACGTTTTTCACGAGGTGAAATAACATTTGGCTATAGCTTTCTGACTTTTTTTATGCTTTGGCTGCATATTTAGAAATATAAGCTAACATGACATGGCGTGAAAGCACTGGCTGACAATCAACATTTGCTCTCCAGATGGAAAGTAGATCGGCATTATGACTGTTCAATCTATCATCGTTACATGAAGGCTTGTATATTTTCTGACCTTTTTTGTCCATTAGCAGTGAAGATGTGGGATTTAACTCCCATGGTACTTCGTAGCGACATATGAGAACTTTGTTTTTTTTGCGAAGACAAGAAGCTGCATGGCACTTTGTATGGCGCTGGACACAGTTGAAAAGCTCTTCATAGTCATCTGTCTGCGTTGATGCAAAAATTGATCGTGTGTTGAGAACACATGGGTCCTGCTCTGCTGATTGGTGGAGTAAAGTTGCGCAATGTTGGAGTTGTCGCGGGTTCCAAGCAGTTACATAATGGTCAAAATATTTTTGAGCATTGAGAACTTCTATCTCATTGTTCCAATTGAGGGAATCCATATTTGGTGCTTCTTTCAACCAAAGGAATCCATGTATGTGTGCAGATCCTCGATGCTGCCATTCGTATCTGCATGCAATTTCGAAAAATATTATTGTTTAATTCTACTGAAGTTTAATATTTTGTTTAAAAAGTAATGGTAATCAAAAGTACCTGCACCAATAGTCGATTGCATGGAGGCCTTTTTGTAAAAATTCTTCAAGGAAAATTGTAAATCTACAATGCATGTATTGGGATGTTAAATGTGGATTGTTAATTATATTTTGAATTCTCCACTTGTAATGAGCATTTGAATTGGAGGGGACCTCGGCAGACATAATATTGTGCAAATCAGGCCATTTGGTATCAGCAGCACTTAGAGTGAAGAAAAACGTTGGGCTCCCAAGTTGCGTGATCATGTCAGTTAGCTCATTACGACGCTTGTTCCAAAAAGAGCGTGTACCTCGTAGGGATGAGCCAAAGTGCATGACCATTTCTGGAATTTTTGAATTTGGAAAGTCATGAAGACATTGCTGCAAATCTGATACAGTTGTTGGCAAATTGTTTTCAATGTTTTTTTTAACAAAAACATTGGCATTTGATTGGCTACAGTGGCACATCAGCATGTTATATATGTAGTAACGGAATCTTGGATGCCGGCCGAAGCGATTATCATGGTAGTGTAACAGGTGAGAGGCATATTCATGCAGCTCAACTTCTGTAATTCTTGGTTGTGCGATCATGGAAATGCCTGTTGGGAAAAGTGTGGGAAATGCCATAGAAAAGAGGCCCTCAGTAGTGTATTCATTCATAGGCGATAGAGATATTGTAGGCCAATCTATTGAATTTGTTGATTTTGAATTTGTGGAGTGCAAGTAAGCATGAATGAGATCAAGTTCATTATAGGAGTTTGGAAGAATTGGAACAAATGAAGAAGGTTGGATATCTAATGAAGGTAGAATGGCATCAAGATCATGATTAGAGTCGACTATGTTTTCTTGGGGTATAAATGAAGACGTGGTTACATTATGAAGAAGATTAGAAATATCAGTAGGTTGATCTGGTAGAGCAGAAATTGAAGATGGGTTGAGTTCAACATCTTTGTAGTAGGGATCATGAGTGAGTTTGTATTCTAGTGCTGCTAGAACACGTGATTTACAAACGATGAATTCATAAGATGTTTCAGAAGGGTTTTGCCTTCTAAAAATGAGGACATCTAATTAAGAAACAAGGCGAGGTAGATATTTCGCAATGGTAGTAATGTCTTGAGGGAAGCTGATTGTATGGCCGCTATATTTGTATTGACCACCACGAGCATGCATTACTTGTAGAATCGGATTTACACGTGCGATTAGCATTTCTTCAATCTGTGTTAAATTATGAAGGACATATGGTTGTTCGCCAGGATCCATGTTGTTGGCATGAGTGAAACGGTTTGAATTTTTTGATGTTGCACATCGGGAGCAAGAGAGGGTACCATGCGAACATTTTGTCTTCATGCCTGGATATGATTCTTTGCATAGTGTGCAAACATGCAATGGAGAAAGGTTATCTATTCTTTGCCTAAAGCGACGGTGTTCTTCATTGAGGGGGGGGTTATATAGGTTTTGGAAAGAGGGAGTCTCTTTTCGTTTTTTATAAAGAAGTCGTCATCGCGCATTTATTGCTTCTTTATTTTGAGCATAAAGAAGGCGACGTCGTGCTTTTTTTTCCGCATCTTCATCGTTTGATGACATATCTAACAAAGTACAAATAATTCTATGTTAGGGATGAGGTGTGAGAATTACAAATTACAAATTGAGGTATGAATGCATATGAAATGTATGACATTGTGTTGAAAGCTGAAATTTCTAAATAACTATTAATAAGTGCTAGAAAGAGTTTGAAATCACTTTGAAATAGATGTTGGTATAAACCTTTTTTGTAGTGCCAAACATAAGTATTTATATTATTGAAATGTGCAAGGTTAAATATACATATTTTTAGTCATTCAAAAATGTTATTGTAAAAAAAACTGTGCATTACAACAACATGGTTGTATTTTACATTGGTATGGAGAAAGGAACTATACAGGGATGTTCTTTTCTATCTAGAGAAATAAAAAGGTGTACATATAAGAACAGAGGTCAAAGGCGACGAGCAACAGAGCGCTGTGAAATGGTAAGTGCGGCAATGTCTTTTAGGATTTCCGTGCATGCAACATCATATTGGATTTGTTCTGAACTTAGCAGAATAGGTTGCAAATGCTCAACACCATTGTAGTATTCTTTTTTAATGGAAAGTGACAAAGAGAAGTGACGCCCTGATATACGACTACATATTTTCTGAAGATCAGTTGGTTCAATGGAAAGGAGGAACAAGTCTTTAGCTGTGATGCCCATGAGCTCATTTCCCACATCATTGAAGACAGTGACATTTTGAAGCTGTCCAGTGTGGTCATGCAATTCGATTTTCAGTTTGTAACGGTAGTCGCAATATAGAAATTCACCGTTGCACTTTGTACAATGCCAGAGATTGTTAGAATGGTGGCTTACTTTTTTCATGCATTGTTTCCCATTGTAATCCAATGGACAAGCAAGGAAATAGAAATCGTCCATGCGTAGACGAGTTATTGTGGCACGAACCAAAACCCATACTGCTTTCTCGAAGATTTCCATGCTAGATATTTCCTGAATTGTCTTTTGTGGTAAAGCTCGCTTGGAAGACATAGTATAATTTCTGCTCAATGAAGGAGACGAAGAGCTGTAGCCTGTATCACGGAACCAAGTTTGGAGTTTTTGAGTTTCTTCAATGTCTGGATTTATAAGAAGAGCGGTAGTGGAAATTGTCCCAATAGTGATTCCATTAAATTCAGTTACCCGGCCTCCTTTGACACAAAGGATTGGTGGGTTGTTAGAAGAGTGGACTCCAGCAAGGTCCTTTCCTATAGAGAAACATTGATCTCCCCATATTGTTAAATCAATGCTGAAACCTGACTTGTCCTTCAATGTTATTTTTTTTTTTAATATTTCAATTTCATCTCTTCTTCTTATTGTAGAAGTAGGGGAGGTGGAGCTAACGACACCAAGAACATCGACAAGCATATTTGGGTTTGTGGATTTCACTTCAGCAATAGTCCTAAAATGAAAGCTTTGGTAAGGAAATCTTGGATCATCTTCTGAACATGGTGTCACAGTTGATGTTGCAAGCAAGTAAATATCCCATTTGTTGTTTAAATGGTTGTAGTTTGGGTTTTTTTGCTTAATTGTTCCATTGGAGACAATATATAGTTGCCCAACTTCAATGAGATTGTACAGAGATTCAGCTAAATCAGTGAATGCAGAAAGATGGATTTCATCTTTGTCACGACCAATGAGGTCAAAGCCAAAAACTTTTCCTGACCCACACGCAGTGTTGTATTTCTTCAAGGGTGTTTTTGATAATACTCTACCTTGAATCGACCAATACTTCCGGTACATATTGAGTGATGTAAATGATACAAGCGATGTTGTAGGTGTGCTTGTTGGAGTTGAGGTATTTGGAAGAATATTTTGTGCTGATGAAGAACTTGAATGAGATTCGCTTGCTTATGCATCCAATAGCGATGACAAGTCCTTAACCAAAGGTATGCTATGGCACACAGCTTCAAATTATAGGATTCGAATGGATCTGAAATGGATGAAGAAATTATTTAAAATTAAAATGAATGTTAAAATAATTTTTATTCAGGAATAATGCAAAGAGAGTAAAGGGAAAAGTTCAAAACAAAGCCTAATCTTACGTAGAGTTTTGGGACATTGTGCAAGTTGATTTTGTAAGTGAAATGATTGAACCGATCTGAATGTCTTCAGATGCAACTTGTGCGCCATAAGCAAATGGGAGCAAATTCCTGTGTTGATATGTCCCGTCAGAGAGAGTGATGCGATAGTGGGAAGCGCTGGTTTTTGATGAATAGATAGATCCAATGTTCACTACTTGCAGTAGAGGTTGAATTTTAGTTGAACCATTTAGCAATTTGGGGATGGCATTCTCGGTCAAAATTGACTCCATCATGGTAGCAAAGTGCAAATTTTTGATTTCCAATGGTAATACCTGCAATTTATTTTAATGCATTGGAAGAGATATTAATGCATTAAATAAATTGTAAGCAAAACATAAATTAGCATTTCTGTAATCGTTATCTAATAGATTACTCCATAATGAACTCTTAGATTTCTAATTAAATGCAATAATAAAGAGGAGGGCACAATAAATCCATGTCTCCTTAGAAATGCATTTTCTGCACATGGGAAACGTGATACTAAAATAGATGACTCCCTTAGATATGATCACTAAATTTGTGATTTTTTGGAGGATTTGTTCGAGCAGGAAGAGTTACAAATATTTCTTGGAATAAAATACAGAGGAATGTGCAATTAATTTAGGCTCTAAGGCATACCTACAAACATTACAAAGGCATGATACATATATGAAAGAATTCAAAAAAATCACTGAATTGTTTTGTCAATTCGTTTGATGACAAGCATATAGACATATATTACAACTCCAGGGAAGACTATACTAAGCTAAATTGTACAACTCCAGGGAAGACTATCCTAGCTGGTATCGAGAGTTCATAGTTGCATTGTTATAACTGTATATAATGCATTGCAGAGGCTGATATAGGGCACTGTGTAAGCATTATTATTGCAATAATACATCTTTTGTTGATAGTAATGGGAATGTAGTAGTATTTCAGGCAATTCTTTGGGTACTGGAGTCTAGAGCTACATTCTTCTTGGAATTAGTGGCTTTAGATGCTAAATTGTACAACTCCAGGGAAGACTATCCTAACTGGTATTGAAAGTTCATAGTTCCATTGTTGTACCTGTATATAGTGCATTGCAGAGGATGATATAGGGCACTGTGTAAGCATTATTATTGCAATAATACATCCTTTTGTAAGAATTTTGTTCCACAGTACCCTTCCCTTTATGAAATTTTTTTTATTTACAAGAAGTTTGTCTTGTTTTCTTTTTGTATCTAAATTTACAAAAAGAGAGACTTAATTCAGGTTGTGAAATTGCATCCTGCTCTACTGATTTAAAATCTACACATATATATTCCTATAAAATGAGGCCAACGATTTTTTTTGCATTGCTTACAGTGAATTCCCCATAATTTCTTGCTTGTTCAAGTAATATAATAGAAAAAATAGTTTAAAGAGTTTCTAATTTGCCAATAGCCATGGAAATGTAGCAGTATTTTAGGCAATTCTTTGGGTACTGGAGTCTATAGCTACACTCTTCTTGGAATTAGTGGCTTTCAATGCTAAATTGTACAACTCCAGGGTAGATGCTAAATTGTACAACTCCAGGGTAGATGCCAAATTGTACAACTCCAGGGAAGACTACCCTAACTGGTATCGAAAGTTCATAGGTGCATACAAATCTTTTGGAATGAAAAACTAATGGAACTGCGAAGAGAACATAACAATAAAACTGCAACAATAGATAGGAAACAGGGAACAACCAAATACATACACAGACTCATTGCTACTCTATGGCATTCACTTGGTTATATGGAGAAAAGACTCTAGGCAAACTTGTCCAGATAAGCAGAAATAATATCTTTAGACATCAGTACTTCTTTTCATATTTGAGGATACTAACATTAATATCTTATCTATATATTATCTATATGAAACTGACTGAAATATAGTATCTATATGAAACCCACTCTAAAAATTTTAAGTATTCCCTTTAACAACAAAATCAAGCACAGATCTGGTACAGAATATCTAAATACCTACACCTTGCAATCACTATTAAATTAGATATAACTGTAATTCTAATGACGCGATAAAAATCCTAAAAATATAAACACAATAATAATTCTAATCAGCATCTCTAAAGAACCCGCTGTGATATGCACCTAGAGATTTCTAAGCTTGAGATGCATATTTTCTGTTCACACAAATAACCATTCTATCAAATATTTTAAAACTCTTAAGATATAAAAAATCAAGCTTTACAATCTTGAGGTGCACAGGTTTAGACTGGTCTGGTTGGTCGCCAAAACCAGGATAGTTAGCGTTGAAATCCAGCATCCAGGATCCTAATCATGTTCCTGTAAATGCCCAAATGTCATGAGGGGTGCCAAGTGACAAATAATCAGTCCCAATGTCTGGACCAGTCTATCACTGTTTACAGAAGTTCGATGGATGAATTGAGAAGCATTGTGTATTTGCGCAGATCTGGAGAAAAGTTCAGCAAAGTACACAAATCCTTCGGTTTCTTCCATGCAGGTCATCTCAACGCCTTCGGAATTACAGGTTTTCACATATAAACAGCTTCATTTTTCCACAAACAACTTCAGCTCTACCAATGTGATTGGAAATGGGGGCTTTAATTTGGTGTATAGGAGTGTCCTACTTGATAGCAGAGTGACAGCCATTAAACAACTTGACAAAGATGCCCAACAAGGAGAACGTGAATTCAGAGTTGAGGTCTGGTTTCAAAGTTGTTTCAATACATCTCTATGGCATTCGAATAATGAGCAAAATTAAGCTATAAAAATCGAAGCAACCATTGCATAAAAGGCTAGAAGAAAAATCTTCAAAATAACTAAATTCCATCACAGCCTAGGCAAGAATAAGCGAGCACCGAAGGAAAACGAATTCTGTCTGAGAGTCTGAGATACTAATTTGATGCAACCTAATTACAAGTTTGTTCAATTTGATGCAAGAGCTTTTCACATTGAATGGGAGAGAAACTAATTCAGTAGCAGAAGAAGAAAGAAATGGTAGAAGAAAGAAAGTGCAAAACGATGAAGAAAGAAAGGGCATTACTTGTTCTTCTTTGATTAGCGAAGTTGAATTTTCTTTGAGGAAAATACTATTGTGCGTTGCTGGTGACTGTGCTGTCCGTTGCTGTGGAGCTGCAGGTGGGAGAAGAATTCAATTCCGGAAGTGAAGAAGAAATTGGAAGGCGACATTATTTCTGAATCCATTTGTAGTGGAAGTCGGAAAAATAGGACAGAATTAATTCACCCACTCCTTGTTTGCATTACCGACCAGCCACCGCACTGTCCCAGAATGCCGTCGTTTAAGGGTTGGGGAGATCGTGTACAACATGATGCGGAAATTCATCCTCTGTGAACTGCAACGGTCGGTCGATTTTTCAACTTGCGCGCGAAAGGGAGTCTGCGGGGACGAAAACTGGAGGCGTCCGGTTTTTGCCAACAGATCGGAATAGGTGTCAGGAAACAGGTGTCAGCCGGACATTAAAAATGTTGACGATGAAAAACTGCATCTCTTTCAAAAGAGAAGGCCTATCAGCTTAATTATTAAAATTTATTTGACGGGCAAAATTATATCTATGCACGGTGCTCAATTTTAATGAGTTCTATATTATGGTCATCCCACTTCAAAATATAAGTTTAAACTTATATTTAATTATGGAGTTGGTTTTAGTGCGATTTTTTGGAGTTTTTGATATTAGAATCTGGTGAAATATTTTTAGGTAAAATCTTGATTTCTGTTATTTAAACTGGTTTTTTCACTGTATATATGTATTCAGCACCCTAAAAAACCCTTAGGGCACTTTGATTGTGCAAGATTACCCATCAAACTTATGTTTTCAATAAATCTCAACCAAATTTTAGAGAAATTAGAATGAAAAAAATCTACAGAAGAAGCCTTCAAAAAGTTGCACTAAAGACTAATTATTTATTACTTAATATTAATATTTGAAATTTAAAATAAATATATATTTGTATAAATTTAATTTAGTATGTAAATGGAAAATATTAATGACATTATAGACATGTTTATTTTAAAATAGGTTTTTTAGAATTTTAATTTAATGTCAGAGTTAAGATTTTTCTGATTTATAATTTAGATAAATGTTTTTAGGATTAATCACATCATTGGGATTTGGTCTACTTTTCAAACCATTTAATGTGGTTCATCATCGAGACAAGGTGAGGATGGATGGTAAGGATTCAATTATTCACAAAATAATTGAACTTTCAATAATATTAGATAGATGGTAGAGATTCAATTATTCACAAAATATTTTAGAATATTCTTGGTAGTATTTACAAATTAAAGTTAATCACATCATTGGGATTTGGTCTACTTTTCAAACCATTTAATGTGGTTCATCATCGAGACAAGGTGAGGATGGATGGTAAGGATTCAATTATTCACAAAATAATTGAACTTTCAATAATATTAGATAGATGGTAGAGATTCAATTATTCACAAAATATTTTAGAATATTCTTGGTAGTATTTACAAATTAAAGTTAATCACATCATTGGGATTTGGTCTACTTTTCAAACCATTTAATGTGGTTCATCATCGAGACAAGGTGAGGATGGATGGTAAGGATTCAATTATTCACAAAATAATTTAACTTTCAATAATATTAGATAGATGGTAGAGATTCAATTATTCACAAAATATTTTAGAATATTCTTGGTAGTATTTACAAATTAAAGAGTGTATCAGGTGGTGGTTCGGAAGGGGGAAACGCCTCCGTGCCACTCCTTTCATTCTACATTGGCACATATGGTATGGTAGGAACCGACTGATATTCGAAGGACAACCTTGTTCTCCTCAGAGTATTTCTGTCAAAACATATAGTGCCCTGGAAGTGATGAAGTTGAAGCAAAAACCACCTTGTGATGCCTCGAAGAGATTGCAGCCTTTTGAAATCCACTATCGGGTTGGTTTTTTTTATGGCGCCTCACAAAATCTAAGGTGTGGTTGTGGTGTCTGCCTCATGATATCAAGGGTTGTCGCTATACAAAAATTTGGAATGGGGGTAGAGGCACTAAGATGAGGGCTGAACTATTTTGTGGGGCCTTTTATGGTTTGCAAACCCATTATATGTGGAAAAGCTCTGGGTGTTTGGAGACACAAAAGTCATCATAGATCACATGAATAATGGCACAAATTTAAATCCTGGACATCATACATACTATTAAGCGAAATTTTACATCTATTACATTCCACCATGTTTATAGAGAAAAAAACAATAAAGCACACATATTATCTAAGAGAGGCTTGAATGGTAAGATTCGGGGAGATGCACTATGAATTATTTAATTCTTATGGCCCAAGAATTGTCGGTAAAATAAATTTCAATTAAAGATTTGTTTTTCTAACAAAGAAAAGACAGAAAAAAAACAATAGAAAACAGAGGATCTTAGAATTTTTACTACTTATGAAAGAATTGAATTTTAAAATGTTTTTAATTTTTGACAGTCTTTTTTATACCTTCTTAGTTTGAACAAATGAGAGAGATATCTCAGTGTTGAATTATAACCAGTATTAAAACTAATTAAAAGAAGTTGTATTTTGATACAAAATAAAGTAGATAATTTGTAATTGAACTATATATAAGTATTTTTGTTTCTCATGAAGTTATGTGCCTTGATACACAATATAAACCAGAAAAATATTTTTCTTGATACACTAAATAAAATATTTAATTAAAGATTGAAATTTCTCTACAAAATAGTTATGTTTTTTTCCTTTTTAATTAAATTTATTTAGTGATATATGCACATAACATTTGAAATGAGTTACACATTAGGAATAGCTACAGCTTCCCACACTCTTCATCTTCAGCGTTTACGTCAGTCTACTCTCTGATGTAGGACCATGCCAGAATAATGAGAGCAAATCCTCTGAGAACAACCATGGCATCCACCCCACCCAATACATACGGAACTGGAGATTTCGCTACTGATTAATGGCAGATTTCAGTGCAGTTGTTATTTGATCTCATTGACATTGCTACTGCACTCCTCTCCACACCCAATTTCCTTCACAGTATTACGAATCGCTAGATCTCGTGAGTGGTGTTTATATATAAATCGAATAATATTAATATTATACTAGACAGCACTCTAAGGGAAAGTAGATTAGTGAAACTGAACACTCGTTTATTCGGGCAATATCAAATATTCTAACCAGTGGATGTTCAATTAAAACAAAAATATTCTCTTCTGGAGACCGTTGCGGCAATTTTGTCCATCTGTGGAAGCCGATAATGAAAGTGATTCAAATCGCAGTATCATGACTTTCGGAGATAATGGCAACCGCGGATCTAATGGCGCTTTTTGTGGTAGTGGGTCCAATATATAAATAAATATATATGGGTGTGGAAGTGTCATGAGCATTTCACGTACCCGAATCTCCGCGTCTCAAACACTTCTCCCGCACTGTTTCTATGATGCCCGTAAAGTGTAGTGTATCGCATAATCATTAGAGTTTCCGCAAAATAGACGTCTGTTTCCTGTGGTTCTCCTTTTCGAGCCACGGATTTAATGTGCGAAGGCAGTGGTCTCATAAGTGAATTTTCGGGAGAGGCCCACCACCGCCGTTTCTGCCGAAGCTGCACAAAAGGGATGAATGAAATTATGAGACGGGTGGGGGATGGCAAAAAGTTGGGAAGTTGGGTATTGGTGTCCTGAATTTAACATAGATTTATTTGAAATAAAAAATTTAATCAAAAATTTATTGAGAAATATGTGAACAATATTAACAGAATTATAGTTGGAAATTAAGAGTTAGACTTCTGTCTTAATTTTTTATAGTTTCTGTTTTTTTTTGTTAACATATAATAATATTATTTATGAAAATAATGTCTTGTATTCTAATATTCTAATAGTAATATTCTTATAGAATAATTATTTTCATATATCTAATAAAATATTTCATTTAATAGAATTTATTTTTTGATATATATATATATGGGAAGCTTGAGAAAACTATATCGGCCATTAAATCGAATCAGTGATTTCACATCAATTAGTGTCTTAACATTCTTAACAATCCCTATCTATGCAAGATGGGGCAAGAGAATTGAACTAGTGATTTCAGGTCAACGATCCAAGATCGACCAATGGAAATTGAACCAGTGATTTCACATCAAGGAGTGTCTTAACACCGGAAAGAAAATTGAACCTGTCATTTCACATAAAGAAGCGTCTTAACATACCCTATCACTCTCTATCCAAGACTAGTGGACATTTATTTTCAATTTTCAATTTTTTTTTTTAATTTATTTTAATTTGAATAAATTTATTTTTATTGTTGTATTCACTTTATTTTATTTTATTTTTTTCTAATTAATATTTTGACATTAATGTTTAGTGTATAATAATATTATATAATTGTTTTATATTTGATTCTCTTAAATTTCAAATAATATATTTCCATTTTTAGAATTTTCCTTTCTCTATATTTTATTTATTATTTTTCTATTATGTAACTTTCTATGTGTGTAACAATTACTTTCTATAACTAAATAATTGTTTTTGTTTTCAATTCAATATATTGACCAATTGTCTTTCATGACACTCTCTTTTAATTAAAATAATTTATTTTCCTAACTACTATTTCTAGAACTGGATACATTCATGTTATTTAAACATATGATAAATTGGTTTTACCAACTTTGTCAGATGAACCACATTAGATGGTACTAAACATCCACCAACAAACTACAATGTGATTATTCTGAAAGACATTCTGAAAGATCTTGGTTGGTTTGTTTGGTTCTCAGATGGATCCGACAGTGATTCATTCTGATAATCAGAATTGCATTAAACTCTCGATTAATCCTATATTTCATGATAGGTCCAAGAATATAGATATCTGGTACCATCATCTCAGAGATTGTGTGCAGACAAGGATAATGTTGCTTCAATACATTCCCACGGAAGATCGACATGCATATATTCTAATGAAGGCACTCACCGGGAGAAAATTCAAATATCATAGAGACAGGATTGGGGTGAAGGATAATTCCTTTCTTGTTGAGAGGGAGTGTTGAGATTCAACAAGAAAATTTTAGCACCCACGCCTAGTTACCTTAAGCACCCAGACTAGGGTGGGGCCCACAGTGTTATTTTTGGGTGCATGTTTATTTTGTTTATCCCTTAATTAAGATGGACATTAAACTGTAATCTATTCTCAATGTAGAGTAATTCTAGTTGTAACAGAGTTCGAAGTGCAGTGGCAAATGAGTTAATGCAAGTTGTAAACAATTTAACTTAGTTAAGCGAGTTAAAATAAGTTGTGCTAGTTGTAGCTGAAGATACACTAGTGAAAGATCTAGTGAGTTAAATATTAATTAATTTTCAATCAGTGATCTCACATGCAACTGAGGATTTACTATTATTAGCTCCATGCATGTCAAATCTAGTGGAGACCTAGTTGAGTTCTAAGTGAAAGGCATGTTTACTATTAGTTGTAGGATTATTGGGTTGCAAACATGCAACAAAACACCCATTGGAGTGCCCATGATACTTGCGCAGTCAAAGTAGGCAAAAATTCCTATCTTTTAGGGATCTATTCCATCAGAGATTGTGCAAGCAAGGTAGGTTGTCTGAAGGCTGAGAATTGGCTATGTGTTGGTCAGTTTTTCATATGACAATGTGAGACAATTAGTTGAGTATTAGAGGGCTCTCGTGAGAAGAGCTTTGTATGTAATTATTTCATGATCCATGCTTAATATACAATAGAAGATAGTGGGGTTTTTAGCTGTAAGCTTTCCCCGTGAAATTATTTGTGCTATGTGTGATTGATCTTTTTTCATGTTCATTTGATTAGTGATTGTGTTTTTAATTCCACAAAATATTTGTAAAAGAGATTTAGTATTTAACTTCAGTACATTGTTAGATCAGGTCAATCCAAGATATAAATGCATGTTGTATAATTTCTACACTTAATGAATGCTAGACATTCTAATATTTTCAAAGCACCAACACGTGCCAAGTGCCAATGTGTGTTAGGGAGTGATACCCATGTTATGAAGTGGAAGGGAATGTTGAAGAGTGCTAAGGTGTGACAAAGTGTGCTAATGCATGCTGAGCAGTGTTAGGGAGTACTGTGGCAACATAAGGGAGAACTAGGTCAAATTGTATGGAAGTGAATGAATATGAGGGTGTTCCAGGGAGTTTCAATGAGTGCTAGATAGGATGCCAAGGAGGGAGTGACAAGGTATGTTAAGCACTAGTAAGGAATTCTAAGGAATATCATGGCATGCCAAGAAGTTCCATAGTGTGCTAGGGAGTTCCAATGTGTGTTAACGTGTGCCAAATAGTTCCAAGTCATGCAATATGCTAAGGCATGCTAGGATGTGTAGGATGCCAGGGTATGCCGATATGTGTTAGAGAGTATCAAGGAAACAAAAATAACAACCAATATAAAATTCAAGGAAATGAACACATAAGAGGGTTGATAAGTCATGAATTTATCTTTTTCAAAAGGGGCATGATAGGCACACTAATAATATGTTACAATACATGTCAAGTTGCAATGTGTGGCAAGTGTTCATGTATGTTAATGCATGCCAAAGTGTTCTAGATCATGCTAGAGACTGCAAGGCATGCCAACACATGCTAGGCTAGTGTTATGCTATTCTAGGGCCTTCCAACATGTGCTTTGGTGTCCTTTTCATGGGAAGATGTTCTAGGTACAAAAATTTTCTAAGACATGTGAGGTGACAAGGAATGTTATTGTGTGCCAAAGAATGTTAAGATGTGCCAAGTGTGTTGAGAAGTGCTATATCTCTCTCATTAATAGAATTAAAAAAGCTTCATTATGTATTAAATAATATTATTTCTACACGCACTAGTGGAACTTTATCTCGAGGAAATTTGATAGATAATAAACCTAATAGAGATGAATCATGTATTTCAGACTCATAGGAAAACTATATTCTCATTACTTGAGGGAAATTATACACACTAGTTGCTTCTTAACAAATTGACTGACTTTAACCACTATATGGCTTGTACACATAATAAAAAAAACTCCACAACAATGGTCTTAAATCATTTTCTTTTGACAAAAAATATAGTAACATGCACATAGTGTTATCAAAAACTCATTAGAATGATCAATAATGAAGAACATTTTTCGACCATCACCAAAAGTAACCAAGAATAGCATTGGTGAGGGTCAATAAAATATCGTCACTACCACGTACTACAAGTGTCACCAAAGAGAGAATAAGTGATGGGACTTTAACAACCCTCACCAAAAGTGTCACTGAAAATGGCTTTGGTGACAAACCTTAAAGGATTGTCACTATATTCACTTACAACTATGTTTTTTTAAGGACCATCACCATATGTGACAATGGTAACAAACCTTAAAAGTCTGTCACAGGCATGACCCTCACTAATGTCCTTTTTTCTTGTAATGTCCTAATATTTTAGATTCCTCAACTCAAAGTTGTGGGTTGGGCTATATTGGTTCATTAGAACTAATCATACCAGACACCAAGGAAGTGAACCCTCCCCTAGATGGTTCACCATTAGAGGAAGAATTTGAGCATAAGAGTTTCTTTGAGATCTTAGTGCTCATATCCTTATTAAAATTATATTTTAATATATTTTAGAGGGAAATATAGATTATGTTTAGCTTGAATATATCTAAAATACTTCCAATATTAATGTTAAACACATCCTAGGGGTTTAACATGTGGTTGGACCGTTTGTGGAAGCTCCTATTGAGGGTACTCCTCTGCCTTATCCTTCTTTCAAAATGTCCAACATAAGTAGCACTAGAACTGTTGCTAGAACAAGGGGTGTTATCGTCTTGTCCTCTATTGTTGGTAAAGGATTTACCCCTCCTTTCTCAAATTTCTCTATGTATGTCATGGTTTTCATCATTATTGGGCATTTTTTCACTATTCATCTTAGTGGGTGTAAAAAACATTTTTCTTCTTATGTTGGTTCATTTAATTTTGGAATTCCATTGGTTTTTATTCATACAATATCATCCATGTTTTCCACCATATTACCCTCTTCCATGTATAACATGGTAAGTACCTTAATTCCTTTACAGGGTTTTCAATTTAGTCAAACGCATGCTCCTCCTTCAAGTCCTTTGCTAGGAAGTTGGTCTTTGCCATTTCTTCGTTTATCTATGGGGTAAAATCCTTTTCAAGGGTTTTCAAGTTATATTAGTGATAAATTTCCACCTTCTAGTATATTTTTTGGAAGCATACAACCTTCATTATTTTCTTAGAAAGGGATAAATTTCATCCCTCCCTGTAGGGTGTTTCCAAGATCAATACCTTTCTCTAGGTTTTGGAATCCTCTCCAGAGGAGTCCCTCTTCTGATGTAATGATGAAAGGTGGGGGAAGGGTGGGGGAGGGGGCTCTAAGTATTTTCAAAATCCCATAAATGGAGGTTCCCCTTCATTTCATCTAGGGAGTTAAGGTTTTAATTTTAACTTGGGTCTTATCTCTAAGTATTTTCGGAATCCCATAAATGGAGGTTCCCATTCCTTTCATCTAGGGAGTTAAGGTTTTAATTTTAACTTGGATCTTATTATAAACATTCCCTTGCAACCTCTTTCCAGCAAAAACCTATATTATTATTTTCCTATTTTTTTTCAATTAGGAGGTCCTCCTCTTGGGGCTTGGAACAATATAGATCAACCGTGTTTACCATTTTTGGAAAACTTAAATTTTATAGATATTTCAAAGTTAATGAATCATCTAATGTTTTATGATTGGAATTGACTCATGGTACCATATAAACTTCCATGATACATTCCAAAGTTTAAAGGCAAGTATGGTGAAGATCCAATAAATCAGATCACCACTTTTCACCTTTGGTGTTTTTCATACTCATTGATTAATGATTTTATTAGACTAAGAATTATTGAATTCACATCGACCAGGAATGTGGAAAAGTGGTATGTTGAGCTATAATGTGGTTCATTATTGACTTTTAAAATTTTTTCCACAATATTTGTGAATGATTTCTAATTACCTATGAGATATGATGTTGGGATTGAACTCATTACTAATTTCAAATAGAGAAAGGCTACTAATATCTCCTACAAAATTTAAGAATGGTGGACAAGGAATTGAATGATATAAGAAGAAGGTACCAATGAGATTCTATTGTCATTGTTTTTTAAATATCTAAAACCCAATTTTGAAAGATATATCTGTCTCACGACGATTAATATAATAGAAAGACAAAAAAATAATTTTAAACCCATGTTAAGAGGCTTATCTTCTAGGTAAAAGTAGATTCTTAACATGGGTTTAAAATGATATTTTTGTATTTAAACATAAGAGGAGTAGGAGTAGCTTCAAAATTAATGATCTTAGGTGTTTGATTATGTTTAAAAAACCATTTGTTGTGCTGCTACAAGAAACTATGATTATTGGTGAAAAAGCTCGTACATCATGCAAAGTGTGTAATGTTGATATGATTGGAATTTATGGGGGTATTTTGGTTACATGGGACCCTTTAGTGACTAATTTTTGTCCATATATGGCTTTTGTAATTATTTTTCTAGAAGGTTTTATTATAGGATTTCCTATGGATCTTAAAATCATAAATGTTTATGGGCATTACAATGAGAGAGTCTCCTATTCAAATATTGTGGGAAGTGGTATTTTAAAGAACCCCTTAGTGATTTTGGTAGGAGACCTAAATTTAACCCTTTCTATTAGGGATATTTTGGGGGATAGATATAGGGTTGATCCCTATTATACTTTTTTCTAGCAAGTCTTCAGGGGTGCTAATTATATTGATATAGTACCAAACAATGTTGCCCTTACATGGAGGAATGGGAGAAATGAGGGTTTATTTGTTGCTAAATTATTGGATAACTTTCTAATTCATAGGTAATTTATGAAAAAAGTGGGGGTTTTCAAATCCTGGATTTCAAATGCGGTCATATCTAGCCATATGTTGATTCTATTTCAGATGAGTGTGAAGGAACCTAAAATGAATTGTCCCTTTAAATTTAATCACGATTGGGTCAAAATTGAATCCTTCCAAGTGCTAGCTAGGTATTTTTGGAAAAATTATGTGGTGTCAAAATACTTGCAATGGATGGACTCATTAGTTGCAAAACTGAGAGCCCTTTAAAAATTCGTGGTTGATTGGGGTAGGAGATAGAAAATCAATTTGAAAAAATAATGAGCTGAGATTGAATTAAAATATGAAGTAATGATTATGGAAGCTGTCAGCAGGGTTCTTACGGGAAAAAAAAAATGGCTATTGGTATTTTTAGCTTTAAGGAAAGAGGCTGCCTTAAAGCTATTTTGAAGTTTTAAGAAGAATATTGGAGGATCAAGAGAAGATATTTGTGGCTAAAGGCGAGTGTTGATAATACTATTTTTTTTACATTAATATCCCTACCATTGAAGAAATTTCAATGCTATTTCGGATCTCTTGGGACAAGATGGCTCACATTTACTACAAAATAAATATCTGTAAGTATCTAATTTTGAACACTTTTACAATCACTTCAAGGAATGAGGAGAAAATAATATATTTCTTTAATTACAAGAGGTTTAGAAGAATTCTTCAATTTTATCTAATGAGGAGTCATTGAAGATTGAGCAACCTATAACATTAGGTGAGGTGGAAGGAATTTTTAAATTGTTTACAAAAGACAAGAGTGTAGATCTAGATAATTGGATAATGAAGCTCTTTCTATATTATTTTATTTAATGGGGCAAGGGATAATGGAAGTTGTGGAAGAATATAGAATTAAAGGAACTATTTTTGGGGCTTTGAATGACACTTTTATAGCATTAATTCCTAAAGTTTCAAATCTTGAGTCATTTAATGATTTTAGATTGATTCCTATTTGTAATCTTATCTACAAAATCCTTCCCAAGATAATTTATAATAGGGTGAGGGAGAGGTTAGCTGAAGTTGTATCTTTTGAGAAATTTGGATTAAAAATAACTAAAAAATAGATGATGTTATATGTAACATCCTCGGGTAAAAAATTCATGTAATAAAGTAATAAAGGGAAAATAATAACCGAGTTGATGGGACACGTATTCCAAGCTGAATGTTGGGAAAAAATCCTAGTGTGGGTGTTCATATGGTTTATTATAGCTATGGAAACTGGAAAATGCAATGGAAAAGTATTTGGAAAGGAAAAGTGACATTTATTGGCATTTATTTATGAAGATATTGGAAATTAGGTGAAAAGGAAGATGACGGGACACAACTTGCATGTGAGGAGGAAAATGAAGGAAAATAATGGAAAATTGAAGAAAAAAGAGTCCTAATTAATAAAAATGCTTCAGAGGATCAATACACAGACTTTTGTTAGTTCAGTTTTGGAGTTGTCATTCTATTCTCTCTCTCTCTCATACTCTTGGATACTTCGATTTTTCTTGGAGCACTCTTGGAGGAGTGTGGAATACTTTGTATTTGGAGAAGGAAGGAAAAGGAAAAGTATGAAAGTGCAAGAGGGCATTAGGATCAATAGCTACAATGGTTTTTTCTTATAGGTATCAAGTTAAATGTATGATTTCCTTACTTGTTTGGCATGTATGGCATATGCATGTGGTTATTTGGTCATGATATATAATTTCCATGGAGGATTTCTTGGATTGACAATGTTTTTCCCTAGCCTTATCATTTCCTCGATAAGCATGGTTTTGTGGCAGTTTTCCCTTTTGTTTTATGGTTGGTTCTCATGTTCATTTGTTTGTGGGTTGAGTTATTAGTTCCTAGAGCCTTGGTCAGACAAACACTCTGGAGCCCTATAACATCTTGGTTTGAGTTTCTAGTCTTGGATCCTTGGTTGGAAAAATGATCTACAACCCTTGGTGGGTAGAGCTGCTAGTCCTCGAGCCTTGGTTGGAATTAATCATTTGGAGCCCTTGAAAACTTGGGTAGAGACCAATCTAGTGCTAGTTAGTGATGTACAGCCGTGGCGTGGAATCATTGGTTGAGGGTTGAGGTGGTTTTTCCTCTGGAAGCCCTGGTTTGGTTTCGATGGATTTGTTCTATGAGATTCCACATTCATGCTTGGAATATGGCATGGGGGTGATTCGCTGAAGAGAGATTTGGTTCAACCAATCTAGGTTTGGGTGAAACGTGGAGGTACTGAACCGAGATAGCCTTTGTAATAATTATTTAGAGATTATTATACTTGGTATTCCATGCATAAATATACTTGTTTATATGTGGCTTATATGGTAGTTATATCCTTGATATTTTTTTTTTTATATGTTGGTTATGACGAAGTTTTATGATAGTAATAATGTATGGCTCTCATCATGTTTTGGTTAAACACTGAATGTACAATAAATTTATGGCTTAATACATGGTAATGCAATTATTGTGATGAGGTAGCAAAACTTCTTACGGATTCTAAGATAAGTGTGAGACCCTATTCTCAGATCTCTTATTTAAACATGTAGATTTCATATTTGTGATATGTTTGAAAAAATGTCTGTCATGGTTAATAGGGTTCCATTCAAGTCCTTACTCAATAAATTGCATTTATATCATTGTTTCGATGTTATTTTTCATTTCTAGAAATTTCATGGATTTCTAGGTAGCATCCCGAGTCCTGACCCTAAAAAATTGGCATACAATCTGGAGTTGCTCACACAAAACTAATTGGAAATGTCCCTAAACACATGCATTCCTTATTTTGAAAGTGACTATAGGATCTGAGTCACATGCATTCCCATGTCCTAGGATATTTTGAGGCTTTAATCCAACAAAATGTCAATTTGTCTAAGGGGCTGTCCACCTGGATGGGTTGGATGGATCCTGGAGGTTATGTTGCATGTGTAGTAGGTCAAGTTGTCCATGTTCGGTATTTTCGAGTTCCTTAACTGATACATAAGGAGTTTAATCATATCATAGTAACTCTTCGTCACATGTTTACCTCAGTTGGATGGTTACTTGGGTAGATGTGGGAGGATGGTGTTACACTATAGGCAATGCACAAGGGACTCCAATCTATCAAATTGAAGAAACTAAAAGCACGTGTATTGATAACTGATCTGGTGAAATAATATAACAAGGTGAGTTGGTACTTTTTTAGATTGGTTTTGTTGCATATAGGTTTGGATTTAACTACTACAGATTACATAATGGAATGTGTTTCTACAACATGTCTCTTTGTGCTTATAAATGGAGCACATAGAAGTTTTTCTAAAATATCTAAAGGGTTAAGATAGGGGTGTCCCTTATTCCCTCTCCTCTTTCTTATCATGATAGAAGGTACCAATAGATTTTTCTCTAAGGAAAAATTTGAAGGGATAATTAAGGGTGTTAAAGTTTCTAAAAAAGAGTTTCTAACACATCTACGGTTTAGTTATAATGTGATACTATTTGGTAGAGGGAAAAATACTTAGTGGATTTCTTTCAAAATATTATTAATTATTTTATTCTAAGGTCTTGGGTATGGTTATTAGTTGTCAGAAGTCATATTTTATTCAACAGGGGGTGAAAAATTCTATTCCTAATCAAATTTTTCGTTATTTCCTTTTAATGTGGAAAACTTAGAAAATGTTTTAAATACTTGGGATATTTTTTTAAACAAGCTGATTATCTCATTTAGGATTAGTAGTCATTGTTGAAGAATATAGAGACAAATATTGATCATTGGATGGTGAAGTTGTTTGTCATTAGGGTGGTTCTTGGTGCTTATTAAATCTATTTTCGAAAGTGTTATGATTTATTGGCTTGCACTTTATAAAGTTCCTCACTTCATTCTACAAATGAAAAGATGATGGATAATAAGTTTTATTTGGATAGGGAGGAAGAGTAGAGAAGGACTACATTTATTAAAGTGGGAATCTATTTCTTTTCCAAAAGGAAAAGGGGGTTGTGGGTTGAAAATATGTCTTGGTTTGGAGAGGCTTTATCCCTTAAAAGTTTATGGATAAGATTGTTTTGTCCTCATTTATGGTCTAAAATTATCGAGGGAAAATATATCACATAGATTGTTATTATTAATTAGATAAGTGAGGGTTGTAAGGATGGAAACAATTCTTTGAGAATATGGAATTTTTTGTGTTATTGTTTGAAATGGTTAAAACAAGCAACTACGTGATGGGTTGGAAATGTTCAAAAAATGTTAATAGGTAGGGATAATTTCATTTATAGTAATGAAATATTTGTATTATTAAATAACTTGTTACGTCGTAAGGCGTCACTCTTTGAAAACAACTCTCCTAGCTGCCACTATGTCCTTCTATGCACCATTGGATCAAATGTTAGACAACTCACCATGCCCTCCTTCATTTATGTTCTAGTAACTACCTAAAAAACTCACCAAGCCCTATTAATGTGTCTTCCATCTAACTATGAAATAAAATATGACCTCTCACAAGCAGGATCCAAGCATAGCATCCTTTCATATCGATATTGATACCCAGCATCATATCCGGTTCTAGTTCGTGATCCATATCCAGCCAGTTCCAGTTCTTGATCCATATCCAGCCACATTAGTATCTGATTGAGTTAACCCAGACGTATAGCCATATCCATGTCCATATTATCGTGAGAGTTTCAGTGCTATGGAGGTTGTGGTGAACTGGCTGCTGACATGGAGGCATGTTGTAGGAAGTGCTACATTGAATCCTTCAAACCCTTCCATTTGAAGCAATGTAGGGCTAACGTTGCTTTAATATTTTCTGATATAGTGGGATCAACATTGGTATCAATTTGTTGTTTTCTTACATTGGATGCTTGCATTTTATGTAGAACCATAATTTGAATCCATCTTTTTATTCAGAATTACTATTGGCATCCTTAAACTATTTGTAATTTCTTCCATTTTCAAGTTTTTTACCCATGTTTTAGTATCTTTTTGTGGCATTGATATTTATGAAAGTTTTTTTACTTTTTACCGTCGTATCTTCAGAAAAATCTCATTCTCAAGCCAAACTTTTTTCAAACCCTTATGTACCCATAGCCATTTGAAGCAAGACATTCTTTCCTTTCTCGTGTTATTTTCCCATGTTTTAGTATCTTGCTTTGGCATTGATCTTTATGAAATTTTATTTGCCTTCTACCATCGTATCTTCAAAAAAACCCCATTTTGAAGCCAACCTTTTTTCAAACCCTTATGTACCCATAGCCATTCGAAGCAACGCAGGGCTAATGTTGCTTTAAGATTTTCTGATATAGTGGGATCAACATTGGTATCAATTTTTTGTTTTCTTGGGCTGGATGCATGCAATTTCGGTAGAACCATAATTTGAATCCATATTTTTATTCGGAATTACTATTGCCATTCTTAATAAATTTATTTGTTTCTTTTAATATTTCATAAATTCTTAAGAAACCACTTTCATGCGTTTTCAAGAAACTGTGGAATAGTGTACTGCATTGATATGTAATTTATTCCCTTTTCAAGTTATTTAGCCATGTTTTAGTATCCTTCTTTGGCATTGATCTTTATGAAATTTTTTTTTTATTTTTACCATCATATCTTCAGAAAAATCTCATTCTGAAGCGAACCTTTTTCCAAACCCTTATGTACCCACAACCATTCGAAGCAGCATAGGGCTAATGTTGCTTTTAGATTTTATGATCTAGTGGGATCAACATTGGTATCAATTTTTTGTTTTATTTCGTTGGATGCTTAGACTCTCTGTAGAACCATAATTCGAATCCATCTTTTTATTTGGAATTACTATTGGCATTCTTAAACTATTTCCTCCATTCTTAAGAAACCACTTTCATGTGTTTTCAAGAAACTATGGAACAATACACTACATTGATATGTAATTTCTTCCCTTTTCAAGTTATTTACCCATGTTTTAGTATCTTTCTTTGACATTGATCTTTATGATTTTTTTTTTACTTTTTACCATCGTATCTTCAGAAAAATTTCATTATGAAGCCAACATTATTTTTATGCTTTCATTTTCTGTAAAACCATAATTAAAATCCCATTCTGAAGCCAACATTATTTTGATGCTTGCATTTTCTGTAAAACCATAATTTGAATCCACCTTTTTATTCAAAATTACTATTGACATTCTTATAATATTTGTTTGTTTCTTTTACTATTTTCTCAATTCCTAAGAAACCTCTTTATTTTACTATTTACTTTTTACAATCGTATCTTCAGAAAAATCCCATTCTAAAGCCATATTTTTGTTGTGGTTAGTGTTAATATTCTTTGTTTTTATGTTTTCCTTTCACTCTTGCATGTCTATATAGTAGTATTTTGTACTAGTAATGTTTCTTTTACTTGCCTACCTTGTCAAGTTACCCTTCTAGCTATCTTGTTATATGGCATGAGTCCTCACCTAAATGTCACTAGAAATATTTGATTTGGAAGCGATATAGATGGGAACCCTCTCAAGTCACACTTGCTTTTACCCTACGATCTAGTAAGTTCTCTCCTCTTTGTCAATTTCATATGGAAGTTCTTATTCTATTATATGACCTGATACTCTTGTAGATGGTGGTGGGGCATTTAATGATGTGAAGGTTATCAATTTGAATCTATGTGGGAAAAAATCTAATAGATACCCATGAGGCACAGTCTCTCAAGCCAAGACTAGGTTGGAAATCATCTCAAAACTCACAGATCTTAGCAAAAACAAAACTAAATGCTATATATATTGTTAATTTAATATTAGAAAAATTAATTAATTAAATTAAAAAAATAATAACCATTAAAAAAAATGAAAATAATTTAAATTCATTTAAACTTAGATAAACTTAACTTTATTTGAAGGTTAGGTTTATTAAATATAGATTGAAATTTTTAGAGTGATCGAGTTTAAAACACTCCTTGATCTAAATTCACTTGTGGTGATATGTTCAATGTAAAGTCGCTTGTGGTGATATATTGGACATGATGAAGATGTAATCTTGCCAAGCTTAAAAAAAATTGAAATAAAAAAATTCAATATATATATTTTTAATAATTAATATAAAAAAATATTATATTACATAGAATATAGACTTAAATAATTTTAAAAATTACACATTAAACTGTAAAAAACAATTTAATGCCAAAATTTATAACATTAAAATTTATTTTTTTCATTAATAAGAAAATTTATCGATAAGTTTAATAGGATGTGCATGATTAAATAAGCGTAACATTTAACTCATTATGTTGTAAGTCATCCCTCTTTGAAAACAAATGCTTCTATGCACCTTTGGATCAAATATTAAGCGATTAAAATGTTTTAAGCCATTAGATCCATTCCTCTTTCATTTATGCTCTTGTAACCACCTAACTAACTCACCAAGCCCTATTAATGTCTATTCCATCTAACTATGAAATAAAATATGACCTCTAAATTGTCTTTGTCATTCCATGACCTCTAATATGTCTCTGTCATTCCCGTTGGAACTAGAATTTCATCTCATGAGCAGGGTCTAGGCATAGCATCCCTTTCATATCAATATTGATACCCAGAATCATATCCAATTCTAGTTCGTAATTCATATCCAGCAACAATAGCTTCTGACCTAGTCAAACCAAACGGATAGCGACATCCATGTCTAGATTCTCGTGAGCATTTCAATGTTGTGGAGGTTGTGGTGAACCAGAGGTTGTCATGAGCTGGCTGCTGACATGGAGGCATGCTGCACATTTCTTATTTGTCTTGGAAAAGTTCAAAACTACGTTTCATGCCTTCCCTATGTCCAGGATGGATAAATTTGGTACCTTCCTACATCTTTTCTTTCAAACATGAATTATCAGCTAAAATCGGTACCTTTCTGCCTCTTTGATTTCAAACGTGGATTATCATCTAAACGTGAATCCAACATGTATGAGGTATGTGAACTCATTATCATCTAAAAGGTTCGTGAACACTTGTCATCTACTCTTTATATGTGTAGGTAGACTATAGGGTATGTTGTCCCTACATAACAGAATTGGCCACATAAAATTTTTAACCTTTTCTCATTTCCTATATTACAAAAGAAACCTTAACCCTAGAAATGGTTTTGGTTTGGTTGCCTAAAAGTATTTTTGTTTGTTTTAGTAAATCTACACAATCATCTAACAGTTTCAATGGGTTGATATTCTTATCTTGATACACTCCTATGTTTCTGACATGGTTCAAGACCCATAATATTAAAATTAAATATTTTAACAGAAAATTACATCTCAAACTTTCGCCACCTAAATCCAAAACTAGCCTCTCTATGCTTGCAGAGTTCAAGTCACAGAAGATTTTAATAGAAAATTAAGCCTCAGACATTCGGCACCTAAAGCCAAGGTTATCCCTTGCAACTCCTCATGGAGAGTTTCTCAAAATATTTAGACTAAAAAATAAAATTCTTTGGCACTAGTGTAAATGGATCTTGCAAATCACATTAAAATGACGGTGTCTTCAATCTCTTGGCAAGGAATTAAAAGAAAAGAACCAAATATAAAAATTCTTCAGGGAGAAGAAATAAATATGCACCAAGCTTGTGTGGAAGGAAACAATCTTAGCATCAAATGTACTACTTTTTATCTTCAATGATTTTGAATATGTCACGATTACTTTCAAATTTAAATTTATGCCTTACGGAGTTTCCTTTCCAACATTTGGTGCAATTGCTAGTTTATGTTCTTAGAACGTGAAGGTATTAATATTTTAGCACAAGCCAAGAAGGAGGAACAACATGGTACAAATTCATATTGGTTTTCAGAGATTTGTTTAGGATTAGAAGGACAACAGGATCTAGAATAGAAAATATATGTTCATAGTTTATGTAATGCGGGAATCAGAGTCATAAGGGTGGAGAATAGTTTGAAGTGGATTTGGAATACTAAGGAAGGAGTTGTCCAGGTAAAAGATGCATATGAAGCCATTTCTTACTAAAATTTGTGTGTTATTAAAAAATGGTGGCATAAGAGGATTTAGACATGGAGCCTACCTTTAAAGCCCAAACACTTTTCTTGGATTTTGATGGAAAATAAATGTTTAACCAAGGATAATCTCACCTAGAGGGGTTTTTCGGGTTGGGTAATTTTTCTCTCTATGGTTTGGGAGAAGACTCTATTTCCCATATTTTTATGAGTTGTAGCTTTGCATTAGGTGTTTGGACAAGGCTAGATAGAATATTTAACTTTTCCAACTCTTATAGTGGGTCTTCTTTTGAAGATAGCCTTCACAAGTCAATATCTCATGAACCTAGTCATAAGTATTTTTCGGTCCAAGATGTCGATTGAGCTGGTTTGTAGTAATTTTATGTATTTTATAAGAATGGTAAAATAGTGAAACCAAGAATTGTTAAAGGTCGAGTTATCATTGGTCATTATTATATTGGATACTTTGATGGAGCACCATAGAATGAAAGATATGGGGCTTGAGAGGTTATTAAATTCTCATCTTTTTATTTTTTCCTTCTATGGATGGGATGGGGTGAAGGGAATAATATAAAGGCTGAATTAATCGATATTTGAATATTGTTAAAGGACAAGAATTTCTTACAAAAGTTTGGAGATTCGAAGCAGAGAAAATGTTAAGGATGGAAATATATCTTAAACTTAAAATCCTTCACGAATCATACTAGTCCCTAATATGCAAGCTATAAAATATTTGGTGTATTCAAATTTCTAATGATTGTATATATAGTCTCTAACTAACTTTGGCAATCTTTAAGATAAAATAAAACATGGAAAATTATCCCACCTAGGAATATTAGCCCCTAAAATTTTTCGTGATTCAAAGTTAGTAATTCATTAGCTATTGGGTGTTTCAAGGTTGCAGGTTCTTTGTTTAGAACATTGGAAACACAGGTTTTAGTATTTTAAATCTTCATTTTAGGTTTGATCATTTGATCATATTTACAGAGAGATAGATGGTAAGGTTAGTTATTTTTAGGGTCCTATTTTGATCATTTAAACTTTATGGGTTGGATGAATGTAATATTATTCTTAGTACTATGCTTTACTTTATGAAGACTTAGACAATGATATTATTAGTGTTTAACTTTTTTGACAGTTTTTGGAAGATGATTCTCTAATTTTAGTTTAATCTTAAATAATTATTAGATAGATATTATGAATTCAACATCCATAAAATATTCTTAGTAGTATTCACCAATAGAAGGTTGAGATTTATGATTAATTTAAAAAAAAATCATATGTACAAGTGTAGTATCAAATTAGTTATGGTGTTTTTGGTATATGGTCTCGAGTCATGGTATTGTAACAAAGCCTATTTACAATTAAAAATATCTAGAATAACTTGGGGTGAATCTCCATGCTTAAAAATGTTGTTAAGTGTTATATATATATATATATATATATATATATATATATATATATATATATATATATATATATATATATATAATTTTATTTATAATTAATAATAAAATAATAATAATTTAAAATAACATTATAATTTAGCTAATTTTATAATTATTTTAATTTTAGCAATGTGACATGTATTATGAACAAAATGTTTTGATGTACATCATAAAATGATCTTTTAAGTATTTACCACCCATTTAATTATATGGTTGTGCTAGTGTGTGTCCATATCCACATATATATATATATATATATATATATATATATATATAATTTCCATAAAATAAAATTATATTTTAACTAATTTTATAATTATTTAAACTTGAACAATATGAGATGTATTATGAATAAAGTGTTTTGATGTATATCATAAATTGATTTTATGAATATTTACTACCCTGATCTTATGAGTATTTACTACCCATTTAATTATATTGCTAGATTGACATAGATATATATAAATATTTTTAAAAGATACATTTTTCAAAAACTTAATAATCTGAACATATTATTAAATTTAATAATTTGAACTTACTTATTAAATTTATAAGTAAATTTAATAATCTGAACATATTCTCCTATTACATTACAGTACTCAGTAAGTTTAAAAATTTACCAAACTGATAACTAGGACTACTCTAATAAGAAAGTTTATACACAAATACAATTCCATACCAAAAAAACCGAGCAATAAAATGGCCAATCATATCTCCCCTCGATTTCAACTCAGTCATTATCAACCGGCACTCATTCAACAGCACCTGGCCGAAGCAGGAAACAAATTTCGCCAACGATAACCATAAATTTCTGCACATCAGACTTTCGACCAAAGCCTGAATTTAGCTGGTCAGAAATTACGCATAACATGTCCTCTCTTTACCAATTCTTCCAGACTATCAACAGAAGGCTCCAATTTCTCGGCTCTACTTTTTAATCTCCCACACTGACGCTCTATCTTCTTAATAAAAATATTTTTCAGCCACGCCTCATAAATCTATACTACCAAAAAGTGAAGAGTTAGAACCTCAACATATAGAGTGTGGTACGGAAGGATTTTAATTAATTAACAGCTCCAGAGGCCAGAGACGTTGGTTTAGCAATGAAGGTGGGCACCTCATTCCCCGCCATAATTACAATAACTCTCATTTCATCCTCTTCATCTGAAACCTCTTTCATATCGCGCTTCCTCTCGTTCTTCGCGCCCTCTTCATCTTCAGCGTTTCCAGCAGTGTGCTCCTTGATGTAGGACCATGCCAGAATAATGAGAGCAAATGCTATGAGAACAAGCATGGCACCCACCCCACCCAATAGATAGGGAACTGGATATTTCCCTACTGATATGTGGCTGCTTTCTGTGTTGTTGATATTTGATCTCATTGGCATTGCTCCTTCTCTCCTCTCCACACCCAAATTCCTTCACAATATTACAAATCACTAGATCTCGTCAGTGGTATTTATATATAAATCGATCATAGTTAATACTATACTACACATCACTCTAAAAGAAAATAGAGTGAAATTGGGTGCATTAGTGCTTAGAACAGTGAAACTGAGCACTCCTTTGGATCTGATTCGTGCAATATCAAATATTCTAACCAGTGGGTCTTCAATTAAGACAAAAATATTCCTCTGTGGAGCCTCTGTGTCTGCAACTTCTTCTTTTCCGATGGAAAGAGTTGTGGCAATGGCTACTTTTGTCATCTGTGGAAGCGGATAATGAAAGTGATTCAATGAGCAGTATAATAACTTTATGTGATAATGGCAACAGTCGAGATAATGGCGCATTTTGTTATCTGTAGCTGCGGATAATGCAAATGATTTAAAGCGCAGATACCATGACTTTTTCATTATGTGGTAGTGGCCACTGGCTCCAATAAATATATACGGGTGTGGAAGGGTCATGAGCATTTCACGGACCCGAATCCCCGCCTCTCAAACACTTTTTGTGTCAGCGCGGACTGTGCCTATTGCATAATTATTTGAGTTTCTGATTCCGGTTCCGCAAAATAAAAGGCGGTTTCCCTTGCTTCTGCTGTACTCTTCGTTTGAAGGTGACAAGGTGGATGGGTGAGAGGTGATCATAATGCTGGGGGGTTTCACCCCCAAATATTAAACCGCTAATTTTCATAAAGTGATATTTAAATGGTAGTATGAAAAGATCGTTAACTTATTATATAATATTTAATATTTATAAAAAATATACACATAGCTTTAAAATAAATGACACAAAATGAGATTGACATACAAATTATAAATATATATAAATAATTTATTTTATATTAAAATAAAAGTAAATTAATATTTATTAGGGACTAAATGATACTAGATTAAATCACTAGATATGTATTTAGGGAATACAGGTTTGGGGATTTTATATAGGATATTTATTTTTGTTGTATAGGGAATGGTTGTTTTAGGATTTCATAAATTTATCTAGTATATTCAATAATGTTGGAGAGGGTTTATTCAGGGATGTAGGTAATTGTTCCATTCATTAGTAATAATAATGAGCATCCCTAGGAAGAAAGTAACATGACACTAATCAATTATTATGGATTATGTTGGAAAGCGTTTATTTATGAATGTAGGTAATTGTTCTATTCACTAGTAATAATAATGAGCATCCGTAGGAAGGAAGTAACATGACATTAATCATGTACTAATATGGAAACCTTTGAGTAGGATTTTGAAATAATGAATTTGACATTCACAAATTTTTATTGTATTTTTCATATGAAAGAGGTTTTTTTTTCAATTTAGTATAGCATTGTTTCCTGTTTGAAATAGTTGTGTTTTTAAATAGTATGTGGGTGCATAAGAATGTGTGTATATTTTTAGAAGGTGTATGCATTCCTAATCATATTGATTTGGTGTTCCCCAAACCACCATGCATGTTTGTTAGCTTGCATTTTTTAAGAATGCATGTATGGTTTTGAAAGCACGTGAATGTTATGGAAAGTGTGCACACATTCCTAAAAGTACACGTGCATTTTCAAAGCACGGACATGCTTTCATGAATGTATGTGTGCTTTCAATAGTGTGTGAGCACTCTTATGACAATAACCATTAAGAGGGAAGGAGGGAAAGAGATGATGCAGGAGCATTGGCTCTCAAGATCAAGTTCAAAGTGTCTAGTCAGACCTAAGGGTCTAGACATCAACCCAAGGAGGGGTCATTGTAAAATTTCATATAAAAATTGTTTATTTCTTAGCAAGCATAGATAAAGAATTTACTTAGTTTTTAGGTGTGAGTTAATGATAAATTATGTAAACATATCCCTGAGGAAATGGGATGGCTGGAGAGAGTAGTAGATGTTTCTAGTTAGTAGCTAGATGAGTCATAAGTTAGAGATAAGGGTGGTTTTCTTAAAATAGAAGTTGTTGCATTAGTCTAGGAACTAATTACAGGTTTGTAGGAGTTGGTTGTGAGAGCCGAATAAGCTCAGATTTGTAATAATCAAAATTAAAACGCCTCGAGTAATAGTAGAAAAAAAAACTCAGAGAGTGAGAATTCAGAGAAGATGGCCAATGAACGTAGATTAGGCCATCGAGAATATAAAAAATGAGATTCTAGGAAATTCACATGTACATAGATGACTGAAGGAAATAGTTATTTGTCTATTCTTGATGAATTACACTTTGTATGCATGTAGAATAATAAAAATTTCCTTTCTTTCGTCTCTATGATGGTATTCCTCTGTTATTATTAGGAACTTTTACATGAGCATTGACCCTAGTTTGTTCTTGTTTATTCCTACGCTGAAGGCGATGTGTATACACAATGAATTGGAAGCTTTTTTTTCCTGTATATGTTATGTCCATAGAAGAAATGAAAATGGTGAATCAGTCAATATTACAATCAACAAAGAGTCCGTGTGAAGCATTGGGGAATGATGTTAAGTTCCCCAAGCCTATATTAAAACCTGTGGTGTAAAGCACTAATGCCCTTTGGTTGTGGGTTTTTGGTATTTGGCGTCCTGTATATGGGAGAATATTGTGTCCTGACTTTGAGAGGATGTGCAACATTAAAGCATCGTGCAGTGAACTTTTTTGGAGAATTCAACATAAAAAAATGACAAATTGAGAAAAGTAAGGAGCTGATATATATAAAGAAAACTTTGAAATTAATCCTGCCAGGTTTATGCATACTAACTTTAAGGAAATTTTTTATTAGTTTGTTGAGAAAAGGAGGGGGTAAGGTCTCTTTTTACAAATTTTTCATGTAGCCTAGTGTTTTAGGTTACTGATTATGGAGGATTTGACCTGGTAGGTCATCAAAAGAGATAGAGCTTGGGGACAAGGATTTGGTTGTTGTGAATGAGGGAGGGATATGGAAAGAGAGGAAGAGGTAGGATGGCGGAGAAAGAGGTGAAGAGAGGTGCGAAAGAGAGAGAGGGAGAAAAGAAAAAGGGGTGTATTGACATACAATGAATGAGAGAATAAGAGTGGAGAGGGAGAGGGTGAGAAAGTGAGGGGTTAGAGAGATAGGGAGGGCGAGAGAGTGGTAAAGAGGGAAAGCAGGGGGCATAGTGAGGAGGAGAAGAGAGGGAGTGGGGGAGAGGGATATAATGGGAGGGAGAGATGGGTAGAAACTGAGTGAGCATGTGAGAGACATCAAGAGAGTAACAGAGACAGAGGCAAGAGACAAAGGGGAGAGATGGAGGGAAGGAAATAGAAAGTGGAAAGGAGGGAGGGAGGGAAGGATTTAGTGAAAGAGAGAGAGGGAGGGAGAAATGTAAATAGGTTGTTATTGATCTATATGTTGGGGGATAATATTCATAAGGATTAAAGTTCGAGAGAAGATAGAAAACATACTAAATATTCCATGAAACTAATCGCAAGAGCATTGATAAAAATGTAAGAACTCGATACAACAAAAAAATATGAAAAGAGAGAAAGAGAACTGGAGAAAAAATATTCCATTAAGAGGAACCATTACATGAAATGAGGCCAACTTTATGACCTTTCCTTTTATGCCCTCCCCCCAGCCCTACACTCTTCCTATTTCATTCATATAAGGTGTGTAAATGATGGATTCAAATTCAATTAGATTTAACCCATTAATTACATATATATCAACTTTCCTTTTACATAAAATTATGAATTTATGACTTACACATACGAAATTAGGCTATAAGCCCCCAAATATTTCCGCCAATCTTCCCCCCTTTCAAATGTTGGACCCCATCGTTGACCCCTTCTAAAAAAGAAGGATGTAATATTCCTAAATTAGCATGCAGCTAAATGGAATATTAAAATTTTATTTTTTGATTTAGATAGATGAATAAGTGGGTAGGGAGACCCATAAATCTCTTTAGTAGCAATAAAATCCCTCTTAATGTGAAAAGAGATCATCATGATAGTTGGATAAAGCACCTCCATGTGTGAACAGGGGCAAAAACATGTGGACAAGGTCAATGTTGACCAAATCAGCAACACTACTATAGAGAGAGTGGATCATCAATGTGAAACATAATAGAGTTAATGGGAGATAGTCTCTATGTGAGTAGTGTCTTTAATGAGTGGGACCCAACATGAGAAGGCTCACAAAGCATATAAGGAAGGGCAAGGCAGCCATAGAAGGAATTTTAGATGATTATTGATTTTCATCATTTTAGATATGGAAATTGTCAGGTGACATTTCTATACATGCTTCTACTATTTAGTAGGGTTTGTTGTACTGTTTAGTACAAGGGTGTTCCCGAGCGGGGATTCCACACTCATCCTACTCACGAGAGATTATTGAGTTGTATAGTCCACATCTAGGCATCAAGCCAAGCTTCAGTCTTCAGTTACAGCGCAGTTTTTGTTTAGAGTTGTGTTGTGTTGCAGGGTATTGCATTGGAGGGGTGAGAAACCCACATTCTGAGCTATTTTTTCAGTGGAAGAAGCATTCATCCCATTAGGAGGTCAAAAAGGAAGGCCTTTGAGATTTATTTCATATCTTTGCACCAGTCCAACGTATTTCCATCATCTACAATGCAGATCCCTCTTTGACTGCGTTATTCTAGTGAGCATTTGTAGTAGAGGTTTCAGTGCTTGATTTGGAGGGTTAGATCTTCAGTGTTAGGATCAACCTTTCACTTGAAGGATCTATTGGAGGTTATCTATACATTTCTACATCAATTTTAGCCACCTCCATCTAGTTATTCAGTTGCAGCTACAATTCAACACTACCATTGCATTCCCGCATTTTTGCATTTTGGGTATTTCAGGAAACCCTTTCTAAGCTGTCTTGGAAATGTGTTTGGGAGAATAGATCTCTAGCCCCAATACCTTTTGAGCTATATAATAGTATATCTACATTTTTATATCATTTATTTAGTAGTTTATGCCCTAAAACTGTGTTGACTTGGCTCATGGCATTTGTATGGCAACTATTTCTCATGTATTGACATATTTGCTTAGTAGAGGCTTGTTTTGTATTGCTTAAGTGACTTGATCGTCAAGATAGTGTGCCTATTATTTTCTGATATGTTTAATAAGATGGTTATAAATTTGTCTCATGTATTGGTGTATTGATTTATTCCCTGCTATTTCCATGTTTATGCACTATATTCCTGCTTTTCCCATTTGTGGATATTACAGTGGTATCAGAGCATAATATTGGCTCAGCCTGTGGATCTCAGCCATTATGCTATTAGGAGAATAAAGAAGAAGGAGAAAGAGATCAGAATGATGGAAGGAGTGGGCTTTGTCTCATCACTGTTTATATTTATGAAGGCCTCTCCAAGGAGTTAAATCAAAGGAGAATGGAGAAAATCAATGAAACAACAATAGGGTTTCAAGATGAGGAAGGTCCATGCACTTCCTATTAGTAGAAAAGAAAACCAGGATTGCATAGAGCTCCAAAGCAATACACTATGTCTACTTTCTTTGAAGAGGAAGGTGAAAGAGATGGAGATGGAGGAAACTTAGATCATGAGATTCTAAGTGAGTATCTTGCAGAATATAAGTCTCAATCAAGAGATTTTAAGGAGAATCTAACTCTCCAATAGTTTATTCATATTAAAGAAGAAAGGAGGCCTTGCAGCATTAGAAGAAAAACACACAGTAAATTCCTATTTTGTACTTTTGATGGGCCATCTACACGCATAGCAAGGGCTTGGAGGAGAAAGTTAGATGCATTCTTCCTGCTACATCCAGTAGTAGAAAGAAAAGCTATTGAGATTGTAGAGCTGCACCTTGAGGGTGAAGCAAACATTTGGTGGTTCAACCATTTGAGTCATGGAAGAGTGATCACTTATGCAGATTTTACTCAAAGGTTGATTAAGAAGTTTGACAAGAAGAAACCAAAAGTTGTTGCAGGAGTACTTGCATCAGGAGAAGGAAAACTTCCACCTTTACAAAGTGGTCTTGATCTCTTGACATTTAGAATCCAATGCACTATTCTGGAGATGCATGAGGAGGAAAAGACATATACTAGCACTGGTGTAGTGATAGAGGAGCATCTGTCATCACCAGCAGTTGGGGAAGTCATCACACCAGTGGGAGGAACCCTTGTAGTAGTACAAGATGTTCCCAAGTGAAACCAAGGTATGCGAATGTTTCCACTTTTTGTTATTTCAACACATCATATGAAAGGTTGTGGGGACATGCCATTGCATGACCTAAGGTTGAAACACATTGGTGATTTGGAGTAGCAGACTATCACTACGCAGAGGACCCTTGACAGGTTCAAGGAGGAGACATACATTCATCCTAGTATTTCATTGTTGAACTGCATACAAATCTTTGGGTTGGAGTGTAGATTTTCGGAGGATAGGATGAGTATAGTCCTAAATAATCCAATGCAGAACTATATGTTCAGCACTAATCATGATCATGAGAAAAAAGATGCACAATCATGGAGATCATCAACACTATCATTGAGAAGCAGTGATGAGTTGGGGGGTCAACTATTATTGGGACATTTTGATGACCATTATACTTGCGTGACATTAGATAGGTAGATGATTGATAAAAGACATCTTATCATGGGTGATATCTCTCATTATTATGATAGATCCTTCTCGATGAGCACTTCACAACTCAATGAGGAGTTGTTGCCTACAACATATTTGGATCCTTATGGGGTCAACTTGGTAATTGATGAGTGGTCTTCATTTGGAGATATCTAGGAGGTTGTACTTCAACATCCCATGAAGTGCAAAAGTAGTAATCTGATTTGGGAGGATGGTATTCTCCATTGGAAGGATACCAATGTTGAGCATGGAAGGAGGCACCCACATTTGGATAAATGGGTGTGGATGATGAGCAAGAGGTTGGTGAGCCACTTGCATATCTATGACACAGGGCAACAAGAGGCATGGCTATGTTGGCTACTCTTGAAAGAGTTTGGCCATCACGTGACACATCCTATGCCAAAGGGTATGTTATGCTTTGAGGCATTGCATGACACCCATATGATATGGCAGTAGAAGATTTGGTTGTATGGGGCATTCTACAAGTCAATCATCATTATGTTACTCCATGACTTGTATGATGGTGAGATGAGGAGGAAACAAGAGTTTTTGTTTCTTTGGATACTCTTGGGAGAGTATGGGTTGATTTTCTTCCATAATTTGCATGATGTTGTAGGAGTAGATGGTGGCACAATCATGGTGCAAAGGTGCTACTCGTTAGCTTTTGAGGATCAAGAGGTACTTCCACTTTGGAAGGAATCTCCCATATACATCAGAATTATGGTAGATGACTTTGGCATTTAGCATGTCAAAGAACAGAGCTATGAGATGCTAGGAGCCTTATTACAAAGGCCAACACTGTTGTCACTTGGGAGCTTGGGTTTGTTGATGGAGTGTTCCCAGGATCACCTCACATATGATGCTGATCCAGATTTATGCTGGAACGCAACAGAATAAACACATTACCATAAATACAAAGATGCAATGGAAATAACACATCATTTCATTAATATCAAAGAACTAAAATTTTCTTACAGACAGAATGGAAATAAAAGTAGCTACGGCACTAGTAGCTATCTCTAAGAAGAAATGTGGCGGTTACAGGCCTCTGAATTGAGTTACAAAGAGGCTAGAGGGCCTATTTATTATTTAGAAACAATGGGAAATCCTAAACAACCAAAACCCTAACCCTAAGAGATGAAGCGCCAAAACTATGGGCCCCGTTTGGGTAAATTGGTGTTTCAACTTCCCAGGGGTGTAACTTTGGCATATGATCTCCATTTGACGCGTATCATACCTCGTTAGAAATATCTATTCGAGGACTGTAAATTTTGACATGGGAAAATGTTGCTCTTCGTTTTCCCAAAAAAACGTCATTTAGGGCCTCAAAATGGCTCCAGAAGTTTAGGACTCGAAAAACTGCTAAAAATAGTAAGTTGTCCCGAAACTGAAAAACTGAAAGAGACAATGGTGAGGCCACAAGTGGAATCGGCAGGTGACCACCAATATCCCTGGTGAACCACTTTCCTTGGTGCAGGAGTTGGCCAGCTTTGACAAGCCGATACAGTTGAATCTTCTGTTGGCGAGTGTTCTTGATTTGCATGTCCATGATAGAATTTGTGGTGGCCTGTTCCATGCAGTCTGGGTTTAACTCAGTTGGCGTGAGTTGTTCTGCAATTTTTGAAGTGTCCAGTAAAGGTGGGAAGTAAGGAAAAAGGTGATCCACATTGAAGACTGGGTGCAGACCAAGGAATGGTGGAATACTGAGCTCGAAGGCATTGTTCCATATAGCCTTGGTGATGGTGTACAGCTTGTATCGGAGCGGGCGAAGCTTGCGGTGGGGTCCAGTGAGGCGCTCCTTCTACAAATGTAGCCATACTTTTTCGCCCACCTGGAAGTTGTGTGGCACCCGGTGTTGATCATGGCATTGCTTGTACTTGGCATTGGCTCTGTCCAATATATCATGAACCTGTTGGCGGATGTGTTGAATGCACTCGATGAAGCTACTTGCTTTGTCAACTTCAGAATGGACATGAGCTAAATCGGCCTGAGCAGTTGCAAATGGCATGGCTACATCAATGGGACATAGTGGCTGGAATCCCAAGCCCACCTGAAAGGAGCTATGGCCAATTGAACTGTGGAGAGCCCGATTATAACTATGTTGTACATAGGAGAGGCTCTCGTCCCATGTGTGTGGATGATTTAAATTGTAAATGCGCAGAATGTGTACAATCATTCTATTGACAACCTCTGTCTGGCCATCTGTTTGGGGATGGAAAGCTGTGGACTTGGTGAGCTTGGTATCCAACATTGACCAGAGGCTGGACCAAAATGTGCTAAGGAACCTGCTATCCCAATTGATATGATAGACGGTGGGATCCCAAAGTGCACCCACACTTGTTCAAAGAAGAGTTTAGAAGTGGCTTATGCTGTGATACTCTTCTTATAGACCGCCATAATGGCCATCCTCGAGAATCTGTCGACGACCACAAAAACATAGTCATTTCCCTGCTTAGTAGAAGGTAGGCCCGACATGTAATCCATGGAGATGGATTCCCAAGGTCGAATAGGGTAGGTAGCGGAGTATATAGGCCTTGCTTCTTGATGGTCGGTTTGGCAATGGCACAAGTAGTGCAGGATCTGATGTGCTTCTCGACATCCTTTCGAAGGTTCGGCCAATCGAAATACTTCTGCAGGATTGCTACTATTTTCTCGGCCCCGAAATGCCCAGCGACTCGACTGTAGTGTGCTTCCCATATCATCTTGGCACGCTCGCGTGAAGGAACACAAAGGTGTCCTAGGTGACATAAAAGTGCATCTTGGAGGTGAAAATTCGGAACTTGCGTACCCCCCAAGAGTGCCTTGTAAGTGTGGCCGAATTCTGGGTCACTCTCATAAATAAGTGGCAAATCAGAAGTCTCGTGCCCACAAGAGTTGAGCACGGTGGTGAGTGCCACAATCGGTGGTCAACTGAGGCAATATGCAACATTATTGGTGCTACCCTTCTTGTACTTGATGTTCAAATGAAACTTTTGCAGATATGTGGACCACTTATGATGGCGATCATTCTGAAACTTCCCTTGTTTCCGTATGAGCTATAGGGGTTGGTGGTCTATGTGGATGATTGTTTCCTTCCCCAAAATGTAATGCTTCCATTTTCGACAAGCTTGCACAATGGAATACATTTCTTTGTCATAAGTGGGATACTTGCGAACTGTGTCAGACAATGTCTCATTGTGATATGCCACTGGATGTCCCTGTTGAGTAAGAACTTCCCCAATAGCATAGTCAAAGGCATTTGTCTCGATCTCGAATGGCTGTTGAAAGTCTGGTAAAGTGAGCACTGGGGCAGAACAGAGGCGATTTTTCAATTCTGTGAATGCCTTCTATTGAGGTTCCGACCAAAAGAATTTTTCTCTCGCTCCTCCCTTGGTGACTTGACTCAAGGGCCAACTGATATGAGAGAATCCCAACACGAACCTACGATAGAAATTAGCAAGACCTAGAAAGCTGCGAAGCTCTGTTATAGTGGTTGGGCTTGGGCAATCCCGAATGACTTGGATCTTGGTTGGATCCACATGCACCTGTCTTTCATCAATAATGTATCCTAGATATTGAACCTGGGTAATGCCAAAAGTGCACTTCTCCAAATTGGCACACAACTTGTGTTGCCGCAGTGTTTGGAGGACTTGTCGGATGTGGTGAAGGTGCTCTTCCCAAGTTTGTCTGAAGATCAGAATGTTATCCAAGTACACCACTACAAATGAGTTGGTGAATGGCCGCAAGATGTCATCCATCATCCTCATGAAGGTTTCGGGAGCATTCGTCAACCCAAAAGGCATGACCAGCCATTCAAAAAATCCTTCCTTGGCTTTGAAGGCAGTCTTCCACACATCGGAGGGTTCAATCGGTACCTGGTGATACCCCGAATTCAAGTCAATCTTGCTGAAATATTTTTCACCTTTGAGTTGGTCCAGAAGGTCATCAATCCGTGGGATCGGGTACCTATTCCAAACAGTGATCTTGTTCAGCACCCGATAGTCAATACAGAGTCTCCACGTCCCATCCTTCTTCTGTACCAACACGATCGGGCTCCCACAGGGCGATGAACTTGGTCGGATGTGACCTTTCGGCAGCAGCTCCTGAATTTTCCTCTTGATTTCATCGTTCTCCAGAACAAAGCACTAATAGATCGGTCCATTGGGTAGCAGTGCACCTGGGGTCAGATCAATCGGGTGCTTGACCTGACAGCGCAGAGGAACCCCTGTGGGTGAGGTGAAGATGTCCTCGTACTCCTCCATAACCTTATCCATTTTTTGTTGTTGTGCAGAGGAGCCCTGTCTGGAGGTTGTGGCCACAGTCTTCTTCTTGCCTTGGGGGCAGATCATTAGGAAAATGAATTTCCTGGTTTGGGAAATGAGCTTACTGCATTTTTTTGTAGTAACCAAAGAGATAGCGGCAGGAGGTGGTACCTCCAGTCACCTATACAACTTATTTCCCAAAGTAACAATAATAGTGCAAGGCTGAGACTCATACACAGCATGAAACTTCCACAAGTATGGTTTTCTTAATAATACATCAGAAACATCAATAGGAGCAACATCACATAATAGCTCATCCGTGAAGGGCTTGATGCTATAGGGAAGGTTGCACTGCTGGCTGACGCGGAGATCTCATCCTTGGTGAAGCCACCCGATGGTGTATGGATGTGGGTGAGTTGTGGTCGGCAAGCCCAACCGCTTCACGACGTCTGCTGAAATGAGGTTCTTTTGGCTCCCATTGTCGTTAATGAACTGTACCGAGGAGCCCTTTACCCACATCTGGGAGTGGAAGAGAGGTTCCTCCTCCTCTCGATCTTCCGGTTCCTCGTTATGGATCTTCGTAGTGGCAATAGTGGCATTGGGCTCCGCATCAATAATCTGTTTCCCTTTGTCATTCCCCTTGTCAGGTTCTGATTCAGTGTGGGAGCATGCATCTTACTTAGAAGCCCGCATCTCGACCACCAGCGACTGCCTGGCCCAACACTCACTTGTGTTGTGAGTAGAGCTCTTATGGAACTCACACCACTTTCCCATGTCCTTCTTTGGCTTTGCAGTGTTGTTCTTTTCTTGTGGCTTCGACGGGTTGTCTTGAGTCGCCATGCCTTGGCTCTGTCCTTTGTTCTGCGGTTTGGGAGCACCTTTCCCTTACTTTTGATTCACAGATCCAAAGTCTCGCTTCTTCTGTTTGAATTTCTGCTCAATCTTGGCAGCATGCCGGTATGCCATACGAAGCGAGGAGATGTCGAGGAACTCCATTTCCTCCTAAATGTATCTGTGCAGACAACTATGATACATTGGCACCAGATGTTTCTCCGAATCTTTGATACCCATCTTGGTGCGTAGGGTATGGAACGGATTCATCAGCTGATGCACATCTTGATCCCTTTGTTGTCGCAATGTGGTCCATTGTATGTACTTTTCCTCATAGCTCCCCATAGGATAGTATTGTTCCTTGATGGTGTCTCGGAAAGAATTCCAAGTGGGTACAACCGAGAACAGAGAGGGTTCTGTCTTGTCCTTTTTCTCACAGTGGGTTTCCCACCAGTCCTTGACATGGGGGGCAGCTTTGAGGAGTGCAAAAATAATCTCCTCCCTGTCGGAAAAATCATGAACCGAGAAATATCCTTCTAATAGATTCAACCATCTATCTACGGCATCTGCATCTATTTGACCCTCAAATATGGGAATGTCAAAATTTACTTCTACCTTAAAAGGAGTCGCACCTCCAGAGTGGCTACTGGATGCATATGCGCCACCGGTGGGCAGCCGTTGAAGGATCTGGGCAAAGTTATCCATCATCGCGTTCCTTTGTTTTTTGAGGGCCTCCTCGAGCAATATTTTGATAGGATCTCCTGCTCCCTCATCTCTCTTTTCATCCCCCATGTGCGTCCGTCGGGGTTTGTGAGGCTTATCTTGAAAAGGTTCCACCAGATCGATCCCTAACTCCTTATACCCTGACCTCGTTGGGGACATGCAAAGAAGGATCAAGAAAAAGCAGACTGCTCTAATACCATTGATCCGGATTTATGCAGGAACGCAAAAAAATAAACACATAACCATAAATACACAGACGCAGCAAAAATAACACTTCATTTCATTAATATCAAAGAACTGAAATTTTCTTACAGATAGAATGGAAATAAAATTAGCTAGGATGCTGGTAGCTATATTTGAGAAGAGATGTGGCGGCTATAGGCCTCTGAACTGAGTTACAAAGAGGCTCGAGGGCCTATTTATTATTTAGAAACAATGGGAAATTCTAAATAGCAAAAACCCTAACCCTAGGAGATGAAGCGCCAAAACTATGGGCCCCGTTTGGGTGAATTAGTGTTTCAACTTCCCAGGGGCGTAACTTTGGCATACGATCTCTGTTTGACGCATTTCATACCTCGTTAGAAATATCTATCCGAGGACTAAAAATTTTGAATGAGAAACATCGGTCCTTGGACCCATGTTTCTCTCCGTTTTCCCAAAAAACGTCGTTTAGGGCCTCAAAATGGCTCTGGAAGTTTAGGGCCCGAAAAACTGCTAAAAATAGTAAGTTGTGCCGAAACTGAAAAAATGAAAGAGACAATGGTGGGGCCCCAAGTGGAATTGGCGGGTGACCACCAATATCCACCTAGATCAGATGCACTTGATGAAAAAGTAGGAGATGGGAGTGATGGAGTAGTGGATGGAGACATCTATTACCATGATATGATATTTTTGACTTGAATCTCCAAGCATAAGAAGAAGGACTTGCATGCAGCACTTGGTTCATTTATTTCCATTCACAACGGTCTCATGGAGACATATCAGACCACTATGGAGAGATCATCCATGGATCTCATTATCAACTCACTCTCAGTACATGGTAAGAGTTTTATTTTTTCACTTATTGATCATCTAATACAACATTTTCATTCTCTTGACATTTTTATACAGTGCATTGCTCCACAAGAAGGAAAGTTTTTATTTGGGCTTCATGGTCTTCCTAAGACCAACATCAGTGATGGAGATAGCCATATATTCTTTGGATTTGGGCAAGTGTTGTACTATTTCTTGTATGCTCAGTTGTTACACAATTCCATTTACTGTTTGGTAGTAGATGAGATGACATGCACAACTAGAAAATTGTTGGGAGACAACTTGCCATATGATGTTCTAAAACAACAGTTGGAAAAATTTCTCTGTAACCACTTGGGAAAATATTGGTACCTTCCAGCACTACATGAAACCTTTAGTATCTTTCTAATTTGGATTCCATATGGGGATGATTTCCTATTCATCATATATGGGATGGTTTGGGCAAGCATGATTCATGACACTAGAGAGAGGATCTTTGAGGATCTAGTTTCCTTCTTGCCTCTTGAAGGCAACAATATTGCAGCCCAAAATTAACAACCACTATACACTTATCATAAGTGGAGAAAGAGAAAGT
>JAXQQM020088591.1:0-32213 GCA_034641835.2 Pinus albicaulis | reverse complement strand
GCAACTGCAAAATCCTGTACTCATTCTCCGTGATGTTCCACCCTACAATATCAATGCCTCCGCTACCCAGGTCCCGCTAGGTGTGTTTAAGGAGATCAAAATGAATGGCAATGAGAGCGCATCATGTTGGATTCAATGTGGGCTAGATATACAAAAGGCGCAAGAGTTAAAGGGATTGAGATCTATGTTAGAGATCATGATAGATAAAATATATGCTAGTAGGTTGTAATGGAATCAAATCAGGGTCACCACCATGAAAAGGATCCACAGTGGAGGATAACGCTGCTACAAGTGGAGATCAAAGTTGTGCAAGAGAACGTGGATGGTGCAAGGGTCGAATCTGCTATAGGTGGAGATCAAACTCACATAAGAGAGTTTTTTGCATGTTGAGGAAGTCGTGAAGAGACTTGTAGCATGAATGTTGGCAACGACATGGATATGCATTTTACAACGAGATCCAAGAGGATTCAAATCCTCGGATGGCCTGCAGGTCAAGCAGCTACTCTAATTAAAGGGTCAGAAGCATGTATGAGTTATGTATTTACCTATAGAAGTTGACGTGTTATGGAAAAATCCATGAAGCACTGTGAGCAGGTAGAGCCCTATGATGAGGTGTTGTTGGCGAAGTTGAGATCTAAGTGTTGTGTAGAAAACAGTTGGACAACATCGTCAATGAAAATGATGATGATGTTATGGCAAGAGTATTATATTCTTTTACAGTTGGATCCCAGCAAACATATGCCAATGGTAATCTGACAGAGATGAAGTCACCACATTTTGAAAAGGGAAGCCATTGAATTTCACTGTGTTAGGAGAGAAAAGTCTGTGAAAATGAGAGAGGATATGTTCACGTGGATTAATTAATTGATGAACCATGTATCTGAAGAGAACTCCTAGAGGACTGGTGGCTATAGAGGCCGGTGACCCATGTAATCCGGTAAATGGGTTCTTTTTATATGGACATTGATTTCATATGTACAAAGACAGTGACAATGAAACAAAAAAAATATTATTATTATAATGGAGTTAATTTATTACATTTAAATGGGCATACTACTGTAAGACCTGGTATGGCATACGTAACCCTAGGTAATCATTGGTAAATTATGGGTTAGACCTAGGTGATAGGGAGGATGTCAGGATAAAAATTACCCTGGTTAAAAATTTGAGGGGAGAAGAGCTAGAGTGAGTGGGGTTGTCTCACTTAGCAGTTTTGACTGGATTTAGTCAATAATCCCCAAGTCAAGTTTAAGGGGGGAATTGTTAGGTAAACTTGACTCAATATAGAGTCAATTTTGACTAGGGTAAATAGCAGTGGTTTTTGGGGCACATGGTATTGTGCACCCATGGTTTTCAGCCCATGGTATTGCATGTAATAGAGCCTATAAAAGGCTGGGAAGAATTCATTGTAAGGTAGGCCTAGAGGTGAGCAGTGAAGGTTCACTTGGCTGGATTGGCCAAGGTTTTGGCCAATGTTTCATGAAATTTCATTGGTTGGGTTTTGCCCTAGATCTGGGGTTTTCCCAGATAAACATCTGTGTTTATGTTAATGATTTGTTGCTGCCTCTGATATGAATTGTTGGAAAATTGTATATTATAGAACAACCCAACACATAAAATATGCGGAAAACACAAGCACACAAAACACATAAAACTAGAGAGACACAGATATACACGGTTTACCCAGTTTAGGCTATGTCCACCTCGAACAGCCAGTCCTTCCTTTCTATTATCCAACAAAATGAAGAGACACAACCTACAACAGATCCACTGTAATATCCTCTCTTCTCTCTCACACTCTCCCTATCTATTTCTCACTCTGAGAAATACTCATGCCATACCAGGTCTTACAACAATATGCCCATTTACATGTAATAAAATTAACTCCATTATAATAAATTTTTTTTTTGTTTCATTGTCACTGTCTTTGTAGATATGAAATAAATTTCCATATAAAAATAACCCATCTACAGGATTACATGGGTCACCAGCCTCTGTAACTGCCAGTCCTATAGGATTTCTCTTCAGATACATGGTTCATCAATTAATTAATCCACGTGCACATATCCTCTCTCATTTTGATAGACTTTGGTCTCCTAGCACAGAAAAATTCGATGGATTCCCTTTTCAAAATGTTGTGACTTCATCTCTATCAGATTACCGTTGGCATATGTTTTTTGGGATCCAATTGTAAAATAATATAAGACTCCTACCAGAACATCATCATCATTGTCATTAACGATGATGCCCAACTATTTTCTGCACAACACTTAGATCTCAACTTCGATAATGCCTTAATCAAACCCTCTGCGAAATATTGAAGGATACCGACGCCGCGAGACACAACCATACTATTCCAAGTGCCTTTTTATCGAGAATCTCTCATTCTACGTTTTTTATAGCCGTTGATTTCTTTGTTTTTCCGCTGAATGGTAGGTACAGATCTTTCTGATACAGATAATCTTCCATCTACATCTTCCATAGTGGGAATTTTTCGCCATTAAATTTCTCGACCCTAAACTTACCATTTACAATACTATGCCCATTTACATGTAATAGATTAACTCCATTAACTCCACAACAGGAAGTTTTGGTCATTAAATTTCTTGACCCTAAACTTACCATTTACAGCAGTATGCCCATTTATTATAATGGAGTTAATTTATTACATGTAAATGGGAATACTGTTGTAAATGGTAAGTTTAGGGTCGAGAAATTTAACGACAAAAACTTCCTACTGTGGAAGATGTAGATGGAAGATTATCTGTATCAGAAAGATCTGTACCTACCATTGAGTGGAAAAACAAAGAAGCCGACAACTATGACAGACACAGAATGGGATATTATCGATAGAAAGGCACTCGAAACAATACAGTTGTGCCTTGTAGCGTCGGTAGCCTTGAATATTTTGAAGGAAAAAACAACAAAGGGTTTTATTAAGGCGTTGCCGAAATTATATGAAAAATCCTCGGCCTCAAACAAGGTATTTCTTATGAAACATTTATTTAATATGAAGATGTCGGAAGGTGGATCTGTTGCAAACCATTTAAATTATTTTAATACAGTTACTAGTTAGTTACATTTTGTAGGGGTAAACTTTGATGATGAAGTTAGGGCTCTCTTATTTCTGTGCTCATTTCTAGAAAGTTGGAATGGTTTAGTCATAGCCATTAGTAACTCTGTCTCTGGATTTAGTACTTTAAAGTTTGTTGATGTTGTTGGTGCTATCCTTAGTGAGGAAATGTGACGGAAAAGCTCCGGTGAGACATCAGGTAATGCTTTGAGTGCAGAGTCTAGGGGAAGAAGAATAAAAAGGGGAAAGAGCTCAAGATATCATAGTAAATCAAGGAAAGGCAGATCCAAGTCCATATCCAGGATAATGTGCTGGAAATGTGGAAAGAAATGACATCTAAAGAAAGATTGTAGATCTTGGAAGGGAAAAGAAGGAGACACACAGCAAGAAAACAATCGTGAAGCAAATGTGATAGGTGATGTGTTACAAGATTCTTTGATTATTTCTTTCGAAAGTGTTACTGATTCTTGGGTTGTAGATTCAGGAGCCTCTTTCCATGCCACACCTGATAAGACATATTTTCATGACTATGTTAAGGGATATTTTGGACATGTTTGTTTGGGTGATGATAAACCATGTAAAATTGTTGGAATGGGTAAGGTTCTTGTAAAATAGAAGAATGGAAATAAATGGCTATTAAAGGAGGTAAGACATGTTCCAGATTTGAAGAAAAATCTGATTTCAAGAGGGTAGCTAGGTGGTAAAGGTTGTGTGACAACTTTCATAGATAAAACTTGGAAGGTCACCAAAGGAGATCCGGTAATAGAAAAAGAAGAAAAGGTTGGTACATTGTATTTATGCAATGGTATTTCTAACTCTTTTAATGCTTTAACTTCTAAAGGAGCAGATGCAAAATTATGGCATCATAGGCTTGGACACATGAGTGAGAAGGGGATGAAGATTATTCACTCAATAAATTTGTTGTCGGGTTTGAAGAATGTTGATTTGGATTTCTGTGAGAATTGAATTTATGGAAAATAGAAGAGAGTTATATTTCTCAGAGTTGGGAAAGAAAAGAAGAGCAAAAAATTAGAGCTTGTGCATAAATATGTATAGGGACCTACTCAGGTATCATCTCTTGGTGTCTTTTGTTATTATGTTAATTTTATTGATGATGCAACTAGAAAAAATTGGATTTATTGTATTCAAAATAAAGCTGATGTATTTGATACTTTCAATAAATGGAAATATTTGGTTGAGATTGATATAGGAAAGAAGTTGAAGTGTCTCATATCAGACAATGGAGGTGAATATTGTAGCAAAGAGTTTGATAGGTATTTTTCAGAGCATGGAATTCGCAGAGATCAGAAAGTTCCAAGAACACCACAAGAAAATGGTGTGTCAGAAACGATGAACAGAACAATCATGGAGCGTGCAAGGTGCATGAGATTGGATGCAGGATTGCCTTTCAAATTTTGGGTAGATGTTGTAGATACTTCTCTTTATCAAATAAATAGAGGGCCTTCAAGTTCCTTGGATGGTGGTATTACAGAGGAAGCATGGACAGGTAAAAAGGTAAACTACTCTTTTTTAAATCCTTTTGGTTGTGAGGCCTTTTTCCATATTAATAAAGAAAACAAAACAAAGCTTGAGGAAAAATTAAATAAATGTACCTTTATTGGATATGGTGTTAATGATTTTGGTTATCACTTATATGATTATTAAAATCACAAAATAATTAGGAGTAGAGATGTAATATTCAATGAAAAGGTCTTGTATAAGAGTCAGCTACGGGAAACGAAACAGAAAAAAGAAAACAAAGAATACACAGTTCTTGATGAGATCGCAGAAAAACTAAAGGTGCCTGAAAATAATAATAATCAAGAGCCACAACAACAACAACCACCACAATAGAAATAGGCACCTCAAACACCTGAAAGTGTTAGAATATCTACCATGATAAGTATACCTCCTAAAAGATACTCTCCTTCATTATATTATTTATTGTTGACTGATTCTGGTGAACCTGAATGTTATGAAGAAGCAATGCAAGTTGAAATCAGGAAGAAGTGGGAGCTATCCATTGAAGAAGAGATGGACTCCTTAATGCATAACTAGACTTGGGACTTAGTCAAGTTGCTTGCAGGTAAAACCACATTGCAGAATAAATGGGTTTAGAGACTGAAGGAAGAAGATGGAGGAAAACAGAGGTACAAAGCTATAATTGTGGTGAAGGGGTTTGCACAGAAGAAAGGTATTGACTTTGATGAAATATTTTCTCTTGTTGTTAATATGATTTCAATCAGAACTAATTTAATTCTTGTAGGAGCTGAATAATTACATCTTGAACAATTAGATGTAAAGACAACTTTTATCCATGGAGATTTGGAGGAAGAGATCTATATGGAGAAACCAGAAGGATGTGAGGTCAAAGGGAAGGAAAAATTAGTGTGCAGGTTAAAGAAGAGCTTGTATGGATTAAAACAGGCTCCAAGGCAGTGGTATCTAAAATTTGACAGGTTTATGTCTGAACAAGGTTATACTAGATGTCACTTTGATCATTGTGTTTATATAAAAAAGAAAAATTATGGTAGCTATATTGTATTGTTATTTTATGTAGATGACATGCTTGTTGTAGGGTCTAGCATGCAGGAAATAAATGTGCTCAAAAGAAAATTGGAAAATTCATTTTCAATGAAGGATTTGGGAGCTACAAAACAAATACTTAGTATGAGAATAACTAGAGACAGGAAGAATTGCAAATTAACACTATCTTAGAATGAGTACATACAAAAGGTGTTGAAAAGATTCAATATGTAGAATGAAAAGCCAGTTAGTACACCTTTTGCTAGCCATTTCAAACTTAGTAAGGAGATGTGCCCCAAGACCCAAGAAGAAATTGACTATATGTATAAATTTCCATATGCATCAGCAGTTGGAAGCTTAATGTATGAAATGGTCTGCACAAGGCTTGATATTGCACATGCAATGGGAGTTGTAAGAAGGCGCACGAACAATCTAGGAAAAGAACATTGGATGCATAAATGGATTCTCAGATATTTAAGAGGTACCACAAATCAAGCATTATGCTTTGGTGGTTCAAACATTGCTCTACAGGGATATGTTCATGCAGATATGGCAGGTGACAAAGGTAACAGGAGGAGCACTACAGGATATGTATTTACTGTAGGTGGAACATCTGTCAGTTGGGTTTGAAAAATCCAAAGTGTTGTTGCACTTTCAACAACAAAAGCAGAGTATGTTGCTGCTACAAAGGCTAGTAAGGAAATGATTTAGTTACAAAGGTTTATGGATGAATTGGGTAAGAAGCATGATATGGGCACATTATACGGTGATAGAAAAAGTGTCTTTCATCTTGAAAATAACTCAGCATTTCATTCCAGGACTAAACACATATAGCTCAGGTACCATTTCATATGGTCAATATTGGAAGATGGACAGTTGAAGCTGGAAAAGATACACACTAGCCAGAATCCTGTAGATATGCTAAAAAAAGTTGTAAGCAAGGAAAAACTGAGAACGTGCTTAGTTTCAATTGGCCTTCAAGTATGAAGATGAAGATGAGAAACAACCAGGTCCAACGAGGAGTCATTGTCTAGCAAATGAAGCAGCGGTGGAGTTGCTAGAATCAGTCTCCAAGTGGAAGATTGTTGGCTATGGAGCCTGATTATCTTGTTTATTTTGTATCACAACATTGGACCCATGTACCTTAATGGGGTGACAATGCTGCTCGAAATTAAACACTACCTAGGGGGTCCAGGGTGGGGGTGGCTGCAACTTTATGGAGCCCCCCCTGGTGGGGGCTTTCAGGGGTAGCACCCCTAAAACTAAAAACATATGTAAAATTGCCTTGTAAAAGTATAGTAACTTCTAGTCAATCTAGGTCATTCATTAGGCGGATGATCTCACAGTAGAATTTATGTTTAGTTTAGGGTTTTTTTCCCTAGAAGGCAACCCCTCGCTTTGTATGAGGGTATTGTATTGCAGCTATGTATGGCATGAGTATTTGTCAAAGAGAGAAATAGATAGGGAGACTGTGAGAGAGAACAAAGGATATTACAATGGATCTATTGTAAGTTGTGTCTGTTCATTTTTCTGGATAATAGAAAGTAAAGACTGGCTGTTTGGGGAGGACGTAGCCCAAATTGGGTGAACCACGTATATTTTTGTCTCTCTGGTTTTATGTGTTTTGTGTGCTTGTGTTTTCTGCATATTTTATGTGTTGCATTGCTCTATAAAATATAATTTTCTAACACGAAAGCCTTTGATAATATGTTTAAAACTAAATTATCATTAAGAAAATATTTGATAAGTCATCTCGATCTAGACCTTTGGAGGTTGGAGACATGGTATTACTTTGGGATCGAAATAATGAATAAATAGGAAAGCATAATAAATTCGACAGTTTGTGGCTGGGACATTACATTATTTGAGGCATTGCTGGACCTAATTCATTCCACTTGATCACGTAAGAAGGTGAACCACTTCACTTACCTGCGAATGGCCAAATTCTCAAGTTGTTATTCAGAGATGACATCTGATGCCATTTGGCAACCTTTGTATTGTTTTTCTAACCTTACACCTTGTCATTTCAACATTTCATTTTGTAGTTAGATTAGTTTTACTTTTCATGTTAGTAGAATAATAAAAGATATAAGAGCTTATATTTTTCATGTGCTTAATTTTATATGATGATATTTGGAAGGACACTACTTACGTAGTTTTGTGTCTTTCTTTCATGAATATTTTGGATTTTCACATTCCTTCAATGAAGCAATGTGTCCCAAGTAGAGACAGATGTTTACCACTCCGAGTCAAAAACCCAATAGTAGTACACCCTCATTTTTTAAATGGGATTTATCATGTTCGAGGTGTTCACGTCATCATATTTCATAATGAGTCAAAAATTTTATAACTGATGTAAGCCTATTCTGCATGCTTATAATGTAAATTATCTTAGTAGGACCATCATGTATGTAACAACATAGGTAGGCCTAATATTTTGGTGACGATTTCTATCCAAATATGTTTTTTGTCTCAATAATTAATTTGTGTTTCACGACACAAATGATCAGCAGAGTTTTCCCCTCCAACCTCACCCCAAATCTAGGGTGGATTTTGTCATCAAGATACTAATTGATTTCTAGTGTTTTCTATTGGGTCTGAGTAAAAGTAATTTAGGAATAATCCTAGCTAATTGGCTAGATTATTTTATTACAAATTACTTGGTGTGTTAGATCATGTTTCGAGTCACAAAATTGGGTAGTTATTTAAGGGTCTATTACGAATGGGTTTTCCCCCTTCATGTGTTAAGTTGTAATATCTTGATGTAAAATATTTTAGTGCATGGTTTGTCATAGTTACACACCATGAGTACAGTATTAGACAGTTGGAAAAATAATTAATCCCCTCATGAGTCAATTAATTAATTTTTTTTGGAAAAATTAATCTAAATTGTAAGCCAAAAATTTAATTAATTTAAGGTCCTAGGAAAATTTAATTCTCCAAAATTAAAAATTTGTCGGTTCTGGAAGTTTTAATTTTTAAAGGGTCCCCAATCAAGGGAATATTGAAAATTTCAAGACATTCTGGACCCTTGGGCCTTGCTAGTTTAGTGAAAGTCAATTTTTTGAGGGAATAACTCAAAGATATTATTTTTGAGTTAATTAAAATTGAATTAATTGAAAAATTTGAAAATCCTCAAAAAATAATTAATTTTGACGGACGAGATTAAAAGATGACTAAATATTTTTCGACGGTCAATATTAATTTGATGGGGATCAATTTAGCTAGACATTGGGGAACAAATCTATAAATTAGAGGTCTTTGTCCATCATTTGCATATAATCTTTGAATCATGCGCTTTCTTTGAGAATCTCTTGTAACTTTTGTTGATCAATGAAATAGAAAGACTTTGGGGTTGTAGACTTTGGTGTTCCTTTTCAAGATCTATGTGGTAATATTGTTTCTAAAACTCTGCTACTTTTATTCTCATTTTATGTTTAATAGCCTTTGTGGATTGATCTACATACAAGTATCTTATGCATATTTCAAGGTGCTCTTAAATTTCATATTGATTTGATAAAAGTATCAGGTATGTATATTTCTTGATGATCTTACTGTTATTTTTAAATCACTATTAATCATAAATTTAGATCTGACTGTGCAGAGGTCATTATTCAGGATTTGGGCATTTGGGAAAATATTTAGCTAGATCAACTGACTCTCACATTTAAAAAATATAAAGAAACCCATCATCTCTTAATTTCTTAAGTTATCTTATAAATATTTTTTGTATGGTATTCTTAGGCCTATGGCTCTCTTAAATTCTTCTTTCTAAATTATGCAAAAATGGTTAGATATGGTCAAGAGGGCTTTGATCTAATGGATCCATATAATAACATTGTAGATTTGTAATTATTGTTATTTCTCTCACCAGGTTTTAGGGTTTTAATTTTATGTACAGGTGTTGGGTTTCTCAGTACTTTTATTATGGTTTTTTTCAGGTTATATTGGGAAAATTTCATAAAATATTTCATATCTGAGTTAGTGTAATGTTCCAAATTTTTCTTCAATAAATTGGAACATTAAATTTTGTCTAAACTCATTTAGGAGATGAATAATTGGGTAAGGAGGCCCAAAGATAATAAAAACATAAATAAAATCCCTCTAGTATGAAAAAGGATCAGCCATGGAACCAGATTTCACACCCTCATGTGTGAAAGGAGATATTTGCAAAGAGGTTTGACCAAGTCAACTAGCGCAGGGTATGAGTTGGAAAGCACTACATGACAACGTAGGATGGAAGCTTCTAGAGGAAGGGAAGCTTCTAGAGGAAGGGCCCATGAGGAATCTATAATTGCTATATAAATGGAGGGGAGGAGAGCTATTGCCATTCATGCATATTTTTATGATATTGAGTTGGTCATTTCGACTTCTTGAGCACGCTGGTTGTTTAACTAGTCTGCAACACTATTTAGTGCACCGAGTGTCTCCGTTCGGAGATCTCACCCTCAGCCCTGAGGGACTTCGAGTGCCTGCTCAGGTGAGGTTTTCCCATCATTATTTTGGTTCGAGACCGAAGCATCATCCTCCAGGACAACGTTATTGCTGCAACAACATAATACTGTGTTGTAGGGTGTTGCCGTGGAGACTCCACAGCACCTCTTCCATTGCATGTTTTTCAGAGGGGAAGTCTTTCTTGCCTTTGGAGGATCAGTTTGGAAGTTTGAGAGCTTATTTGTAGATCTTGGCATCAAGACAACACATATTATTTCCCCTACTGTGCATTTTTCTCCAATAGCTGCGTTATTTCCATAGTGCATTTGCTGCGGGGTTTTGCAGATTGATTGGAGGGTGGGATCTCAAGTGTAAGGATCAGCCTTCCACTTTGGAGATCCATTGGAGGAGGTTTAATTCAGATCTTTTCATATTATTCAGCCTTCTCTACATATTTCTAGTTCAAGAGTTGCGGTCGCTGCCCAGCTACTCCGACATTTTCATGTATTGCTGAAATCCCCAAGGGGAATGTAATAAATAGTCCTTTGGGCATTTTGCTTCATTATAGATCTCTATTCTTATGTATTTATCAGTTGTAGATATGTAATATAATAAAAATGAGCTTCAGCCTCCTAGAAATAACGCTAAAGGGTTTCTGGGTCATTCTCTTATCTTGCGGTGCCTCAATCTTGAGGGATTTTCTATGTAAAAATGTTGTTTAACCTTGCTTAATGATTATTCCCTGTTACTAAACTAATTCTCTGATTGTTCATACTATTTTACATCTTATACCTTTAGAAAATACGCTGCCCTTGCTTTAGTAAATTTCTGCATACTCAAAGTCATGGGAAATCAGGGTTTTTCTTGACTAGTAGGGAAGGAGGAATTGTTTAACTTAGAAAAATGCCTTTGTTTTTGCTGAAATTTGACATGCATATCCCTCTTGACCGAATATAACATATTCTAGAACCTTGACCCTTCATTTTACACATAATTTCTTATACACGCATTTTAGGGCCAAAATCCTCACTTTTCCCCGACCTTTTTGCCCATAAAAGCTGAGTAAAGGTTTCTGAAGTATTTGGAGTGGGTTGCTAAGTGTTTTCAAACACCTTTTATGATAGATGAAGCACATGTTCCTGAAAAATGCGTTTTTCAGGCATGATTTGCTGAGAAATCCATTTTTGGGATATTACCTCACTCTTAGACAGAGTGTGGAAAGGGCCAGGAAGCCTCCGGATCTCATCCTCTTTTTAGAGGTGAAATATATGGTAAATTCCCTCCTATTATATCTCTAGTTGGAGTTTTCCGTGTTTTAGAGATATCCCCGAAACGAGATATTACAGTGGTATCAGAGCATAGTTCTGGCTCAGTCTGTGGAGCTATTTATCTACGACACCGGAAGAGAAACCGTGGGGAAATTTATGGGGATCTCACAACAGTGTGACCTGCATTCACCAGCCTTCAATAGGCCAACCAGGATCACAATGCCTACATTCTTACCTCCAGTACCGAGTGATAAAGGGAGGCAACATGATCATATACCCTTTGGAGACTATTTCTGTAAATGGCAGTCCATGGGGGAAGACTTCAGAGCAGCGTTGCCTTTCAAATATTATTTTCAACTCAGGCAGGATGAAAGTGAATGGAACAATGAGCGATCTAGTATCTAGAGTTCCAAGTTGCAGCATACCACTGGGAGGTCACCTTTTCCCATGTATGAGGGATCCACTGATCCCTGTGAGTCTAAGCCCGAGAAGATCAGAACATTGAAAAAGATGAGTTTATTCTCATCTATTTTCAGATCTAGAGGAAATGCATCCACCTTTGAGGAGGTCAAGAAGATTGAAGAGAAAGAAGAGGAAGTACCATGCGCTTCCTATTCTCATCAAGAAGAAGATATTGAGCATGGAAGATATTTGGATCATCAGATTCTCAGTGATTACCTTGTTTAGTATAGATCTCAACCTAGAGCCTTCAGGGAGACTCTAGATTTTCCTCATTTCATCCAGCTGAAGGAAGAGAAGAGGCCATGCAGCAGAAAAGAAATCAAAGGCAATAGATTTTTGTTGTCTACCTTTGATGGGTCATCTAATGCAAGAACTTGGGTGAGAAAGTTGGAGGCATTTTTCCTACTACATCCTGTAGCAGGGAAAGAAGCTGTTGAAATCTCAGCGCTGCACTTGGAGGGTGAAGCCTATGATTGGTGGTGCAGCCACTTGAGCCATGCAAGGGTGGAGACTTTTGCAGAGTTCACTCAAGGGTTGATCCAAAATTTTAATGGAGAAAGAACAAAGAAAGAAGATATCACATCACCTCTTGAGGAGGCTTGTGATAACGTTGTCCCACTCATGGAGGAGCAGCCACATGCATCAACAGTTGGGGCAGCCAACACTTTTGAGGAAGGGACTCTTGTAGCCCTACAAGAAGTTCCAAATGCACATCAAGGTATGAAAAGATTTCCACATTCCATTGTTGCAGCAAATTCTTTTGATCAATGTGGAGATTCACTTTTGCATGACAAAGAGTCAAATCTCATTGCTACTATAGAGCAGCTTGGTTGCACTGCGTTGTGCAACATGGAAACACTCAAGAAGGAATCAAACCATCATTCTCATGAGCCATTGTTGGATTGTACATCACATTGGAGGTTGGGGTTTGAAGCCTTGAAGATTGATGGTAGACATCTTGGAGTAAGAAACATTTTCTCCCTTCAAGATGACACTTTCTCAATGAGCTCTTTTTAGCTCAAAGAGGAACTTATACTTTCAGATCAAAGACCTCATTGGTTTTGGAAGACTATGGATGAAAGGGAGGTCTCAAGGAGAGATCTCATGGGAGATGCACTTCGACACACCATGGAATGCAATGCTTTTCTTCCCTTCTCACAAGAGCAGATAGAAGATGGAGGACATCTTAGGATGGATAACATCTCTCATGCTTGTGTTGGACATCCCTTGAGCCATACACATCATGATGGGAGGTTTTTGCCTACCACCTATTTGATTCTTGATAGGATCTCATTGATCCTTGAGAAGCTTACATTTCAAAATCCCATAAAGTGCCAAGATAGGAATTTGATTTGGAAGGATGGTAGCCCTCATGGGAGGAGTACCAAGATGAGGAGAAGAAGGAGGCATCCACAGGTGATTGAGTGGATGTGGTTGATGAGCAAGGAACTAGGAGGCTACTTACAGATCTATGATACCGAGCAGCAGGAGGCTTGGTTGCGCTAGTTACTCTTGAAAGAGTTTGGCCATCACTTGAAAAACGCTCTTCCTAAGAGTGGGAGGATGGGAAAAAGATGGCAGGATACTTGCATCATTGAGCAGCATAGAGAATGGATGCATGGTTGTTGATGTGTCTTCATCACATGAGTTGTATGATGGAAGTATGAGGAGGCAGCAAAATACTTTGTTGCTTTGCTTGGGAGAGCAAGGGCAGATTTGCTCTCACACTTTGTATGATGTTGCAAGAGGAGGGGATGGCACTATCTCCTTGGTCTTTGATGATGATTGGGAAGCACTTCCATCTTGGGAAGTATTCCACATTTGTTGCAGCATTATTGGAAGAATCTTTGACAAGGAGCATGTCAAAGAACATAGTTGTGTATTGACAGGAGCTTATTTGCATAAGCTCACAGCATTGTCACCTTGGAGTAAAGACTTATGGATGAAGTGTGCCCAGCAGAGATATGGTGGATCCATAACCCATAGGTCCCAGGATCACTTCATATTTGTTGCACTTGATGAAAAAAGAGGAGGTAATGATGATAGAGACATCTATGGCATATTCTTCTTGACTTGGGTTTTCAAGCATAAGGAGGATTATCTTTTTGCAGCACATGGTTCATTCTTCTTCATAGCATGTCAAAACACTATGAAGGACTCATGTATGGACCCATGTACCATCTTACTTCCAGCATATGGTGAGAAGCTTGTTTATACATTCATTGATTTGCACACTCTTACCATTCTTATGCAGTGCATTGCTTCACAAGAGGGCAAGCTCGTCAAATTGCTCCATGAATTGTATTGGGCCAATCTACATGATGGAGGCAGCCATCTCTTTTGTGGCCTTGGGAAAATATTTTATCACTACATGTATGTTCATTTGCTGCACTATAGCATGTATCATATAAAGACATGCATGATTAACCATGTAAAAAGAAACATTTTTCCATGTACTCTTATTAAGCAGCAACTTGTAAAATTGCGCTGTCACTACGAGGAAAGCTGTTGGTACCTTCTTGAATCACTTGTAACCTTCAAAATTTTATTTATTTTGCTGCTGATCATGTCTTAATTTGCTGATATAGATCAGATTTGTATGGGAGGCTTGATTATGAGGGAGACACATGAGCTGGATGTGTCCGTGAGTGGGAAAAATTCTCACAATTTCTACACTACATGTTCTAATGGGAGCATGAGAGGAGATATGGCCACCACAGCCAAATGTTTGTTCTCTTTTGAGGTGGGCCATAAGATTGATATTCATCCATTGTAAAACCATGGGCAAGTGCTTGATCATGTATTATTGTTGTTACATTCAGCCATTTACTATCCTTTAGTAGATGTGATGAATCATGGACATTGCTTGCCATGTAATTTTCTGAAGTTGCAGTGGATGAGACTGCGCTGTATCCTTGTGAGAAATTTTTTGCATCATGTATCATCATGTAAAACCTTCAGCAAACCTCTCATTAGGATGTTCCATGATGACCATGTCCTATTCTTCATGGATGGATTGTTTTGGGCCAGCTTGTTCTTCATTGTTGGAGGAGCCTTCTTTGGAGGATTGTTCTTCACTTTTCCATTGGAGGGAAATAATTTTGCAGCCCAGGATCAACATAAACTCTACACTTGTCATGAGTGGAGAGAAGGACAGAATGGGGTAAGCTATGATGCTTGCCAAGTTCATATTTTCAGCCCACCTTCATTACCGGAGCTTGAGGTGGAAGGAGATTTTCAGGAGTTTCCTTGTTGGGAGGTGGCTCATTTTGTTTGGACGATTGCTTGGGGATGGAGGATCCACATGAGGGAGATGTTCCTCATTATATTCCAGACTCCATGCCTTGAGTGGAGATTCTTCAGTTCTATCCTTGCAGTTGCTTGGGGACAAGCAACATTTGGGAGGGGAGGACTGTAATGTTCCAAATTTTTCTTCAATAAATTGGAACATTAAATTTTGTCTAAACTCATTTAGGAGATGAATAATTGGGTAAGGAGGCCCAAAGATAATAAAAACATAAATAAAATCCCTCTAGCATGAAAAGGGATCAGCCATGGAACCAGATTTCACACCCTCATGTGTGAAAGGAGATATTTGCAAAGAGGTTTGACCAAGTCAACTAGCGCAGGGTATGAGTTGGAAAGCACTACATGACAACGTAGGAGGGAAGCTTCTAGAGGAAGGGCCCATGAGGAGTCTCCAATTGCTATATAAATGGAGGGGAGGAGAGATATTTCCATTCATGCATATGTTTATGATATTGAGATGGTCATTTAGACTTCTTGAGCACGCTGGTTGTTTAACTAGTCTGCAGCACTGTTTAGTGCACCGAGTGTCTCCGTTCGGAGATATCACCCTCAGCCCTGGGGGACTTCGAGTGCCTACTTGGGTGAGGTTTCCCCATAATTATTTTGGCTGGAGACCGAAGCATCATCCTCCAGGACAACGTTATTGCTGTAGCAACATAATACTGTGTTGTAGGGTGTTGTCGTGGAGACTCCACAACACCACTTCCATTGCTTTTTTGTCAGAGGGGGAGTCTTTCATGCCTTTGGAGGATCATTTTGGAAGCTTGAGAGCTTATTTTTATATATTGGCATCAGGCCAACAAATATTCTTTCCCCTACTGTGCAGTTTTCTCCAATAGCTGCGTTATTTTTATAGTGCATTTGTTGCGGGGTTTTGCAGATTGATTGGAGGGTGGGATCTCAAGTGTAAGGATCAGCCTTCCAGTTTGGAGATCCATTGGAGGAGGTTTACTTTGGATATTTTCATATTATTCAGCCTTCTCTATATATTTCTAGTTCCATAGGTTCCGTAGCTGCCTAGCTACTCCGACATTTTCATGTATTGCTGAAATTCCCAAGGGGAATGTAATAGAGAGCCCTTTGGGAGTTGTTTTTCATTATAGATATATTTTTTCATGTATTTATCAGTTTCAGATCTTTAATATAATAAAAATAAGCTTCAGCCTCCTAGAAATAACGCTGAAGGGGTTTTGGGTCATTCTCTTGTCTTGCAGCACCTCAATCTTGAGGGATTTTCTATGTAAAACTGTTATTTTAACCTTGCTTAATTCCTATGAAATGTTCCTAAAGTAATTATATGATTTTTAATACTGTTTTACATCTTATACCTTTATAAAATACACTTCCCTTGCTTCAGTAAATTTCTGCATACTCAAAGTCATGGGAAATCAGGGTTTTTCTTGACTAGTCGGGAAGGAGGAACTGTTTAACTTAGTAAAATGCCTTTTTTTTGGCTGAAATTAGACATTAATATCCATATTGACCTAAGATAACATATTACAGAATATTAACCCTTCATTGTACGTATATTGTATTATACACTCATTTTAGGGCCAAAATCCTCACTTTTCCCCACATTTTTTCCCATAAAAGATGAGTAAATGTTTCTGAAGTATTTGGAGTGGTTTTATGAGTGTTTCTAAACAATTTTTATGATATCTTAAGCAAAAATTCCTGAAAAATGAAATTTTCAGGCATGATTTGCTGACAAATCCATTTTTGGGATATTACATCTGTCTATGGCAGCGAACATCCAATATATTAGTAAATTTAACCTCTATCTAATTATAGTGCTAGATTTTTCCATTCCCTCTTCCTGTGATGCTTTTTTTTATCACGTTTGCGCTTCCGGGGTCGATCCCTACACTTGCAAGTCCATTTAATGTTCCTCAGTTTGACGAGTCGTGGTGATTCAATAGTAAGGTAGCCTCTCAGCAGATATCAACATGCTGAGAACTTTGGAGAATCTATTTTTTGGGGGAACCAGCTAATCGGGTCATTACAATATGCTTATCTAAACATCAATAACTTAATTTTAATTCTACCTGATTTCTCGACAAGGCTTACGAGCCTTCAAGTGCAGCGCTAGATAAAAATACCTAGCCCCGTGGTCGATTCATGATAGTTTCAAGGATATTGTGACTCTAGTAAACTTCACTGGCAACAACGCCAGTGTTGTGGGTTCAATTTTTTCATTCTTCGACGACACACTCCCCAGCATGCAGGCGCTCTGTCTGGCTTTCAAAAATCTCACGGGAACCATACCAGAGACACTCTCAAGTCTAATATTGAGGTTATTTTGCTGAATAATCAACTGGTTCCAATATTTCTGGCACCATCGAGGTTACTCTATCGGATGACTATGCTTACTCAGCTCTAGATTCAGTAAAATGCTTTCACAGGTACCATTCCTAACCTTACCAATTGCATGTTGCTAAAATACCTTTGGCTACAGTAAAATATGATGTTGATATTGGTCTACCAGACTCTGCCGCGTCGACGTCCAGTGAGAGCTGTTCGGGTTCGACGCTGACTCACAAAATAGGTAATTTGTAGGATTCCTTCGTCTTTTGCTATGCAATTCCATTTTACCTCTAACAATAATGATTTTACTAATTCCTCATGCTTTTGATCCATTAGTGAGCGTATATAAACCTTATTAGGGGAATTTTGAGGCCTAAAATGGGCCTCTTAAGGAAATTATAAAATTTTAGAGGGAAAAGAGAAAAAAATATTTCTGCAACTCATATTTTCAATTGATCTCCATATGGGTTTACTCAAATTTCAAGAGGGAACACTCGTTGAATGCATAAATTGATTCCTCAACCAAGGAGTACCTATGTTTCATACTTTCGATGAACCATGCTACATGAAAAATGAGAAATACATGAAAAACGTGATTGTAATCAAAATGAAAAATGGGTACTCATTGGATGAGGAATCAAATTATGCATGTAACGAGTGCTCTCGCTCGAAATTTGAGTAAAACCTTAGGGAGATAAGTTAAAAGTATGAGTTGAAAAAATAGTTTTATTATTTTATTATTTTTTAATCTTTTTACTCAATGAATCATCTCGCATGGTTGACATCATCATATTGAATCCTATTTGTTCTTATAAAGTTTATTTTCGTCGTACATTTTTCTGAGGAGGCCCATTTTAGACCTCAAAATTCCCCTAATGTAACTCTGCATTGAGTCATATAGGTACCTATTAACTTGTTGAAGAGATTTAAATCATATATCTTATATCTTTTACACCCAATGGTTTTCACCTTTCCATCCTAATGCTCTTGATATTTCTAATAGTGTTTTACATGGTTTAAATGATTTGTTTCTCTTTTTCCATCCTTCAAAATTTGAATGCCATGACAATAATGAAAATTTCCATAACTGAATATTTAAAATTTAAAACAACATATCCTTCACCTACTTTAGTCTATGTCATTGGCTTCGTCTAAACTTAGTCTTAAAATTGGAATATAGGTAAATCTTGAAATATCTCTTATGACTCGCCCAATAATTAATAAAATTTGGTCTTGACTAAGGAGGTGGGTGCTGTATTATATAGCCTATAAATGTCAGAGCATGACCGACTTGTAGATTTGGAAGGCGGAAATTTATTTTCTGTTTTCCCACACCCCTGCAAAAACCAACACTTTGATGAATTAATGTTTCTCACTTTATTTATGTTTGTAATCTTCCTCACATACACATATGCGTCAAGAAATTATTCAAGCATTCACGCGAAGGAACTAGGATTAATATGAAACCATTCGTTGGCAATTTTGTCCATTCGACAATGTTATAAAGGAATTTTTTAACCTTACAATGACCCCCACCCCGAAGAAAACAACCACAACGACGTTTTTTCTCTAATATTTTCGATTGTGTTTCTGGTTTGAGAAAATTACGGAATTAAGTTTTATTTTTATAATTTTAATTAGTTGAATATCTCCAGTTTTTTTTTAATAAGTTGAATGGATTTATATTTTCAAAAAATACAAATTTTAAAAAGCTAAAATTTATGATTTTGTCAAATTTAATATTTCCGAATTGGAACGAAAAAGTAAAGAAACCTTTAGGAAAGAAATTCACAAGGCTCTGGAAGTCACACATGAGACATTGAAGAGTATTTTCACTGTTGCAGAACTAACAGGTCATGACATTGCATGAGAACCATACTAGCTACCAAATATGGGTCATGCTGTTAATGTGATATGTCCTTTGGCTCAACAATGGAAACCCAATGATCCAGATGATGAATATTGTTATGGGATAGATATGGACATGAATTTAACTCAAGCCCTAAAAAAACGGTAGGCTGTTGGGGCCTTTTTTTTGGAAAAAAGGAACAGTTTTGAGTTGCGGAGAAGAGGTGGCGGAGCGTAATCACGGTAGACAAGGAGTTGTCACGATTGCGGATAGCAGGAAGATAGGTGGCACGACAATTGTAGAGAACAGCGCATATGGAAAGTATGGGAGACAAAGACAATGAGCAGAACTCCCAGTGATCAAGAAGAAGCAGCAAACAGTGGAGCAGGAAAAGAGGAAAGACTAACAGTCATGTTGGCAGAAGAACAAATAAGCAATCAGCCAAGGTAGACGAGAGAGTCAGTCTGACAAAGGGTCGACTGAGAGAGCCGTAGGGGAACTCTGTTAGATCTCTGTTGTAATAAACCACCCTCTAATAGACACTATGGAGTGATTTATGCTATTTTATAATCATAATGAAATATGCTTCTTGTTGTATTTGATGTTCTGAGTTAAGTTTTAATGAGTTTCTTGTTGTGAATGTATGCCCTGTTTTAAATTTTAATTTGACATCCTGAACATGCTTAATGCGTAATATCTTATACAAAGTAGTGAGATATGTTTGTTGTGTCAAATTCGTTTAGTTTCCATTCATGGTTGTAACCATTTGATACTTGATCTATCTCCTAAGCTTACGAAGGTCACGACATGCCTCAGGTAAGACACTATGCTCCTTGGAGTAGGGTGAAAACTCCAGTGTTTTTCTAGACTACTACAGAAACCTTGCTGGTCTCTATCTTGAACCTGGGTCTGGCTCAGAGACCTCCTTTTTTCGCCAAAAAATGGCTCCGTTGACGGGACCTTAAAATTCATTTAGGAGCTAGATCATGGTATCTTCGATCTACGAGAGATAACTATGAGGTTGATGGGATAACCACTTAGACCAGTTCATATCACAGCAAGAGGATTTGCGACAGCAGAGGGAGAAAAATGTCAAGGATTGAGTCCTATTTTCTAAATCTCCAAGTGACCTGTATGGAATTTTCTAGGGAATGTTTCCGGAAGAAATTTATAATTGGTTGCGGAGACTACAAGTCAAGTAACTTCAAGGAGGGTTGCGTAGGGTCTGTCGCAAGTGGATGCACACAAACCTAGTAGCACTCCATTGGTTAGACACCGATTTGACCTGAGCTACCTTGGAAGGATATATTGTGGAATTCGCAGCTGAGTGTTACCAATCCTTTTCAACTATTTATATTTTTCTATATTACATTTTTGTACATATGTGACTGAATCTTTGTATGGATAGAAATGTATCATAATTTCTATATGACAACATCTATATTTTTGTTTCTAATTTCAATTTGAATTGTATAATCATAATTCATATAGGTATTACAAAACATGATGTATATCTAGATTATATTTTTTTTAGAATTTTATATCTATTTCATGTTTCTTGCTATTACTATAGCTGAATTATATTTAGAATTGATATTACATCTACTATCACTTTTTCACTAAATTTTCATATATTTAGTTGCACTTAAATAATGTATTTAGACACTGACAAGGGTTTAGAGATTTTGTATGTTTATCCCTAAATTAAAATAATTCTATGTAACAACACAAAAGTATTAACTGTATTAACCTATAGTTAATCTCTATCTAATACATATGACACTAAATTTTTATGATGTAAACATTGTACAAAATACATAATTTATGTAATTTACTCTACAAAAATTCAATTTAGAATTTATAAAATAATAGTTCTTCTACATACCATATCAGACTTAGATAACTATTAAAAATAGTATAAAACATAAGGACTTCATATAATTTTCATTCCACTATTATAAAGACTATTTTCCTCCCAACCTTGAGCTTATTCCACAACTCTCCCCCAAGCAGAGGAAAATTCTTCCTTAGTGTAGAAAACCCCTTTTTCCATATTAGGAATAACTTATTTAAGATTTATTTACCTCGTCCTATTTCCATAACTGCATCCAGTTATTTTGGGATGATGTTTCCCTTAGCCTAGGCTCTACCTTCGTTTTTTCCACAAAAGCTTCTTTTAAAACTAGATTTTCTTCTTTCTAGTTTTTTTCTTACATGTTCTCAGTAACTTTCAACTTTACTAAGGCTTTTATGAGACCTATATGGGTACAATCTACCTTGGAAGGATACATTGTGGAATTTTCAGGTGAGTGTTACCAATCCTTTCCAAAAGTGGAAGACGTATTTAGATCCGGATTATGGGGAGAACTATTGAAGGAAATCCCATTGTGGATCAAAGATTTAATTGTGAACGAGGGTTTGATAGAATTTCAAAAGTATAAGATGGAGACTTAAACCTCCAGTACTGGGGGAAGGGGATGAGGGAGAGATGCTACAAGTAAGTTAAAAGAGGGAATAGGGATATGGATGCTAGAACCTCCAGTAGATTGAGAGAGCGACGAGAAAATCAGAGCGTGCAGATTAATGAGAAGTGGAAGGAAAGAGTGATGAAGGAGTTTGAGAAGCAGGAAAGTAGTCGACAGGACAAAGAGAATATGTCGTAGATGACAAAGAAAATGGAAGTTTAGAGGGGATCCCAAGGAATAGGGGGGACCATTAAAGAATTTAGGCAAGTGTATAGGAGCCATGCCTAAAGAGAAAAGGGAGAAAAGTCCAATGTAGAGGATGTGTGCCCCGAGGAGATATCTGATGTGGAGTTGCATGTTGCGATGGAGAAACTATTTTGATAGAGGCCAACACCTATCATTCAAGGTAACTCTATTCCCCAAATCTCAAGCGGCTCTAGTCCCAACCTTCCCTTCGTACTCTATCAGCCACTAGATAAAATTTTTGTTAAGTTATGGGAGTTTAGCAAGTTGAATAGTGTTAATTCTACAGTAAAAATATCTACTAGCTATAGTGATAGTAATAAAATTTCACAACCAGGAATTAGAGGTTTTATTTTAGTACCACCCATACAAAGAAATATGGCAGGATTTTTTACTCGATACCCAGAATTCTCTAGGAGGGGCGACGATGATGTGGATCAAGACTGGTATCTCTACAAAGCAATATGCAGGGCTCCGAAGACACCAGAGGCAGTTAAGTTGATCGAGTTACAGAGTACTCTAAGAGAGAGAGCTCTTCGTTGGTTCATTAAATGGTTCGAAGATCATCCAAACCCAACGATAAATGACGTAAAGAAATAATTTGTCAAAGAATTTAAGTTACCTCAAATAGATCAGCAAGGGTTTTTTGAGATGTGGGAGATTAAAAAGCGAGAAGGTGAAATGGCATGGGACCCGATGAGGAGGTTCAAGGATGCGATTGGGAAACTGAGCTACCCAATTGATCTTAATCATCAGCGATATTGGTTTATTAAAGAACTTCTTCCGTTGACGAGAACTCCACTCACACAATAGAATATTGATACCTTACAAGATGCCTTGGAGCATGATATGAAGATAGAGGCTATGGCGGGGTATCCACAAGATTTCAAAGGAGGAGCAACAGCTCAACACCCTTCCATATTCGGGCTACAACATTAGATAGCCAGTTTAATGGATAATTTGAAGGACATTCAGCCGATATGAACGGCAAGGCCCAATGTGTGGTGTACCCATTGTATGATGGAGGGACATGTGGCCACAGAATGCCCGAGGTTGCGGGGGCAGAATGCAAGAGCTTCAGCAGCAAGGACAGAAGGGAATACATTTGGGGTAGTTGCACAAATGAACAGTCAGGGATTATACCAGCCGCAACCCGATTTTCCAGTGCTCCCCGCTCAACAAAATCACACCGCAACCGAATACTGCGAAATATGCAAAGGAATTGGTTATCCTCCACGACTATGCCCAATTTTGCAAAAGTACTCCAATGTTCCAAACAATAAAAATTGTGAGTTCTGTGCTTCCACAATGCATAATATAGAGTAGTGTAGAGCCCTTGATGCACTAGCAGAATGAGTGGAAAGACCATCTTATAGAGTGAATGAGGCTCCAAGGGGACGAGGAGGAGGAATGAGAAAAGGAAGAGTTGGAGGAAGAGGACCAGTAAGGTTCTACAACTGTGATCAAGAAGGAAATGTAGCAAGAGAATGTCCACTACCTAGAAGACCATGGTGCTCTCAGTGCAGAGTCAATACACACGGAACTGAAGACTGTCTAGAATTAATTAAGAGGTGGGAGGAAAGATCCAGACAAAGAGGATCAAATCTGGTGAATTCAGAACCAAGAATAGTAGAGGCTCAGGCTATGAAAAATGTAGCCATAGTAACCTGGGGAGGAAAGAGAACAGGGGAGGATACACAAAATATAGACCCGATAAAGCCGATCAAGCTAACATCTCTAATAGCCATTTTCAGACCAGATAGAAAGAAGAAATGTTTTAAGGAGGGAGCGGAAACATTTTCCCAAATTGAGGGGAGCAAAGGCATTGAGCTTCCACAACCAACCGTAGAAAAAGAGAATCAGGCTCATAGAAGTATAATGATTGGGGAATGGTTTTGAATATATTTGAAAATTGTAACCAATGCTCCAATGTTGGAACAACTAAAGAAAAATATAGATATGGTGGTGCAGGAAAAAACGGAATCGAAAGAGTCAAGAGATTCAACCCATAAATACATAATAAGGATAAAAATAAATAAGAGAATAATAGGAAAGTAATTCCACGTGAATACTCAAGTCGTGGGATTTCAAATCAAAAACACCATGCTTAACCTAGGATCAGATGTCAAGATTATACCAAGAAAGACGTGGGAAGCATTGGGAGGCAAAAGTTTACATACTCACCAACACAGCTCAGCATGGAAAATTAGTACTGCATTGTGCCCATAGGAAGGCTACAATTGGTCGAGGTTGATGTTGTGGGAGTGAAAACTTACACATATTTTGAGGTGATAGATATCATGGGGGATAAAGATCCCTATCCTGCATTGTTGGGGATAGATTGAGCCCTTGAGAACTATGCAGTGATCGACTTGAAAAAGGAAGTGATGATATTTGAAGATGTGGAAGTCAGGGTCACTCAGCCACTTGACCCATATCAGGGACCCCGATATACAAAAACTTTCAACAAGAGAGAGGATGCTCAACTTCTCGATCATTTTTACCAGATGACAGCAGGGAAGAGAGAAGACTATATCAATCGAACAACGGGAGGGACGTAAGGTGGAGAAGCGTTCATAGTTCAGACTTGGGCTTGGAAATAGCTTGGGATGATTGGCAGCAGGGAGGATACGAGACTAATACAAGAAGATGTGCTGGTATCTGAGGAGTCAATGAAATTGCAGCTGAGGTAAGAGGATATCCAACTCTATCAAATATTAATGCTATAAATAAATTTATTGTAAAAGTAGAAGAAAAAGTACCGATAGAACATAGAGTCCCTCTTATGGATGTAGCCCTAAAATCTATGTCCACAAGATCGTGGATCAACAATCGCAACTCACTTCCGAGATGGGAAGATGTTGCAATAGCACTAAGAGCCAGATTCAAAGAAGATGAAGGACCACAATTCTTTGAGAAGTACCAAGGGGATTATGACCCCACGAAGCATTTAGAAAGTTGTGAGTACAACTGGAAGAAAGCAGGGTATCCAAAATATCTGTGGATGCATAATTTTATACATTCACTAGACAAAATTCCATAGGCCTGGTACTTAACCAAAGAAAAGAAAAGAGGAACTGGCACCTAGCAAGTAGTTGAGGAAAAATTTACGCAATGTTTTTCTTTTGAAGGAGAAATGAAACCAGTCACATAGGCACTACAAGCCATCAAAAGAGTACTATTTTTTCCAAAAATTCAAGAATACAAAGAGCAACCGCTCTCGAAACCGATTACCAAAAAATCAATAAAATGAAAACGAATAGATAGTGAGATGGATGACGATGATCTAGATAATCTCCAACACTTATACTTTGAAGAGAAAGAAGGGGAGCGAGATATACAAGAAGAACCTAAAAGAAAGGGACTACATCTGGTACCCTTTGGGGCCAAGAAGTTGAACATTAGAACCCCGGAGAAACCCAAAATAACGTCCATTAGAAACTACTGGGTTACAGAAACGACCAAGGAGATCTTTGACCTTTTACAGGAATATGAAGACTTATTCCCATCCTCAGTAGCGAAGCTAAAGTGGATAAAAGGGGGCATGGGTGAAATGTCCATAGTCTTGAAACTCGAAACAAAACTAGTGAAACATAGACCTTACCATCTAAATCAAATGGTAAAGGCGAAAGTCAAAGAAGAAATAGATAAAATGTTGAAAGCATGGCTAATTTTTCTAGTAGAGGAAGCAGAGTGGGTCAATCCCATTTTCATACAAAGAAAAAAGGAAAAATTTGAGATTAGAGTATGTGTTGATTACAGAAGCCTCAACAACGCATGCATACATGATCCATTTCCCACTCCGTTTAGTGATGAGGTTCTCAACAATGTGGCAGGAAATGAAGCCTATTCATTCACAAATGGTTTCTCAGGGTATCATCAAGTGAGAATAGCCAGAGAAGACAAGAAGAAGACCACTTTTACAGCTGAATTGGGATAGTTTTCATACCATGTCATGCCCTGTGGACTGAAGAATGCACTAGCGGTGTTTTCACAAATAGTGATAGCAGCATTTCGGGAATATGTCCACAAGTTCCTTGAGGCATACATTGACGATTGGACAGTTTACAAATTAGTGAAAAATTATGCAACCTTGCTGAGAATAATGTTTAACACATGCAGATAACTCCAAATTTCCTTCAATCTCATGAAATGATTCTTTGCAGTACCGTTGGGGAGGCTTCTAGGACATGTTGTTTGTAAACGGGGTGTCTGTGTGGATCCAACAAAAGTAGCGCTAGATATTGTGAAATAGTTAAGATGTCTACTCGGGCATACCGGGTACTACATAATATTGATCTGCAACTATGCAAAGATAACAACACCATTGGAAAAGTTGTTGCGGAAGTCAAAACAATTCAGTTGGACTAATGAATGCACTAGTGTCCTCAATACATTGAAAGAAAATCTAGCAAGTGCATCCATCTTGGTTCATCCTAACCTTGAAAACCAGTTCCACTTCCATATTGAGGCCTCGAGAATTTCATTAGGAACAGTGTTATCTCAGCAAGGAGAAACTTATTTTGATCATCCAATCCATTTTACAAGTAGGAAGTTGTTGACTTCTAAAAGGAACTACACAACAACAGAATGAGAAGCTCTTGTGATGTTGTATTCCCTTTAGAAGTTTCGCCATTACCTACTTGGAGGTACGTTCAAATTCTTGATGGACCACTCAGCATTGAAGTACCTAGTTAACAAGCCTGTGCTTGAAGGAAGGATATGTAGATGGCTCCTACTGTTCCAGGAGTTCACCTTCAAAGTGATTGTGAAACCAGGAAGGTTAAACATGGGTCTTGACCATTTATCAAAGCTGGAAAATGGAGATAATGGGGTATCCTTGGATGATCAATTACTGGATGCTCATATTTTCATAGTATAAGCCATCCCAAACTATTTAGAACTGATAGCAATATATCTAGCAACAGGACAGTGCCCAACTGAATACACGGCAACTCAAAGAAGACATTTGGTAGTGAAAGCGGCTGTGTATCAATTGATAGCAGGACAACTGTATAATATGGGGTTGGACCAGGTCTTGTGGATATGTATCATGGACCATGAAAGAGAGGATATATTATGTGAGTGTCATTGTGGCGTTGCTGGGGCCATTGACGGTGCAAAACCCACCGCAAGAAAAATATTACAAGTAGGGTTATGGTGGCCCACAGCACATAAAGATAGTAAAGCATATGTAAAGAAATGTGATTTCTGCCAAACAACGGGACGTCCATCACATCGAGATGAGTTGTCACTTCAACGTGTAAGAGCACTACAACCATTTGAAAAATGGGCCATTGATTTCGTAAGGCCAATTTCACCTGTGGCAAGACATTCACAGGCAAGGTACATAATTAGCGCAAAACATTATATCACAAGATGGGCAGAGGCAAGACCAGTGAAATATTGCACAACAGACACAACATCCAGGTTCATTTTTAAAATATCATTAGCAGATTTGGCTACCCCAGAAGCCTAACCTATGATCAAGGTACACACTTCCTCAATACAACAATCAAGTCTCTGTTAGATAATTTTATGGTGCAACATCATAAGAGCAGTCCGTACCACCCTTAGGAAAATGGAACTGTTCAAGAATTTAATAAGATCTTAGAAAAAGGACTAACCAAGATATGAAATGCCAATCGGGATGACTGGTATGAGCAGATACCAGCAACATTATGGGCATACAGGACAACTATAAAAAGGTTACAGAATCAAACTCCTTTCCAACTGGTGTATGGGAGAGAAACAGTGGTATATGCTGAATTTATCATACCGATTCTATTAATTGCTTCAACTGTACATTTGACAGAGGAATACTCAACCAATGAACACCTCCATGAGCTACAAGAGCTTGAAGAAGACATATTACTGGTGGATTTCCATCAGATGGTCGAAAAATAAAGACAAAAGGCTTGGCATGACCATCATATCAAACATAAGACGTTCAAAATCGGAGGGAAAGTTCTGTTGTACGACAAAAAATTTCAAAAGTTCTAGGAAAAAATCAAAATGCACTGGATGGGATCATACCATGTCATCGAAATTAAAGATTCAAGAGCAGTTCGGTTGGCACAACTAGATGGCCAATTATTACAAGGATGGGTGAATGTCGCACGCTTGAAGCCTTATCACGAGTAAGTTTCATCATTTATTTTTCAAATAACTCTCGCATTGAGAGGAGTCAGTAGGGTAGAATAGAAAAAGATCGAGTTAATAACTCTCTCGCACCCGAAATGAAAAATAGAATAGGAATCCCAATAAAAATGAATTATATTAACATAGAGAGTAAATCCACCTGTTGCGATGCAGACACCACATCGCAACTAATTATGGTCGGGGGTGGGTGGAGGGGGGGTAGTATATAACACGTCATCCATGTCAGAAAGCCGATCGTGTCAAACATCATTTCGTCATAATAGCCCATAATATTGATTTCAGTCCGTAGGATCACCCAGATTTGAGAATTAACTACCATAATTAGTAACAGCCATACCGTAACAAATTTTCCATATTAAGCCATAATCACTACCCGTCATGTCTACCCAAATCCCGAAGACACAATCAACAATGTCAGAATACACCTCACCGTGGTAACTAATGACATGATTATAGCCACGAGAGAGACAAAAAAATTAATTATTTATGGGGTCTTATCAACTTCATTTGTCCCGGTTACATTACTTAACCCACATGAAAGAATAAAGCACGAGAATGCTGGAAAATTCCAAGTTCGAACAAGAAACAACCACAACAAGAAGTGAAATTTCATCAGAGGAATTTCAAAGAGATAGTCCAGTAGCAGAAATTCATAGAAAGAGATCAGGAATAACACTCCAAATATACAAAAGAAAGAAGAATATGACAAAGGTAGCAACAACATTTGTCGATCCTAAGCTCGATGAGAGAATTCAGAGGATGGAATCGTTAACGGGGAAGTATGACAATGTGTTGCTGATTGAAATAGATTTAACACATTCATAACAATTTATGGCTATGAAGAGAGAGGTATACATAGAAAATTTTGCTATATAAGGAGGAGGGGAAGCAACAAGACTGAATCCGAAGTTCAGAGGTATCTAGAAATCGACAATATTGAACCTCAGGAACCTCCAAGTGTTTGGAATAATTCGAGAAGCAATGCAGTGTACGAAATTCTTGCTTAGCAGACTCCAAAATGGATCATTCTGGCTAGGGCGCAAAATACTGATACATGCAGAGGATATCAGTAGCCTTATGGGATTATCAGTGGAAGGGAAGGATGTCTCAACGACATTCTAGAATGTGTCTAAGAGAGCCAAGAAGGTGGGAGACTGTGATTACTATAAGAAATATGAGACCAAAAGAGGAGGGAATGGGGTGAAGATAGACCTCATCAACAATCCAGCACTCAAATTTTCCTGCTACCTAATAGCGGGTAAGAAGATGAGGCACTACACCAAACACGAATTCACTCTCGACACCATTTTAGTTGTGGAACATTGCCTCTAGGGAACCCAGTTGAACTAGTGTACATTCCTACTAAATGAGTTGTTTGAGGCCCGTGAAGATAAATACAGAAGGGCCACAGGATTCATTTACAGCTATCTCATAATGGCATTTGAAATGTGGAAATTGAATCACCCAAGAGTAAGACAACTCGTAGAAACCACACACGACCAGCCAATGGTGATGAAGTTTACGCCCTGGAGAATCTCGGGAGATCCTAGCACCAAGGAGGTAAATGAGGAGGCTTTCTCATTCTGGTACATGCATATGGTGGATGTGGTGGCGAGACAGGAAAGGGTTCCGAGGAACCTATTGGAAAAATATTCCTCACAGATATGGTTTGGGGTCACCCAGAAGCAAACATATATCAGACCCAGTTGCATGGAAGAAACCACATTCAAAATGAGACCGTTAAAATTTTAGGTTGACGTGAAGGTGTTCCACACCGAATTTTTTTCATGGCCAGAAGTTGGAATGTAGATCAAAAGTGGAATACATCACTATTCATTCGAGGGCATGCTGCCGAAAGCGCTACCAGGGCAGACACCAGAGGAAACAACGAGTAGGATTTCTTGACTGCAGCTAACACCTTTACTAGAATAGCTCGACACGAGGGTAAAGGACTTCAATCATGTAATACAAACTCTCACAAGTGCTTCTCTTATGTTTCCTTCTTTAACATACTTTTAGTCTTCAAATTCTGCATCGCCATCCATGATTGCACCTCTCGTCACTGCCCTACCTTCTACCATGTTCAATTCACCCCCAACAACCATGGTAACTTCAATCCATAAGAATAAGGCACCTAAACCACCAATAGCTACCCCTAAGGCCAAGAAAGCAATAATTATGGTGCTTAGGAAAATAGTTTACCTCACCGAGGAAGATCAGACCCAACCCATCGATACGAGAGTGCCAGTTCGAGAAGAGCCAGAGGCTTCCACCCAGGTCATCTCTATGCTACCTGCGTTTGATCTGTTCTCAATTTTGAATATTCAAACATCATATCCACCCCAAACTCACACCTCTTCACCTCGCACTCACCATTCATCACCCCATACTTCATTTACTTCCAAAGACCAATCCACCCACACTCCATCCACCGCAACAACTATCTAAGAACCAGTAAAGTTAAGAAACAAGAAAAATGGGGAAAATGAGGTAGAAGTTAACTCGAGTATAAATATGGTACCCAAGGTTAACCAACCTCTGGTGGGGTAGGGCACTTTCCTAGAACTATTAGTTCAGGGAGGATCTTTTACTACAGACACAACACCCTCACCAAAAGAGCTGAACACATTTAAGCAAGCCAACTTAATACTACAGTAGATTCAATCGAACATGAGTACGAATGACCCAGAAATTCAGCTACCACAACAGAACCAACCCGCATCACTGCATGGGCACTCAGAGAGATAAAAAACCAATGGGTAACCCCTCAGAGAAAGACCGCCAACCCACGACATGTCAGGCACTGAGAGTATGCAGACCTCGGGGATAGAAAAACTATACAACTTCATTTAGTAAGCATCACAGAAAGTAGAAGGGCTACATAACCACCTTCAACAGAGGTTCAAGCAGCAACAACAATAGGTCCTTACACTTACTGAAGAGCGCAATCAGCTAAAAGGGGAGAAGGAAAGTCTACAGTAACAACTGGACAAGGTAACATATATCTTCAAGGACCTCTGGCCAACAGTAATTGCCCATGATGACAAGATGCCGGAGGATAGGTCAACCTGCTCCATGGTCGAAAGGTTTATTTGAGTACAAATGACATGTACAAGTCTCAACAAAGAAAGCCAAGAGCTTAGACAAACGCTAGCCGCAAGACCAACATTACCAGATCCCGCCGTGATATATGCTGAGAAGGTTATTAAGAAGCAGAAGCAAGTAACCGGAATGAAGGAAACTATGGGGACGAGAATCAGAGAGGCTTACAACCTACTGAAGCATTTACACGAATGCTCTAATTCGTTAACCATGAAAGCCCAACCTATCTCAACACAGCTTCAACAAATTTCACAAGCGATCAAAGAGGCCATGGATCTTGTTGGCATAACCCAATTCTACAACTAAGTGGAGGGATTGGAAACCAGAATGCAAAAGATAAAGGAGCATTCTACTGCCACAAAGAGGCTCCTCAGAGAGCTAAGGCAACCAGTCAAGAAGAAAGTAGAGGCAATACAGCAGATGGCAGCCAAAGCCGAGTTAAAAATTTAAGAAGTATTCAGCAAAATTTCACCAGTAGCATGCGAAACTGAGGTTGAAAGAGTCGCCATCAAAACCGACAATATAACTAAGGAATGGCAATAGGAAATTAACGAGTTTGCAGACCTCAAGTCTTCAGCATTGAGCAAGGTTCTTGAGTTTGGGCCTTTTTTTGGACAAAGTGAAGAAACAAAGGCGATAGAGTCAGCCTCAGAAGCAGATAGACCAACGGAAACTATAGCAGTAAGAAAATATTGACTCCGGTTGAGTCAATAGCGTGTGGTCGGGGCCTGTTGGGGCCTTTTTTTTGGAAAAAAAGGAATAATTTTGAGTAGCGGAGAATAGGTGGCAGAGTGAAATCATGGTAGATAGGGAGCTGTCAGGGTTGCAGATAGCCGGAAGATAGGTGGCACGACAGTTGCAGAGAACAACGCAGATGGAAGGTATGGGAGACAAAGACAATCAGCGGAACTCCCAGTAATCAAGAAGAAGTGTCAAACAATGGAGCATGAAAAGAGGAAAGACTGACAGTCACATTGGCAGAAGAACAAATAGGCAATCCGCCAGTCTAGACGAGA
>JAXQQM020080491.1:0-169493 GCA_034641835.2 Pinus albicaulis | reverse complement strand
AATTAATTGTAATTTTTCTCATTGGCCTTGATGCCATCCTGTACAGCTCCATTCTTATTTTAATACCCAAGAGGTGATTTTTGAAATACTTTCATATCTAGTTTTCATATCTGGATTTCACATTTCAAGTTGACAATATAACAGATAAGTTGACAATTTTTTCAAATGCAAATCTAGATAAAAGCATGGCTGTCTTTGTCAATGATTTTTGGAATACCTCTTATCGTCTAAATTATTAAAATATGAGTTCTGATTTGTTGCATTGTTTGTCAAACCACCTTTTTTGTTGCAGTATTTGTAAAAACCAAAGTTTGATAATATAAGTTTATTAATGTCCAGCAAATGATCAAAGGAGTATGTCAATGGGAAGACCAAGGGTTAGCTCAACTGGTTTTTTTTCATGTTGTTGGGCATCTGCCTAGTTCAACCCTCCTGGTTAGGCACACTAGTCTATGACTTTAGCGAACAGGGTTACTAGGGATGCCATCCACAAACATGAGGAAGCATCTCTTGGGTTTCCCCACAAGGTTTTCCTTGGGGAAAATGTTAGGTCAATGGGATTATAAGAGTACATCACTAGCCAAAATACAATGTGGAAGTGTGGAAGTGTGGACTATAAAGATGCTAAAAATCATATCAAAACAGATTTTTAATTGTGCTAGAAGCAGAACAACAAGAGAAGATAAGAAAGTACATGACTCGGAGTGGAGATAAAGTAATTACAAGAAAAAGATAATATGTATGATATCTGAGGACCAAAGGAACTTTAGTTTGAACTAGTCATGGTATGCTAGTGCTGACAGGTGAGGACGAGCAATTAGATCAAGGGGGGTCTCCCTGCTAGAGTCCTCAATGACCGCAAAATTTTTTTTGGACTAGTGGATGATGTCCTTTGGAGTGTGTCTGGGACTGATAGGGCTCTACAGTATGATCCTTGTGGGAAGCCCAAATTTGAGCAAGCTCTCCTAACATCCAGGCATGGAAAAATTCTCCTGATGGATGGTTGGCTGTGTGGATTTGGGGGCACCCAGCTCCAAGGCCTTGTCGAGTTGTCTACTAAATTGTCTTGTTGGTAAAATGGTGTGCACGTGTGGCCTGGAACAACAACTCCATAAGGACCTTGTGAGGTAAGTGACTAGTCCACTCCTTTCCCATATGGGAAGGGGATATTGAGAAATATATGCACAGATCGACAAAATAATTGTATTAGCGCTGAGAACTCTATTATCACAGTGGTTTGTGAAGCTTTCCAATGAATGAACAAAATGTATTTCATTCTGAAAGTACCCTATAATATATTCTACTATCCTATTATCAACTATATAATTTAGTTTAACTAATTATATAAATGGATGCAAATTAATGCTTATTTAGAGTCTTGTTGATCAAAATAATAGTTTATTGCACCTATATTTTATAGTATTATAGTATTTTGGTATTAAAAATAATATCTTCTAAAATTTGGGTTTCGAAAATTGTTGATAACTTCTTGACTGAAGTGCTTGAGTCTCTCCAAGGAGATGCAATGAGTCACAAATCAATCAAAGTAAGGCAGCAAGCTTCACATTAACAAATCAGCCATATCTTCATCTTCTACTAGCTTCTTAACAAAGATCTGTCACTCCTTCAGCTGGATCTGGTGCCAAACCTTCAGATCTGCAATATACAAGACTAGATTCGCGACACAAGACTAGATCCTCGCAAGATCTACCCTTTCCACCAACCCGGGATCTAGCACAAACCTTCGTATCCGCAACTCTTACCTTCGCAAAGGGACAAAGGCCCTCACTCTAGGGCTTCGCGCCGTCCTTCCGCCCCTCGCAATGGGGCCGTTTTCTCTCGCTAGGACCGGATCGCGTCCTTCTGGCCAACGTCCTCCCTTCCTGTTCCTCGAAAGCGTGCCGGGATGTCGCCTCTGCATGGGGAGCCAGCCGTCCTTCTCCTTCCGCATTCGGCCGTCCTTCCCTCCCCGCTCTCGCGCGCCCACAAGAGGGCTTTTCTCCTCCTCGTACAATCTTCAGAAATTGCTGCTGCTCTACTGAAAAATGAACTCAGAACAACCTCACTAGGGCGGGCACTCGAAGTCCCCCGAAGCTGAGGGTAGAACCAGAAAAACCTTACCAGGGCAGGCACTCGAAGTCCCCCGAGGCTAAGGGTGAGATCTCCGACCGGAGACACTCGTGCACTAAACAGTGCTGCAGACCGACTAAACAACCGGCGTGCTGAAGCAGACAAGTCTGACTATCAATAAGAATATCATATCATGAATGAATCAAATGAGGTGAGAGCCTCTCCTTTTATAACATCAACTCCCTCCTTAACTCACCCTGGAACTGCGTAGTTTACCTGGGGTTAGCCTGATGCCTCCCCCCCATCACATCCACGTGGACCCCCAAGGCCCTCTCTAAGTCACAACGTCAACCTACTAGGAAAAAAAGAACACTTTATTATAAAGTGAGGTGGCTAAAGTGAGGTGACCCCTCTTATTTCTCACTTTATTTATTATTGCTATCTAATAAAGCAAAAAGGCAATATTCCAATTAGCAAAGCGAATTGGGAATATTACAGTCTCCCCCGGCAAAACGTTGCTTGTCCTCAAGCAACTGAAGTGAGGGGTGCTGTAAGATTTTCTCATCCTCCCAAGTGGCATCCTCATCTGGCAGGTTCTTCCATCTCACCAAGAACTCTCTGATCTTCCTGCTCCGCAGCTGTCTCTCCCTGGTGTCAAGAATGGCCTCCAGCTGTAATACCAAGTGCCCCTCATCATCTGTTGGAGGTAGCTCCCCTGTGACTGTTACATGCTGGCCTAGTGCCTTCTTTAGGCATGATACATGGAAAATGTTGTGAATCCGGCTGCCTTGGGGCAACTCCAACTCATATGCAACCTGTCCAATCCTACGAATCACCCTGTATGATCCATAAAAACGAGGCTTAAGCTTCTCTGCCCCCTTCTGTTTGAGTGAAGACTGGCGGTATGGCTGTAACCGCAGGTAGACCAAATCCCCTACCTCAAAGTGTCTCTCCACTCGGCCCCTGTCTGCATATAGTTTCTGCTGATTTTGTGCGGTAGCCATGTTGTCCTTGAGAGTCCGAAGGATGTCTTGGCTCTCTTGGATCCATAGTTTGGCCCGCGGAGCCCTGCTAACCCCAAACATCACATCCACAAAAGACAAGGAATGATATCCATACAGTGCATAAAAAGGTGTCATACCGATAGACATATGATGGGTTGTGTTGTAGCAGTACTCGCCCAGATGTAGCCATTTCAGCCACGCTCGCTGCTGCCCACTGACGTAGTTACGCAAGTAGCCCTCTAGCCACTTGTTAACTATCTCTGTCTGCCCGTCCGTCTGGGGATGATAGCTGGTGCTCGGTGTCAACTCAGTCCCTACTAGTCGAAAGAGCTCCTGCCAAAATCCACCCATAAAGCGCCTGTCCCTGTCACTAACAATGGTCTTGGGTAGACCATGCAATCTGAAAACCTCCCGGAAAAACAACTCTGCCACCTGTGCTGCTGTGTAGTGTGCCGAAATGGCAAAGAAGTGAGCATACTTCGTTAGCCGGTCAACTACTACGAAGATGCAGTCCTTGCCCTGCACTGTGGGCAAACCCGTGATGAAGTCCATCGAGACACTCTCCCACTTCCCCTCAGGAATGGGAAGCGGCTGTAACAACCCCGCGGGATGGTTCATCTCCCCTTTGTTCCGCTGGCAAACCTCGCACTCCCTGACATGCTGGAGTACGTCCTCCTTGAGGCCCTTCCATGCAAATCTCTCCCGGATGGTCCTGTACATCTTGGTGAACCCCTGATGGCCCGCCAATGGTGAATCATGAGAGGCATGGAGTATCTTCTCCTTGAGCTGAGATCTCTCAGTCAAGAAGATCCGATCCCTGTAATAGATGACCTCATCTGCCACCCTGTACCTGCTATCCGCTATCTGTCCATCCAACACCTCGCATGCAAATCTATCCTTGGAATACTCAACCAGTAGTCGAGCCTTCCAATCAGCGTCCAAGCTCATGAGGGATAATGTAGCCGGTCTACGAGAAAGGGCATCTGCTACCACATTGTTCTTCCCTTTGACATACTCTATGTCAAAGTCATAAGCCTGGATCTTGCTGATCCACTTCTGCTGCCTCTCCTGCAACTGTTTCTGCTCCAAAAAGTACTTCAGGCTGTTATGATCTATCCTGACTCTAAATCTGCCGCCTACCAAGTACTGCCGGAATTTGGCCAATGCATGCATAATGGCCAACATCTCCTTATCATAGATAGGATAAAGTCTCTCATGTGGAAGGAGTTTCCGGCTCTCGAATGCAATCGGGTGACCTTCCTGCATCAAAACTGCTCCAATCCCTTCTCCTGATGCATCGCACTCTAGGATAAAGGGCTGAGTGAAATCAGGCAATGCCAACACCGGACAACTACTCATCACCTCTTTGAGCTTATCAAAAGCTCGCTGTGCGGTGTCCGTCCAACCGAATGCCCCCTTCCTCGTCAGCTCCGTGAGGGGTGCAGCAAGCTGTGAGAAGCCCTTGACGAACTTCCTGTAATAAGTGCAGATACCAATGAACCCTCTAAGTTCTGTCACATTCCGCGGCTCTGGCCAGTCCCTGATAGCCCGGATCTTCTCGTCATGGACTCTCACTCCGTCCACTCCTATGATGTGTCTCAAATACAACATCTCTGTCAAACCAAACTCACACTTGGAGAGTTTGGCAAAGAACTGCTGCTCCTCCAGGATGCGCAAAACTGTCTCTATGTGCTGGAGGTGCTCCTCCCAAGTCCTGCTGTATATGAGAATATCATCAAAGAAAACCAGCACGAACTTCCTCAGATGATCCCCGAAGATGTGGTTCATGCAAGACTGGAAAGTGGCAGGTGCATTGGTCAGCCCAAATGGCATAACCAGAAACTCAAAGTGCCCATAATGACACCTGAAAGCAGTCTTGGGAATGTCCTGTTCCCTCATGCGTACCTGATGGTACCCGGACCTCAAATCAATCTTTGAGAAGAAACGTGCTCCTCTCAACTCGTCCATCAACTCATCGATCCTGGGAATGGGGTACCGGTTCTTCAAAGTCTTCTTGTTCAGTGCCCTGTAATCAATGCACATGCGTAATGTGCCGTCCTTCTTCTTCACCAGTACTACTGAAGAAGCGAAAGGACTAGTACTGGGCCGAATGTGTCCAAGGGCTAACAGCTCCTGAATGGCCCTCTCTATCTCATCCCTGTAGGCCTTAGGATGCCTATAAGGGGTGGTGATCACTGCCTGTATCCCCTGCTCCAACTCTATCGTGTGCTCAAACCCCCGATCTGGTGGCTGTCCCGGGGGAATATCTCCAAACACTACTGCATATCTGTCAAGAAGAGTCTGTAGATCAGGGTGCACCGCCCTGCCTGTATCTACCATCTCTGAAGCCCGCAGCTCAACTGCCCACTCTATGTCTCCCCTGCGGAATGTCGCATCCATGCTGTGTGCCGATACTGTCTGGGGCGGATATGTGTTCTGACCTCGGATCTTCTCATGCCTCCCCATCTTGGGATCATCCCACTCCATTTCCAAGGCCTTCCAATCTGTGGTGACCTTCCCCAGGGTGATAAGCCACTGCACTCCCAATATCACATTGGTGTCCGGAATGTCCACCACAAAGAAGTGATCAGTCAGCGTATAGGTGCCCATCGTCACTGATAACTCCGATACATATCGAGCACAGGCCATGGTCTGATCTCCTGGAACCAAAACTGAAAACCCATCAAAGCTCTCTGTGGGTATGCCTCTCCGTGCTACCATCTGGGCATCGATGAAATTGTGGGTGGCCCCACTGTCAACTAGAACTGAAACACGCTGACCCTGTACTGTCCCACGTACTCGCAATGTCAGATACTTGGGGACTCCTCGTAGTGCTGCTAGAGCTCCCCCAGTAGGTGCAAATGATGCCTCTCCCGCATCTGGTGGTGGAGGTGGTAAGGCACTCTGTGCTGCATAACATTCTCCTGCCTCCTCATCCTCCAACTCATCCTCTTCTCCGCTGCCCTCGGAGAAGACCTCTATGAAATGTGCCTTCCCTGCGGTGCATTTGTGTCCCGGTGCCCACGGCTCCTGGCAGGTGAAGCACAATCGCTTCCGTCTCAGCTCTCTCCTAGCCTCCTCATCATACTGTCCTCGTCCGGGATTCGCCTTGGGAGGCGGAACCCTCGTGTCCTTACCCTTAGGCTGGAAAGCCTGTCTCTGGGGATAAGGTGGCCGAGTCCTGGGCAACACATCCTGTAGGTCACGGGCCCTGCCGATAGCATCCTGAAGTGTGGCCGGTTTGTTTGACTGGACTAGACCACGAAGTGGTTCTGACAGCCCGTCCAAAAACATCGTGACCAACCGAGCCGCTGATATGTCAGGTACCATCACTGAAACCCTCAAAAAGTCAGAGATGTATGCCTCTGCACTACCTGTCTGTTTGAGCTTGGTCAGCTCGAGGAAAGGCTGATCTGGGTCCTTCTGATCAAAGCGTTTCACCACCCTCCTGGTGAACTCGGCATATGTAGTCACTGTGGAATGCCCCAGTGTGGTCAACCCATGAAACCACCAGTTCTGGGCCTCACCCTCTAGATGTAATGCAGCCATCTTAATGGCCTCCTTCTCCGGCATCTGGTTAAGCTGAAAATAGAGGTCTAGTTTTTCCACCCATGACCTGGCCGTGGTCTTTGGAGACCCATCAAACATCGGCAAATGAAATTTGCTGGCTGCACGGTTACTGTCACGGTGGGAACCCCGTCCCTTATTCCGATCATGAGGCTTACTGCCGCCTCGGTACTGCATATATTGATTGAAAGGGAGAGCCTCCATGAATTCCGGCCCCAACCTTCGCCAATCTGCAAACCAAACTGCATGTAGATCGGGACCCTCATCTCTTGATGCCGTTTGCTCCACTTCCTCTACCGGGAAAGTAGGCATGGTAGGTCGCGTGTCCATGGAATCGGCCTTCTGCGCTGTCATAATGGGTATAGCATCTGGTATGCAGCTAGATGTCCCCGATCCTTCCCCTACCTGAAAGACCCTAGGGAACTCTTTCTGCGTTCCTCCTGCAACCTTCCTGGTTACCTCCTGCATGAATGCATCCATCTTTGCATCCATCTTCTCACTCAACTTCTCAGTCAATCTTGCCAACATAGCCTCCATTGGATTCCTCCGTTCGTCTTCTGAATCAGAATCACCTCCCCCAAGGAGAGTGGGGCGACCTCTAGGTGCCATAGAGTGCTAGCACCACAGGCTGAGCCAGATCAGAGCTCTGATACCACTGTAATATCCCCAAAGGGGAATAAGCAGTAATAAACAGAAATATGCCAGACAGATATGAAGGGAAACAATACCGAACCAGATCACTGAATCAAGACACATGTAATACCAGAATCTGAGCCATTTTATTAATCAGAAAGTACATGGAGAGTAATACAAGAAATCAGAATCAGTGCACCTATCCTTGCCCTAGGCAAGTGATGACCCTCCCATAAAAGAAATGGCTGCAAATAATGACAGCGTCCAAGCTGCCCTGGAGACTGGTGATGATCTGCGCAGAAACTGGGCTGATCCCAAGCTGAAAACCCCCTCTGCTGGAAAACGCTGTCCCTGCTAGTGACAGCGCAGAAACAGGTGCAGCACAAGCCCTCAATCCTCCAGACAAATGGATCTGCTACAGGATGCTGGAAAGCGCTGATGAGCCCTTTTCACATTAACCTGCTCCTCAGATCTGCGTCCCACCTGATGGATCTGAAGCCTCCAATCAGATCTGCGTCCTTCCCTCTCTGAACTGCGTCCTCCAATATCAGATCTGATATCAAACCCTCAGATCTACACTAGATCTGGGACTATCTCTTCAGATCTACAGCCCCTAGGGCTAGATCTGGTGCTACCCTTCCAGATCTGGACTAGATCTATCAATATCTCCTCAGATCCGTCACTCCTTCAGCTGGATCTGGTGCCAAACCTTCAGATCTGCAATATACAAGACTAGATCTGCCACATACAAGACTAGATCTGCAAGATCTACCCTTTCCACAACTGGATCTAGCAATAAACCTTCAGATCTGCAACTCTTACCTTCAGAAATGGACAGCGTCCTCACTCTAGGGCTTCCCAGCGTCCTTCTGCCCCTCAGAACAGCGTTTTCTCCTGCTAGACTGGACTGCGTCCTTTTTAGCCAGCGTCCTCCCTTCCTGAAAGGTACAGCGTCCTCTCTCCAGATGGGACAGCGTCCTTCTCCTTCCAGATTCAGCGTCCTTCCTCCTCTTGCTCTGCGCAGCCACAAGAGGGCTTTCTCCTCCTCAGATAATCTTCAGAAATTGTTGCTGCTCTACTGAAAAATGTACTCAGAACAACCTCACTAGGGCGGGCACTCGAAGTCCCCCGAAGCTGAGGGTAGAACCAGAAAAACCTTACCAGGGCAGGCACTCGAAGTCCCCCGAGGCTAAGGGTGAGATCTCCGATCGGAGACACTCGTGCACTAAACAGTGCTGCAGACCGACTAAACAATCGGCGTGCTGAAGCAGACAAGTCTGACTATCAATAAGAATATCATATCATGAATGAATCAAATGAGGTGAGAGCCTCTCCTTTTATAACATCAACTCCCTCCTTAACTCACCCTGGAACTGCGCAGTTTACCTGGGGTTAGCCTGATGCCTCCCCCCCATCAGATCCACGTGGACCCCCAAGGCCCTCTCTAAGTCACAACGTCAACCTACTAGAAAAAAAAAGAACACTTTATTATAAAGTGAGGTGGCTAAAGTGAGGTGACCCCTCTTATTTCTCACTTTATTTATTATTGATATCTAATAAAGCAAAAAGGCAATATTCCAATTAGCAAAGCTAATTGGGAATATTACATATTGGAGTAGCAGCATTATTTCAATACATACATCATGAGAAGATCCAAATAGCCATAAAATTGATCTTATAGCAGAAATTGTATACAAATCCTTGAGGTAATGATCACTCAAGCTAGGCAATGCAAGCCTCAATAGAAGATGTACAAGAAAATAGAGAAAACAATGCTACATAAGAATGCCCAAGGCTATGACTGCGTAGTTTATAGGAGGCACTTCTACAAAAATAATGTCAATACATAGATATGGAAATGTATGGCTCAAATAAAGTGGGGAGCAAAGCTCTATCCCCTGAAAAACAATATCAAGTCAATCCTGGAAGGATTGGATGAAATATACAAAATGGAAAAAATGCCGGAGTAGAAGGGCTAAGTAGCACACCACATTGCTTTGAAACCACTGTAATATCCCAAAATGAGTAGCATGGCTGAGTAGGAGACCACAGTGCTTTGATACCACTGTAATATCGCAAAATGGGAATGCAAAACAATGCCTGCTGCAATAACGTACTCTTCACAAATTGGTGCACTTAAATGATTCTGCAGTTCCTGGATCCCTTAGATCAGTGGATCTAGTGTCTAAATCCAAAAGGAGAGCAAAAACAAATCAAACTACGTGAGGTAAAAAAGCCTCCCACCACCTAGTATGGCTGGAAAACACCCAATGAAGGGGCTGCAACTATATGCAACAAACTGCTTTAGAAATAACGTATTTCCACTGAAGTAAAGTAGGAGGCTGATATGGAGGCTCAAAGATCACATCAGATTTACAATATAGCCCTTACAATGTACGAGAGAAAGTAGAAGACTATAATGGAACAAATCCTCAGAAATGAGGTGCTACAACCACAAGAAATGTCTGAATAAACTTGACAGCGTTATTTTAATGGGTTGAAGTAGCAATATATTACAACTTAGATCTAGAGCAGATTTGTATATGAAAAGATAGATCTAATTCAGATTTGTATACAAGAAAATCTCATCTATACATTCCCCTTGTGGTTTTGTGCAAAACATGAAAGTACAAGATTAGATATGAGATCTAGAGTTGCATATCTGTAGTAATATTCAGAAATTTCTTAATCATATGATAGAACAACAGATAAGATTTGAAACAAACATGGATTGGATGGCCAATACATGGATCACCACAGTGAGAGGAAGAATCCTATCACCAGAGATCTCTCCTCCAAAATGTAGACAAAACACCCTACAACTGCAGACTTGAAAATAATGCAGTTATGGAAGGGATACTACGTTGTAGGCTTTGAGAATGATTTGGCCTAATGCCAAGGTCTGGATATATAGCTCCAATGATCTAGGACACTCTTTCCAATGGCATAGAAGACTTTCCCAGTGAAAAGAGGTGCTAGATGTGCGTAGATCTGAAGAGATCTATCTCCCACTTGCTACAACTCACAAGGACAACCCAACCCTCAACAGAATCAGCACTGTAGGTGTAAGGTGAAGCTTGGCCCAAGCTTGATAGTGGACAATATAAGCACAACCCCTCCAAGAGCTGCTCTAGGAAGGAGGTGGGATTCCTGCTTAGGAACACCTAATTCTAAACATCATTATTCTCTGCTAAATAGCCAGAGAATGATATATATCTAAATAGAAAATATATTCAGAAATATGATAATCATCAACAACCCTCTCATGGTTCTCTCCTCTTCCTTTTATAAGATAGGAGTCTTGTCAAACCCTAAACCACTTCAACAATTTAGCTCCTTTCACATGTAGAACCTCCATCTAGAACTGCGCTGTGCCTCAACGAGGTTCAATGCATCTAGACTGCATTGTAGATATGATCACGGTTGACTTGTTCAAGCGATCAACCTCTTTCACACTCAAGTGTGTTTATAAAAATGGCCCAGATTTAGCCTTATTTACATTGGGCATTGATTTATTTTGATGTTTTTTGGAGTTTTACATGTCCTCCTTTACACTTTATTCATCAACATGAAAAGAAAAACAAAACAAAGCAAAATTGAATATCCCCATTAGCTTGGGCTAAGTGGGAATATTACAGGACTGCTTAAGTACTTCAAATTTTCTGGGACGAGGCAACAAATAGAACTCTTGGAGTTCTTAGTTCGAGCATGGGATCTGGCGATAGAGGCATTTCATTTTAAGAACCAAGTGGTTCCTATAACAATTAAGGATGTGTATTTTCTCACAGGTTTGTCGAGGAGAGGGTCTACCGTTGGAGGAGAAACAATGAGGGATTATATTCTGCAGTATTACTACCAGGGGCAGAACCTAGCAAATATGGAAAAATAAACATCCAAGATTTCATAGATTTTCCTTTGAGAACTATCCTTTTCACAATCGCTAAACTTGTTGGCACCGTTACACTACATGTAGTGAACAAATCATATATGTAGTATGCGCTAGAGTGTATGGAGCCACAGTCTTCAACTGGTCTAAAGATATTCTATCTCAGATAAAGGAACAACTAAACAAAGCAAAGGGAGGAAGGAAGAAGAATTTTAGTTATGGTTCTATCCTTATATCCTTCGCCTTGGAACGGATTCCACTGATGCAGCCACATCATGTCACACTCGATATAGCTAGTCCTAGAGATCCTCAGATGCAGAGATGGGTAGAACTCATGGGTTGGCATGTTGGCCAATCGACTGTTGTGTTCTCTACTGTGTTCTTTTCCGAGTTCCAGTGACAGATTGTCTCCATCGATGAGTATGCATACGCAGGCATCGATTTTTGAGGAGATCCAGATTTAGCACTACCAGAAGGCGCTCAGTGGGGTGCACTAGGTAAGAATGTTTTCACCATATTTTTTGATTTTCCTAAGGTTTATACAATGTTTTTGTGTTTTGATTTATTTCCAAGACTAAACTAAATGTTTGATGTAATGCAAATGTTTTTTGCGTTCAACCAGTAGTGGAACCGGAGCGCAAAGCATATGTGCCAACAGAGATGGCTGTCGGGAGAGAATTCCTTCAAGATATTGATCTGGCTGAGACTCTGACTGAGCTTCAACAACACATAGAATATTTGACCTTCAGGATTCCAGATTTCCAGATTGAAGAGCTTCCTATGCATCTGTAGTGACACACTATTGGGGTTTTGAGGTGTCAGGTAACATGTTTATTACAAGTTTTAATGATGATATTTCACATTGGATTGGTAAGATAGCTTCCAGACCATACACCAGTTGAAAGGGAGTAAATCTAGTTGCATTTCTCACTGAGGTTTAAATACACCCACAAGACAGAGTATAGGATCAAATGCCAATTTCTTTTACAAACTCCTATCATTCATTGAAGCATTCGTTTAAGATTTTTGTTAACAGCCTCAACTTGTCCATTTGATTGTGGATAATAAGGAGTAGAATTATCATGTGAAAATCCTAACTTGGCATTCAATTTAAACATCAAGTGGTTGCGAAATGCTTCCCATGATCTGTAACTATAGCTTGTGGGACCCCAAACTGTGCAATAATGTGATTAAAGAAAAATAATGTAGTTGTTTGTCCTGTGTTGTTGAATGTAGGCATTGCTTCGGCCCATTTGGTAAAATAGTCGATTGCGACAATAATATAACCATGGCCCTCGAACGAAGGAGGGTTACAGGTCATGAAGTCAATACCAAATTTTGTAAATGGTTCAACAGAGACAACATGTTGGCAGTTTGCGGATTTTACGATAAAAAATTTGGCATGCATGAAAACTTCTGACCGCGAGGATGCAGTCTCAAAAAATAGTAGGCCAAAAGTAACCAGCGTGGAGTATCGTCTACATAGTAGCATATCCAGATAAGTATCCACCACAAGCCCCAACATGACAATAATTTAACACTTTTTCTGCCTCCTCATGAGTGAGGCACCTCCTTAAAATGGTATTGACACCATGACAATAAAGTGTATCGCCGAAGATCAGATAATGTTTGGCTTCGTATCGAATATGTCATTGTTTAGAGCGAGAGGTATTAGGTCAAAAAGTTTGGGTTTGGAGATAAATGATGAAATACCCATACCAAGGATCAGATGATCTGATCAGAAACATATACTTGTCTAGAATTTATGGTTCCGACGTAGTTTCAGTACTATCAGAGGGAAGGTCACAGAGAAGCTCAACCAAAACTAAAGGCTTCTTTGACTTGGATTTGATAAATTCCAAATCAAATTCCTGCAAAATTACAATCCATTTTGAATATTTTCCCCCAAGAAAATGGCATGATAAGATGTAAGTTACGGGGTTGCAATCTCAAACTATTGCTATTTTTCGGAGAAGGATATAATGGTGAAATATTTGGATAGCCTGAACAACTTCCAGGGCAAGCTTTTCTACGTATGAGTACTTAACTTTCGTATCATTGAGATTATGACTCAAAATAATAGATCGGATGTTCAATTCCTTCTTCTACCTGGGATAATACCATAGCAATGGTTGTTTTGGCTGCGACAATATATAGGAAATAATCGTTTTGATAATTAGGAGGATACATTAATGACGCTCAGACAAGAGTGTCCTTGATAGCATCAAAATAAGCTTGCGCAACTTGGTCCCAATGGAAGGGAACCCCCTTTTTCAAGATTCAAGTAAATCCTTTAGCCATTTCAGCATAATTTGGAATGTACCTCTTTAGGAAGTTAGCCTTTCCTTGAAGTTTTTGTATCTGATGTAAGTTTGACGGTGCAGGCAAATCAAGAATGGCTTGAACCTTGAAAGGGTCAATTTGAATCCCTTCTTTTGAGACTACGAATCCAAGAAAATGACCAGAACCAACACAAAACACACATTTATGTGGATTGTGGCGTATTTTGTAGTGTCAGCAGCGTAAGAAAATGGCTCTCAAATGCATCGAGTGATCAGTCTGATTTCGTGAATGCGCTGGTAAATCATCTAGATATGGTTGAAAAATGTGCTTGATTTCATTGAAATCATAATCCATTGCTCTTTGAAAAGTGTCCCCAGCCTTCTTTAAACCAAATGGAAGTTTCCTATAAGTGAATGTGCCCCAAGGACATATGGATGTTGTCTTATGTTGAACATCTGGGTGGATATTGATTTGATTGTAGCCGGAAAATCCATCCATGAAAGAAAATATTTCACATCCAGCACAATCATCAATAATCTGGTCGATAAAGGGAGTAGGATAGTTGTCTTTTGGACAAGCATGATTAGCATCCTGATAATCGATGCACACTCTACTGGTTCCTTGTTTTTTCATGATAGGAACGATATTGGAAACCCACTCAGTTAGCAGAACAGGGTAAATGACACCAACACACAAAAAATTTTCAACTTCTGTTTTGATGGTAGTGGCTTTCTTTGGATGAACAGGACGAAGCCCTTGATGCACCGGTTTGACATAAGGATACATATTAATAGTGTGCTCAACTATACTAGTATCTATTGCAGGCATTTCCTCGTAAGACCAAGAAAATACATCACGAAATTCGAGAAAAAGAGAACGATATGATTCGAGTTCTGATGGAGAACAATATACACCAACATGAATATTCTCTACAACGCCAAGTTTGGTCGAAATATCAATAGAAATTGTTTCTTTGAGATTTGAAATATTTCGCTCGGATTCAATTGCATTAATGGGAAAATAATTTGAAAAGAAATTTTTAATGGATGGGTGATATAGTTCACTAAGATTATTTTATTCATAATAAGGAAGATGGGAACGATGATGATAATCTTCTCATGGTTCTCCTTCTAACATCATAGCTTCTAAAATATTCTCATCTGTCAAGAATGTTGAGGAAAATGGATCAGATGGGGTACCAAAATCTAATGAATGATCAACCCAAACACTTGGCGACTTTGATTTTGGATTTTCCGCCCAAGCCAGATAGATTGATTATTATGCCAGCTCAATAGGGCTGGGCGTCAGAAACTCATCCAACGTAGAAATATCAGAATCACCCGTACTCTCCCTTAAGCCAGATAGAGTGGAAGAGATCATGTAGTAGGTCTCTATACTTGCAATTTCTGTCGACGTTGCTAGCGGCAGTAATGTAAAGGTTCCCATTAAAGTGGAATCATTTAAGAGTCCTACACCAATGTTCTTAAGTTCTAGTTGCGGTATGTGAACAAAAGGAACGCTTCCAGTTACCTATGAAGCAGAGGCAAAGAAGGATAGTTGATTAATGACTATAATTGTACCTTTATGTGGAAAAGCAATCATTCTAAAATATGTAGAAACAATAGCAGTCATTGCATATACCCATGGCCTTCCAAGTAAAATATTATAGTCAAGGGGTCCATAAACAACCTCAACATCAATATTCACTGTTTTCCCCCCTAGTTCAACATGCAGGTTATTAATAATACCACAAGGTTTATATGTATGTCCATCGAATGCCTTCAACGTCTTTGATGATTGTGATAAGCGCGGAGAGCCAAGTGACTTCCAAAAATTTAGAGACATAATGCATGTAGATGCTCCCTCATCAATAATAATGCAATGAACAAGATGATTGAGAACATTTACCTGTATGGAGAATGCCAATTCTGCTGGTAGTTGCGGCACATAGCCTGTATGATTAAAGACGACAAGATTAGAATCAATCAGATCAATTCTACCAATAGCCGACAATAAAGCCTGTTTTTGGGAGGGAAAATTTTGTAATACCTCAAGAGCAGACATAGTTGAAGGGGACTGAGCCAAATCTTCAACTATATTATAATTTTGTGCAGCTCTTGCTTGAGGATTGTATATCGATTTATGAGTTACTCCCTTTGGTGGCTTGATTGTCAATTCAGGAATAGTTGTAGGCAGTACTGATTCTGTAGATGGATTCATTGTCGAGGTAGTAGGTTGATCAGTTGCTAGAATACCATAATCTTTATTTCGCGTTGACACCAAAATATCAGTTGAAGGTTTTGTGATAGATAACATTAACACTTGGCAACTAGGATCTGGATCTGTAGCAACCATATTGGTCTCCAGATTTGGAAATGGGTTTATCAACACAACTGACACATTGGAAGTCTCGATTATTTTTGAGACTTCAGCGCGGTGAGGAAAATTCCTAACAAAGTGTTCCTCATTACAGATTGTGCATGGATAACGAGATTTTTGAGGTCCAGAAAATTGATCAGATGATCTTTTTTGTGGGTTAGAAGTTTGATTTTTCTTTGATTTCCCCTTTTTCTTACTTCCTGGTTGCTTGTCACCTTTTCCTTTGTCAAATGACACGGCATTAATTTTGGAAGTAGGAGCAGGATCAGATGTAGTAGTGTGGTGTGTGTTTGCAGTGCCTATCAAGCCGTCTTCGGCATGAGAGTCCTTTAATTGAGGAGGAACATTGAAAGTATATCTCGACGCATTAGGGATTTTTTCGTAGAGCGTGCTAGACTGAGTGTAATTGAAGTCTAAATATTGTGCATTAGCGATAAATTGCTCTTTGGTGACGATGCCACCCTTAGCCACATCCTCAGTTATAGATGGTAATAGGGACTTAATGAACCATTTAGCAAGGAGCTGATTTGGAACAAATGTCTTAACCATTCGTCGATGACGACGCCACTCATGAATATGATCAGAAATGTGAGTAGCATTAGTTTTTTTGAAATTAGTCAAGAGTTTTGTTCCAATTTCATATCCAATGGGTAACTAGAAATGAATCAAAATGATAGTAGCTAGGGCTATGAAATCATCAAAATAAGCTCTAGGTAATTCAATGTACCATTTTGCAGGCGGACCTGTGAACGTATGCTGGAAAAGACGTAGTCGAACCGAATCATCATTAAGGGATTTTGATGAACACCATAAATGATAAGTCATAACATGAGTCGACGGATCTTCTCCAAGGTTTCCATTGAACTTAGGAATATTTGAGGGTAATTTGTGAGGTATCACCAGCCACCAAGGAGCATAGTTGATTGGATCATTAGTTAGCCGATTTAAATCTGGTAACTCTAAAGTTGCAACAAAGGGACACTCTCTATTAAGGTCAGGTTGAGCATAGCTAGGGTAAGATGGAATTTCTTGAGCAACAGGCCTTTGAGAACTTGCATAAGGAATCTGCTGCTGGTAACCCAGATAGGGGTTGTTTTGCATAGAAAATTCTTGAGGATTCTATTGACCAAAACTTGGATATGATACTTGTTGAAATGAAGTTTGAGGCATTTGCGCCTGTGGCTGCCAAGGGTTCTGTCCACCAATGTTATAACCCAAATTAAAATGACTTGGATTCAGTTGATATGTATAACTTGGTTGCAGTTGTGACATCCCATAAAATGGTAAACCAGCTGGTGAATAAATAATTCCTGATACAGGTTGTTGTAAATTAATCAAAGGATTTGGAGTCCGTGGACTCAACATTTGATGATATTGAGTTGAAGGACCCGTTTGATAAGGTTGATGATGTACAACATTTTGATTATGTAACAAGGGTATAGATGTATTAACAAGTGGTAATGAAGTGGCTGCGACAGGTTGAACCGGTCGTTACGATTGTACAACTGTTTGTGGTTGGATAGGTAGAGTGGGCTGCCATTGAAAAAAATTAGTTTCAACATTAGATTGACCAAAAAGTGATGGGGTATTGTCATATTGGGTGACCAAAGGTTGCCCCCTAGCATGAAGAGGATAATAAGATGGAAAATATTTCTCTCCAAATGCTGGGAGTCTAGTTGATATGATACTTGAAGGAATAGACCCAGAGGGACCAGCTTGATATTGCCCTGATCATGTGTATAATGAATCAAGTCATTCAGTACTTACAAGAGGATAACCAGTTAAAATACCAGATGATGACATTGGTAAAGTCCATGGATTTGAAGATGCACCAGAGAAAATTCCAGATAATGATTTGTAACCTGATGGGACCATAGGGCCTCCATGAAAATATGACTCTGGTGAAGTGGTAAACATCGAAAGATTAGCGAGGGCAGGAGATGACGTAATTGGAACAACAGGCTGAACCGAAGATGTTGGTTCAAACATGGTTGTTTGACCAAATGTATACGCTTTTGAATTGACGGGAATTTGAAAAGGAGGAAAATCAACAAAAGGAGAGGGTGTTGATTGAGAAAAAGAGTCGTATAGGTAAAGGTCCTCCCCAAAATGGGTTGGAGTTAAAGGTGTAGTGTCTTGTGGGATTTCTTCAATCACAATTAAACCAGGTGGAATAATTTCACCGCCAGGCCCAAAGTATATTTCAGGTGGTTGACTGTGTGATATGGGAGATTCAATAGCTACAAAACTTTGTGGGATGACCAAGTTAGGAACAACTTCCGATTTTTCGTCTTCAGGATTCAGAGGTTCTGGCAAAGAAGAGACAGGATCTTGATCAATATGTTGTTGAATAGCATTGGGTCCATGAGGTATGGTCTCACTGATTGGATGGATCGTGACCACGGGTAGCTGTGAAGACTCCGTTTCAACAACAATAGATGAGCCGAGATGTGTAGAAACAACTTGAGCTAACTCTGGTTTATGGGAAAATGATGTTTCACCAGCGGTACGGATTGTACTTGATTCGGTAGATCGAGATCGCCTTCACCTACCAGAAGTAACTTCTGGTTGTAAAGATGGTTTTAAAGCTAATCTACGCGTTCACTGGTAAAGGTGGTTTCAAATCCAAATTTGCAAAGATAGTGAGTTAAATAATGGTTTTTTTCCTTATACACTGCGCCCAATGCACCCTTTGACAAGACAAAATGCTTTGCATAGCATTATCTCTCTTTCAGGCCTGTGTTACAGAGCACTGTCTCCCTTTGGAGACTGTGTTGACTCCTAAAACCACCCAAATTCCTTTGAATTTGCCTTTGCAATTTTCTTCAGTTTGTTTTCTGTTGTGTTTTGAAAAGTTTGATCCTCATATTGACCAATAACTCTATATACTTCTTCCTCCTTTGACTGAAAATTTGTTCAATTTTTGTTTAAAAAAGTTTTTCTTTATCATTGACAAGTTGATTTCAAAGTATTTTTTATGGTCGCATTAAGAATCATTTGCTTTCGAAATAGGAAATTGTCATAAAATCTTCATTTCCTTGATAGGAGAAATTTTTATTGAAATCCTCATTTTTCGTTCAAAAGATAAATTGTTGTTTTTATTCTTCATTTCTCAAAAGTAAAAGGCATTTGAATTTTTGATTTAGTGCACCTAGTTTCTCTTCCGTGTTCATAACATTAAGGAAACTGAAAAGAAAAACTTGCATTTGCATGTAGGATTTTTTTGTGTTTTGCAAAAAGAAACATTAGGAAATCTGCATTTAGTTTGTGATCATTGATTTTTTTTTCTCATTGATTTGTTTGCTCACAAATGATTTTCTATCTTTGCTTAGTAGCTAGGTTTTTCATTGAAGAAACTGAAAGTGAAAGATTGCTTATCATTTTTAGTTTCATTTTAGGAATTTTCCAATACATCATCACGGTGAACCTTTGAAAGGCAAATTGTAAGCAAGGTCAACATAAAATTAATCTCAATTTACCTAAGAAACCATTGGAACCATAATGATAACATTTATAAGGTCTAGGCTAGAGACGTGTTCTGGCGTCGTAAAACATAGCAGCTATCGTTAACTTGTCTGCGATAAGTATATCGTAGCTCGTCCACATACTTTCGGGTATATTAGGCAGTGTTATAGTACGATAAGTATAAAGGGGTGCTTTTACTGTGCAGTTTCACATCAGACAACACTAATACGGACTTGGGCCTCCATGTACCTTCGGGTATATTTTGGAGAACAACTTTTAGGTGTTATCCATCCATAGTGAACTGAGTCGGCTGCCTTGTAAATTGTGATACACTGAACGCATAGATTAGCTTTAAAAACACCTTTACCACCAGAAGTTACTTCTGGTAGGCGAAGGCGATCTCAATCTTCCGAATCAAGTACAATCCATACCTCTGGTGAAACATCATTTTCCCATAAACCAGAGTTAGCTCAAATTGTCTCTACACATCCCGATTCATCTACTGTTGTTGAAACAGAGTCTTAACAGCTACCCGTGGTCAGGATCCATCCAATCATTGAGACCATATCTCCTAGACCCAATGTTGTTCAACCACATATTGATCCACATCCTATCTCTTCTTTGCCAGAACATATGAATCCTAAAGTCGAACAACCGGAATTTGTTCCTACCTTGGTCATCCCACAAAGTTCTATAGCTATTGAATCTCCCATATCACACAGTCAACCACCTGAAATATTCTTTGGGCCTGATGGTGAAATTCTTCCACCTATTTTAATTACAATTGAATAAATCCCACAAGACACTACACCTTTAACTCCAACCCATTTTTGGGAGGACCTTTACCTATACGAGTCTTTTTCTCAATCAACACCCTCTTATTTTGTTGATCTTCCTCCTTTTCAAATTCTCGTTGATTCAAAAGGGTATACATTTGGTCAAACAAACATGTTTTAACCAACATCTTCAGTTGGGCTTGCTGTTCCAATTGCATCAGCTCCTACCCTTGCTACTCCGTCGATGTTTACCACTTCACCAGAGTCATATTTTCATGGAGGCCCTATGATCCCTTCAGGTTACAAATCATTATCTGGAATTTTTTCTGGTGCATATTCAAATCCATGGAATTTACCAATGTCATCAGGTGGTATTTTAGCTGGTAATCCTATCATAAGTATTGAATGACTTGATTCATTATACAGATCATCAGGGCAATATCCAGATGGTCCTTCTGGGTCTATTCCTTCAAGTACCATATCAACTGGATTCCTAGCATTTGGAGAGCAATATTTTCCGTCTTATTATCCTCCTCATTCCGGGGGCCAACCTTTGGTCACCCAATATAACAGTACTCCGTCACTTTTTGGTCAATCTAATGTTGAAACAAATGTTTGTCAATGGCAGCCCACTTTGCCTATCCAACCACAAACAGTTGTACAATTGTATCAACCGGTTCAACCTATCACACCCACTTCATTACCACTTGTTAATACATCTATACCCTTGTTATAGAATCAAAATATTGTACATCATCAACCTTATCAAATGAGACCTTCAACTCAATATCATCAAATGTTGGGTCCACAGATTCCAAATCCTTTGATTAATTTACAACAACCTGTATCAAGAATTATTTATTCACAAGTTGGTTTACCATTTTATGGGATGTCACAACCGTAACCGAGTTATACATATCAACCGAATCCAAGTCATGTTAATTTGGGTTATAACATTGGTGGACAGACCCCTTGGCAGCCGCAGGTGCAAATACCTCAAACTTCATTTCAACAAGTATCATATCCAGGTTTTGGTCAATAGAATCCTCAACCGTTTTCTATGCAAAACAACCCCTATCTAGGTTACCAGCAACATATTCCTTTTTCTTGTGCTCAAAGGCCTGTTGCTTAAGAAATTCCATCTTACCCTGGCTATGCTCAACCTAACCTTAATAGACAGTTTCCCTTTGTTGCAAATTTAGAATTACCAGATTTAAATCGGCTAACTAATGATCCAATCAACTATGCTCCTTGGTGGCCAGTGGTACCCCACAAATTACCCTCGGATATTCCTAAGTTCAATGGAAACCCTGGAGAATATCCCTCGACTGATGTTACGACTTATCATTTATGGTGTTCATCAAACTCCCTAAATGATGATTCGGTTTGACTACGTATTTTCCAGCGTATGCTCACAGGTCTGGCTGCAAAATGGTACATTGAATTACCTAGAGCTTCTTTTGATAATTTCACAGCCCTATCTACTGTCTTTTTGACTCATTTCCAGCTACCCATTAGATATGAAACTGGAACGTAACTCTTGACTAATTTTAAACAAACTAATGCTACTCACATTTCTGATCATATTCATGAGTGGCGTCGTTGTCGATGAATGGTTAAGACATTTGTTCCAGATCAGCTCCTTGTTGAATGGTTCATTAAGTCCCTGTTACCATCTATAACTGAGTATGTGGCTAAGGGTGGCATCATCATAGAAGAGCAAGTTATCACTCGTGCACAATATTTAGACTTTATTTACACTAAGTTTGGCATGATCTATGAAAAAATCCCTAATGCGCCGAGATCTTGTTGAGATTCAACAAGATGATGAGCTTAGTGAAAAGAGTCACCTTCACTAAGTGGGCCCGTAGGCTATTTTTGGCGCAAAGTCTATTTTTAGACATGTTGATCATATTCTATGAGTTTCAGGATGTTATTTTTGGATGGTTGGTCAAGTTGGAAAAATAGATGGACTTCTATTTTTAGACATATTGGGCAGAATCTATTTTTAGATCGTCAGTCTAAAAATAGATATGTTGAATATTATTAGCTGTTAATAATATTTGGACTCTGAAAATTATCTTATTCTCTTGGAGCACTTCAGTTAAGTGCATAGATGTGGCACAGCAGCTGACAGAAGGAATTACGCTATTCCTGAGGGTTTACTAGAGCTAATGCATGAGGACTCAGTTAGAACTCATGTGAAAGAGTTTGGTGGAGTTATAGAAGTAGTTGGTGGAGTTGTATTTAGTTTAACTCAGTTAGACTCATTTGAGCTAGTTGTATCTAGTCTAATTGATTGATACACTAGTGAGAGTGGTGTGAATTAATTAGTTAATTAATTCACTAAATAATAAATCATTAATCAACTGAAGAATACATCAGTTAAATACAGTACATGGCAGTTTCAGTGGAGACTAGTGGAGAGGTAGGTGAAAGAGCAAGTGTGACTATTAGTTGTGATTATAGTGATGCATTGATTGCATCCAAAACTCAGTGGAGATGCCAATGAGGATTGCGCATTGCAAGCTTGGTGAATTTGAGTTCATTCAGAGCGATTATTTAGTAGGGAATGTGCAGTAGAGGCAGGCTAGTAGGTGGCAAAGATTGGTGCATGGATTTGCAAGATTGGGCCTAATTAGTGTGGAGTGATTGTATTATACTGAGAGCTTGATATGATCAGCTTTGTATGAGGATTGTTACATGATATCTGTGACATATATTATATACAGATAGTTGGGGTTTTTAGCTTCAGGCTTTCCCATTAAACAACTCTGTTAATGTGTGTGAATTTTTATTGTTTCATGTGTGCATTGCAATTGATTTAATTTCTGCATGTGATGATCAATGGTGGAATAGATTATGTATTTTGCATGAAGTTAAAATAGTGTGAGATCAAGAGAATATTGGATATATAACACATAAGTTATATAATTTCTGCATGGTATCAGAGCAGTATTGATCAGAGAAAATTGCAATTATTGAAGTGGTTGAGTTTTGTGCTAGTGGAATTCAAATTTGCTGCAGTGTTTTCTTGGTGTCGAAGTTGAGCATTCATTGAAATGTCTTTCAACGGATTGTGATTGGAGTATGCCCTTGATGGTAGCTCAAATTATATTTCATGGAAGGATAGGATGGAGGCAGTGCTAGATGATAATGGGTTGAAGGAGTTCATAGATGCTGATATTCCAAAGCCTGGTTCTAGCGATGCAGCCGCACTTGACGCATGGAAAAAGAAGAAAGCAAAGTGTCAAAGGATTTTTTTGGAAGGTGTGAAGGACCACATAGTGTCCAGCTGTCACGGTAAAGCTAATCCATTCTTAATGTGGAAAGTTTTGATAGACTTGTTCCAAAGCAAAAGTGACCAGAGGAATTTGGCGTTTAAAGACAAGCTCAGAAAAATAAAAATGGAGAAAGGTGACAGTATACCAAAATACCTCACGAAGTTCGTCCACTGCAAGGATAAGCTGGGAAGTGTGGGGGTTACTATAGATGAAGAGGACTTGGTGAGCTTGGCCCTCCTTGGGCTTTCGAAGAGTTGGCATAGCTACGAGGACTCTATCAATGGTCAGGAGAAACTGCCAGGATGGGAGCGACTTTGGTCAGATCTTGTGCAGGAGGAGATAAGGCGGGGTACCAGGGATGGATCTTCATCGAAGAATGAAGATGAAGAAAATTGTGCTTTGGCTGCCAAAGAAAGGAAAGGGAAGGGAAATAAAAATCCTTCTCAATCCGGTACATGGCAAGAAGCAGGACTTGTCCAAGGTGAAGTGCTTTCACTATCACCAACACAGACATTACGCCACTAATTGTCCACAAAAGAAGAAAAATAAGCAGGTTGTTTGATCTGCAGCTGGAGAGCCCTTAGCCTCACAGTTTGAGCTATATTTTTGGCTGATCGCATGCTTGGTTTCAAGTGTGATGGGATCAGTGTGGTTTCTTGATAGTGGTGCGTCTTTCCATATGATCAGAGACAAATATTTGTTTAGTGATATGGATGAGAAGGATCTTGGAGTGCACATTGAGATGGGCGATGATGGTAGATACAGTGCGACTGGTATCGTAACCATTTCCTTTGAGAGGGATTCTGGTAAACCTTTCATATTGAAGGATGTCATGCATGTTCCAGGATAGAAGAAGAATCTGATCTCTATGGCAATGTTGGAAGACAAGGGTTATGATGTTGTTTTTAGTGAGGGAAAATCCTTCCTGTGCACTAAAACAACTGGTGAAACCCGGAGGATAGGGGTTCATGTTAAGAACATTTATCAATTACAGGTAGATGGTTGCGCAACAATGGTAGGCAAAGCAGGAGTGGTGAGCCGGGATGACGGCGAATTGTGGCACAGGAGATTGGGCCATCTTCACCATGGCGCTTTGAAAATTTTGCAACAGATTTCTACTGGGCTTCCCAAGGGTACACTTGCACAGTCAGATCAGTGCAAGGGTTGTACTTTGGGAAAATTTGTGAAGACCACTTTTCATGAGAAGGATAGTCGTGCCATGACGATCCTTGAGAGAATTCACACAGACGTGTGTGGACCTTTCTCAATAGCTTCGACAGCAAAGTACAGATATTATGTGATATTTGTTGATGACTTTTCTTGTAAGTGTTGGATCTTCTTCATGCAGAAGAAGAGCGATACATAATCAAAGTTTTGTGAGTTCAAGGTGCTGGTTGAGAAAGAGTCGGGGAAGCAGGTGAAAGCTCTAAGGAGTGATAATGGTGGTGAATACATCTCTGGCAAATTCAAAGACTTTTGCAGTGCAGAAGGAATTCGAAGAGAACTCATAGCGCCTCATAACCCATAGCAGAATGGGGTCGTGGAGAGAAGGAACAGAACGATCATGGGTGCTACATGGGCAATGTTGCATGATCAGGGCCTTCCCATACACTTGTGGCCTGAAGCATGCAACACTACGGTTTATGTGCAAAACCATTGTCCTCATAGAGTAATTGGCATGAGTACACCTGAAGAGGCGTTTTCTAGTAAGAAGCCTGATATTTCTCATTTGAAGATTTTTGACTCACCTGTTTACATTCATGTGACGAAGGATGCCAAGAAGAAGATGGAGCCGACCACAGAGGTTTGGATATTTGTGGGGTACACAGAAACAACCCACAATTATCGTGTGTATTTGCCAGACAGTCGGATAAATGTGGTGCGACAGGATATCAAATTTCATGAGGAGAAAGCCATGAAGTTGTCGCTTGAGAGAGAGATACACTTGCATGCAGATGAGGAGCTACTTGTTCCTAAATATGAGCCTCTGGATGTGGATCAACCACAAGAGGAGGTTCATGGAGTGGAAGAAACCACTCATGTAGCGCCAAACATCAGAGGGCGGAAGCGCACTATAGAAGCTGAGTGACTAAATCTTGATGCAGCGCAGAATTTAGGAGCACCTACATCACAGTGCAGACAGAGACAATCACCTAACTGATTTACTGGATACATGGCTCTGATGAACAAGTGTATCGTGACGGAACCATCTTCTTTCGAGGAAGCTGTGGAGGATCTCGCATGGGTAGATGCCATGGTGGAAGAGTATGATTCGATTGTTAGAAACAGTGCATGGGAGATTGTCCCGGGGCCGGAAGGGAAATCAGTGGTAGGTTTGAGATAGATCTACAAAATGAAGTAAGCTACTGACGGGAGCGTCGAGAAGTATAAGGAAATATTTTTTTCCCGGGGCTTCTCACAAATCGAGGGGATTGACTATGAAGAAACCTTTGCACCTGTCGCAAGGTATTCTTCCATACAGACCATCCTTGCTCTCTCAGCATAGATGGGTTGGCACATTCATCAGATGGATGTGAAGACTGCGTTCCTCAATGGAGTCATTGAGGAGGAGGTGTACATAGACAAGCCTGAAGGATTTGAATTATTCGGCAGTGAGTTGCATGTGTGCAGGCTCAAAAGAGTGCTATATGGCTTGAAACAAGCACCTCATGCTTGGTACACACGGATAGACAGTTATTTCACTAGACTTGGTTTTGCCAAGAGTGAGGCTGATCCAAACCTATACCAGATTGTGGTGGAGGGTAAGTTGCTGATCATTGTACTTTATGTAGATGATTTGATACTAACGGGTGATGAACTGTTGATACACTCATGCAAGGCAGATCTTGTAAAGGAGTTTGAGATGAAGGACTTGGGCATCCTTCATTATTTCCTAGTATTGGAAATTTGGCAGCAGAAGGGTGGACTATTTGTGTCTCAAAGCAAGTATGCTCGGGAGATACTGGAGAATTTTCACATGCAAGGCTGCAAGCCTATTGACACTTCTCTTCTTGGTGGTTGGAGGAAAGAGGATGCTACATCAGTAGAGGTACTGGATGCCATTGTTTATCGACAGTTGGTTGGTTCGCTCATGTGTTTGGTCAATACATGACCAGACATATGCTATGCTGTTAACCAGCTTTCACAAGCTATGGTTAAGCCTACCAAGCTCTTTTGGAAGGAAGGCAAGCATGTCCTAAGGTATCTCAGGGGCACATCGGGATATGGATTGTGGTACAGAAAGTCTGATGAGTTGAAGCTACATGGCTTCACGGATGCAAATTGGGTAGGGATCCTTACGGACAGAAAGAGCACATATGGAGGGATATTCAGTATTGGGTCTACAATAGTTTCTTGGTACAACAGAAAACAGAGATCCGTGGCACTCAGTTTAGCGGAGGTCAAGTACATGGCAGGAAGTTTGGCTGCATGTGAGGCTATATGGATGAGGAAGATCCTGGTTGGGTTGTTTAGTTCACACTTAGATCCTACTGTGATATATTGGGATAATCAGAGTTGCATTAAACTCTCGGTTTATCCAGTATTTCATGATAGATCTAAACATATTGACATTCATACCATCATATCAGAGATTGTGTGCAGCAGAAGATCATTTTTCTTTCTTACATTCCTACGGAGGATCAGGATGCAGATATTCTGATGAAGGCGCTCACCAGGAGCAAATTCGAATACCATAGAGATAGGATCGGGGTGGCAGATAATCCCTATATTTTTGAGAGGGAGTGTTGAGATTCAACAAGATGATGAGCTTAGTGAAAAGAGTCGCCTTCACTAACTGGGCCCGCGGGCTATTTTTGGCGCAAAGTCTATTTTTGGACTATGTCTATTTTTAGAAATGCCGATCATATTCTATGAATTGCAGGATGCTATTTGTGGATGGTTGGTCAAGTTGGAAAAATATATGGACTTCTAGTTTTAGACATATTAGGCGGAATCTATTTTTAGATTGCCAGTCTAAAAATAGATATGTCGAATATTATTAGCTCTTAATAATATTTGGACTCTAAACATATCTTATTCTCTTGGAGCACTTCAGTTAAGTGCATAGATGTGGCACAGCAGCTGATAGAAGTAACTACGCTATTCCTGAGGGTTTAATGGAGCTAATGCATGAGGAATTTAGTTAGAACTCATGTGACAGAGTTTGGTGGAGTTATAGAAGTAGTTGGTGGAGTTGTATTTAGTTTAACTCAGTTAGATTCAGTTGAGCTAGTTGTATCTAGTCTAACTGATTGATACACTAGTGAGAGTGGTGTGAATTAATTAGTTAATTAATTCACTAAATAACAACTCATTAATCAACTAAAGAATACATCAGTTAACTACAGTGCATGGCAGTTTCAGTGGAGACCAATGGAGAGGTAGGTGAAAGAGCAAGTGTGACTATCAGTTGTGACTATAGTGATGCATTGATTGCATCCAACACTCAGTGCAGATGCCAATGAGGATTTCGTAGTGCAATCTTGGTGAATTTGAGTTCATTCATAGCCATTCTTCGATAGGGATTGCGTAGTAGAGGCAGGCTAGCAGGTGGCAAACATTGGTGCATGGATTTGCAAGATCGGGCCTAATTAGTGTGTAACGATTGTATTGTCTTGAGAGCTTGATATGATCAGCTTTGTATGAGGATTTTTACATGATCTCTATGACTTATATTATATACAGATAGTTGGGGTTTTTAGCTTCAGGCTTTCCCGTTAAAAAACTGTGTTAATGTGTGTGAATTTTTATTGTTTCATGTGTGCATTGCAATTGAGTTAATTTCTGCATGTGATGATCAATGGTGGAATAGATTTTATATTCTGCATGAAGTTAAAATAGTGTGAGATTAGGAGAATCTTGGATATATAACACATAAGTTATATAATTTCTACATATCTAATTTCAATGTTCCTCCTCAATTAAAGGACTCTCATTATGGAGACGGATTGATAGGCACTACAAACACACACCACACTACTACATTTGATCCTGCTCCTACTTCCAAAATTAATGCCATGTCATTTGACAAAGGAAAAGGTGACAAGCAACCAGGAAGTAATAAAAAGGGGAAATCAAAGACAAAGAAAACTTCTAACCTACAGAAAAGATCATCTAATCAACCGTTTGGACCCCGAAAACCTCGTTATCCATGCATAATATGTAATGAGGAACACCTTGTTAGGGATTGTCCTCACTGCGCTGAAGTCTCAACAATCATCAAGACTTCCAATGCATCAGCTGTGTTGACAGACCCATTTCCAAATCCAGACACCAATATGGTTGCTACGGATCCAGCTCCTAGTTCCCAAGTGTTAATGTTATCTGTCACAAAACCTTCAACATATATTTTGGTGTTAACGCGAAAAAAATATTATGGTAGTCTGGCCACTGATCAACCTACTACCTCAGCAATGAATCCATCTATAGAATCAGTACTGCCTACAACTATTCCTGAATTGACAATCAAGCCACCAAAGGGAGTAATTCATAAATCGACATATAATCCCCGAGCCGTGAGCTACACAAAATTATAATACAATTGAAGATTTGGCTCAATCCACTTTAGCTATATCTTCTCTTGAGGTATTACAAAATTGTCCCTCCCAAAAACAGGCTTTATTGTCGGTTATTGGTGGAATTGATCTGACTGATTCTAATCTTGTTGTCTTTAATCATACGGGCTATGTGCCGCAACTACCAGCAGAATTGGCATTCTCCATACTGGTAAATGTTCTCAATCATCTTGTTCATCACACTATTATTGATGAGGGAGCATCTACATGCATTATGTCTCTAAACTGTTGGAAGTCACTTGGCTTGCCGCGCTTATCACAATCATCAACAACTTTGAAGGCATTCGATGGACGTACATATAAACCTTATGGTATTATTAATAGCCTGCATGTTGAACTAGGGGAAAAAATAGTGAATATTGATGTTGAGGTTGTTGATGGACACCTTGACTATAGTATTTTACTTGGAAGGCCATGGGTATATGCGATGACTAATATTGTTTCTACATATTTTATAATGATTTCCTTTCCACATAAAGGTACAATTACAGTCATTAATCAACTATCCCTCTTTGCCTCTTCTTCGCAGATATTTGGAAGCATTCCGTTCATTCACGTACCTCAACTAGAACTTCAGAACATTGGTGTAGGACTCTTAAAGGATTCCAATTTAATGGGAACCTTTACATTACTGCCGCCAACAGCGTTGGAAGAAATTGCAAGTATAAAGACCTGCTACATGATCTATTCCACTCTATCTAGCTTAAGGAAAAGTACAGGTGATTCTGATATTTCTACGTTGGATGAGTTTCTGCCACCCAGCCCTATTGAGCTGTCATAGCAATCAATCTATTAGGCAAGGGAAAAAATCCAAAATCATCGTCACCAAGTGTTTGGGTTGATCGTTCCTTATATTTTGGTACCCCATTTGATCCATTTTCCTCAACGTTCTTGAGAGATGAGAATATTTTGGAAGCTATGATGTCAGAAGGAGAACCATGGGAAGATTATCATCATCATTCCAATCTTCCTAATTATGAAGAAAATAATCTTAGTGAAATATATCACCCATCGATCAAAACTTTCTTTTTGAATTCTTTTCCCATTAATGCAATCGATTTTGAGTGAAATCTTTCAAATATAGAAGAAACTATTTTTATCAATATTTCAACCAAACCTAGCATTGTAGAGAATATTCATGTTGGTGTATCTTGTTCTCCATCAGAAGTCAAAACATATCACTCTCTTCTCATGAATTTCATGACTTATTTTCTTCGTCTTACGAGGAAATTCCAGGCATAAATACTAGTATAGTTTAACACACTATTAATATGTATCCTGATGTCAAACCAGTGCGCTAATGACTTCATCCTGTTCATCAAAAGAAAGCGGCTGCCATCAAAACAGAAGTTGAAAAACTTTTGCGTGCTGGTTTCATTTACCCCGTTCTGCTAATTGAGTGGGTTTCCAATATCGTTCTTGTCATGAAAAAAGGAAACCATTAGAGTGTGCATCGATTATCGAGATGCTAATCATGCTTGTCCAAAAGGTAACTATCCTATTCCCTTTATCGACCATATTATTGACGATTGTGTTGGATGTGAAATATTTTCTTTCATGGATGGATTTTCCGGCTACAATCAAATCAATATCCACCCAGATGATCAACATAAGACAACATTCATCTATCCCTGGGGCACATTCTCTTATAGGAAACTTCTGTGGTTTAAAGCTGGGGCCACTTTTCAGAGAGCAATGGATTATGCTTTCAATGACATCAAGCAGAGTGTTCAACCTTATCTAGATGAATTACCATCACATTCAAGAAATTGTACTGATCACTCGATGCATTTGAGAGCCATTTTCTTACGCTGTCGACACTACAAAATATGCCTCAATCCACATAAATGTGTGTTTTGTGTTGGTTTTGGTCATTTGCTTGGATTCTTAGTTCAAAAGACTGGATTCGAATTGACCCTTTGAATGTTCAAGCCATTCTTGATTTGCTTGCGCCGTCAAACTTACTTCAGATATAGAAACTTCAAGGAAAGGCTAACTTCCTAAGGAGGTACATTCCAAATTATGCCGAAATGGCTAAAGGATTTACTCGATTATTGAAAAAGAGGGTTACCTTCTATTGGGACCAAGTTGCGCAAGCTTATTTTGATGCTACCAAGGACACTCTTGTCCAGTCATCATTAATGTATCCTCCTAATTATCAAAACGATTATTTCCTATATATCGTCACGGCCGAAACGACCATTTCTATGGTATTGGTCCAAGTAGAAGAAGGAATTGAACATCCAATCTATTATTTGAGTCATAATCTCAATGATATGGAAGTAAAGTACTCATATGTAGAAAAGCTTGCCTTGGCAGCTGTTCAAGCTGTCCTAAGATTTCGCCATTATATCCTGTTCTAAAAAACAACAATAGTTTTGGATTGCAACCCCATGACTTACATCTTATCAAGTCAATTGCTGAAGGGAAAATATTAAAAATGGATTGTCATTTTGTAGGAATTTGATTTGGAATTTATCAAATCCAAGTCAAAGAAATCTTTAGATTTAGTTGAGCTTCTCTGTGACCTTCCCTCTAATAGTATTGAAACTACGTCGGAACCATCAATTCCAGACAAGGCTCTGTTTCTGATCAAATCATCTGATCCTTGTATGGGTATTTCATCATTTATTTCCAAACCCCAACTTTTCTACCTAATACCTCTCGCTCTAAATAGTGACGTATTCGATAGCAAGCCAAAGATTATCTGATCTTCGACGATACACTTTATCGTAGTGGTGTCAATACCATTTTAAGGAGGTGCCTCACTCATGAGGAGGCTGAAAAAGTGTTAAATTATTGTCATGTGGGGGCATGTGGTGGAAACTTATTTGGACATGCAACTGCGCAGAAGATACTCCGTGCTAGTTACTTTTGGCCTACTATTTTTCGAGACTGCATCCTCGCAGTCAAAAGTTGTCATGCATGCTAGATTTTTTATCGTAAAATCAGCAAACCGCCAGTGCCAATGCATCCTGTTGTCTTTGCTGGAACATTTACGAAATGGGGTATTGAATTCATGACTTGTAACCCTCCTTCGCCTAGGGGGCATGGTTATACTATTGTTGCAGTCAACTATTTTACCAAATGGGCTAAAGCGATGCCTACATTCAACAACACAGGACAAGCAACTGCATTGTTTTTCTTTAATCACGTTATTGCACGGTTTGGGGTCCCACAAGCTATAGTTACAGATCATGGGAAGAATTTTCGCAACCACATGATGTCTGAATTGACTGCCAAGTTAGGATTGTCACATGATAATTCTACTCCTTATTATCCACAATCAAATGGACAAGTTGAGGCTATTAAAAAAATTCTTAAACGAATGCTTCAACGAATAATAGGAGTTCGTAAAAGAAATTGGAATTTTATCTTGTACTCCGCCTTGTGGACGTATCGAACCTCGGTGAGAAACACAACCAGATTTAATCCCTTTCAATTGGTGTATGGTCTGGAAGCTATCTTACCAATCTAATGCAAAATATCATCGTTAAAACTCGTAATAGACTTGTTACTTGACACCTCAGAATAAGAAGCGCGTATCCTTAACCTCATCCATCTTGATGAAACACGTCGTGAAGCCCAATTGGCCAACAAAGCGCATAAGAGACATATAAAGGTGCAATACAACAAAAATGTTGAGCCTCGCATTTTTTCAGAGGGCAACTTAGTCCTTCTCTACGATCAAGAAACTGATGTAATAGGTACAGGGAAATTTGAGCCGTTATGGCATGGCCCCTATAATGTCAAAAGAGCTCTTGCTAAGGGTGCCTATGAGTTAGTTGATTACAATGGAATTCCATTGGCGCAACCTAGAAATGGGTTGTATTTGAAACTTTACTATGCTTAATCATGAGCGTAGTAATTTTTTGTATTATATTTTATATATGCTCTTGATTTGCATTCACTATCTTAATTTGTTTTTATATTTTTCTTGACGTTAGTAATTCGCTTTACATTTCATCATAGATGTATGAATCTTCAAAACCATTTGTTGGATATGCTGATGGTGCTAGTCGTAGTACGCAGAATCTATCCTTTGCAGTGTGGGCCATTTTCACTCCGAACAGCGAGTTAGTGAGTTTCCAAGGGATTTGTATTGGTACATCGACGAATAAAATCTCTGAGTATAGCGCGTTGATATAACTTCTATCTGATGCCACTTCATTTGGTATTAACTGCATAATCATAAGGTTAGACTCACAACATGTGGTATTACAACTTACTAGTGTTTATACTGTTAGAAATCCAACACTTCTTAGATTGTTCCTAAGAGTTCTACTTTTGGAAAGACATTTTGATTTTATTCAATATCAACACATTTCCAGAAATTTGAAAACATTGACTGATTCATTAGCTAATCAAGTTCTAGACAGACATTTGCAACATATGTAAAGAAAACATTCACATCATTGAATAAGGATTACGCATTAAACATAGGAAAAACTTTGAAATCATATAGATAGATAGTTATAGGTTTTTACAAAATTTGTGCACAAGACACATTGGTCATCTGACCTCAAAATGTATGAAAAATTTTGATAAGTAAAATAGTGGTGCTTGTGGTAACATGTTATAGATCTAGCTATCCTACGAAGTAACTGCATCCAGCGGTTAGGAACCCAAATAGTGTGTCGCTGCAGACGCATTGGAAGCTCTTCGGTCTGGCAATCCGGAATCTCGAAGGTCAAGCCTTCTATGTGCTACTAAAGCTCAGTCAGAGTCTCAGCCAGATCAAGATCCTGGAGGACTGCTCTCCCAACAGCCCTCTCTACTGGCACATCTGCTTCGCGCTCCAATTCCACTACTGGTTGAACACGACCAACATCTACATTACATCAAACATTTAGTTTAGTCTTGGAAAGAAATAAAAACACAAAAACATTGTATGAACGTTAGGAAAATAAAAAAATATGGTCAAAAAATTCTTACCTATTGCACCCCACTGAGCACCTTCTGGTAGTGCTGAATCTGGATCTCCTAAAAAATCGACGCCTGCATTTTCATACTCATCGATGGTGACAATCTTTCACCGGAACCAGGCAAAGAATGTAGTATAGAAAACAATAGTTGATTGGCCAGCATGATGACCCATGAGTTCTACCCATGTTTGCATCCAAGGATCTCTAGGACTAGCTATATCTAGTGTTACATGTTATGGTTGCATCAGTGGAATCCGTTCCAAGGCAAAGGATATAAGGATAGAGCCATAACTGAAATTCTTCTTCCATTCTCCCTTTGCTTTGTTCAGTTGTTCCTTTATCTGAGATAAAAGAGCTTTAGACCAATTGAAGACTGTTGGCTCCATACACTCTAGTGCATACTGCATATATGATCTGTTCGCTACATGTAGTGCAACGGTGTCAGCAAGTTTAGCAATTGTGAAAAGGATAGTTCTCAAAGGAAAATCTCTAACATCCTAGATTTTTATTTTTCCATCTTTGCTAGGTTCTACCCCTGGATAGAAATACTTCAAAATATAATCCCTCATTGTCTCTCCTCCAATGGTAGACCCTGAGAGTGGAATGGGCAAACCTCTGCTCGACAAACCTGTGAGAAAATACACATCCCCAATAGTTATAGGAACCACTTGATTCTTAATATGAAATGCCTCTATCACTGGATCCCATGCTCAAACAAAGAACTCTAGGAGTTCTATTTGTTGCCTCATCCCAGACATTTTGAAGTACTTAAGCAGTCCACAATCTCTTAGGTATCTTACAGTACCCAAATCATTCAAGGAAATCATATCTTGTTCTTCATGTTCTCTTTCCCTCCATGTAATCGTCATTATAATCTGATGGAAACTTGAAACACAACCATAAGATCCATTATATTGCATTTATTGTAAAAAACTAGGTCAATTTTGGGCATAGTAAGAAAATCAAAAACATAAACTATGCCCAACGCACTCCCTAACAAGAGACAGTGTGTTGCACATGCAAGTACACTTCACTGTACCTGCTATGCAATGTAGGTTTCGACATTCAGGGCTGTGTTGCCCTCATTTTTGGCAGAATTTACCCTAGGGGCCTTAAAACCCTAAAAATTTGCAGAAACTAGAAATGAAATGAATATCAAAGGGAAGAGGAGGTTCATGGCACTAACCTGGATCAAACGGCGACAAAATCCATCCACATAAATGATCGCAATCAGCAGCTGAATTTTGAGGGCAAAATTAGGTTAAGAGCTACAAAATACAAATGGTACCTATGGAATGGTAAAAATGAATAGTGAAACTACTTTTAAATAGTCATTTAATTATTTTCAAGTTAAATTTATTGATATGACTATAGTTTTATTATGTTTTTATCATGAAACATGTATTTTTAATCCATTTGATGTTGTTCTGAACAAGAAATACAACTGATGAACAGATTAGTCAGGCAGATTTATTGCAAAGAATGACTTGACCACAAAGCATACTTTTTCTCCTTATTTTTCGAGCTTTGTTAAAAGCGAAAAAGGATTTGAAGCACACTTTTATCTCTTTTTCGAGCTTCCATAATAGTGAAAAATGAACCCCTAGAGTCTTCTTTCAGATCTTTTCAGACTCTAATAATGTGAAAATATTGCCGAGCACTTGTATTTTCGAGCCCGTAAAAGTAAATGAATTGATATCTAATCAATATAAGTTTAACCCTTTTCCATACTGAGATGGATTATTTACGAAAAATGAATACCTTGGTTAAACATGACCAAAGAGGTTCTTTCAGGTATTATTCTACACTTTTTCGGATCTGAGTGACAAATTTATGAAAAAGTACTTATGGAGTTTTCTTTCGTCCACTTTTTCAAACTCTATAAACATGAAAAAGGACCAGGCTATCAATTTTGTTAAGCTCGTTAAAACATAAAATAACGACGAGCTTGTCGATCATGGCAATAATTGAGTTTCATTTATCGCTAGACTCGTTAAATTATTAAATAGCAGTACTTTATTCGCTCGAAGGGTTCAATTATTGATTAAGCAAATGTTATCCTCCTCAAGCTTGTTAAAAAATAAAGAGGTACTGGTCGACAAATGACCGGGGAAAATTTGGGAAAAGTGAGAAAATTTTCTTTATGGTAGAAAGTCGCTCTTGAACATGACACTTCTTTCACTCCATGTGCGTGACTGTTTGGGTTGGGTAATCATCTTGACGATTCATTCACACCTATGGTTCATCATAACTTCACTTTGGTTTTGGGTCAATGCTGCCAACTCATCACATTGTCGCCGATATGTTCAAGAGAAGTCATCCAGTGAATACACTCATCCTCCTGCAATACTTGTAAACCTTTATTCTCATGACTGTCATCCCTGAAATTTTCTATATCAAGTCATACCCTTGTCTCTAAAATCAGTAACTCCCGTTTCACAATAAGGTGACTTTTTGTTGACAAGAAATGAATATCCAGGAAGCTCACTTAGAAACATCAGATTCCAGTACCATGAGGCTTGTTACAACATCGACAAGATCCTTGCTTCCAAACCTTTGACTGATAGATTTTTTTTGGCATTCGACATCAAATCATCTATTCACGCCTTACGGAATGTACTGCAGTACCTTGAGGGCCATTTTAATTAATGGTGGTTCTCTCGTGTTTGTTAACAACTCACATCATTGGTTGGTAATCAAATGATGTCTTTCCATGTTTGACGAAAAATCTTATATTCGCATGGCTAGACTTGTACCCTAATGATCGAGTGAACGAGATAAGAAGAACCCGGATCTAGTTTCAGCCATCTAGGCTGCAATATCAGGATTGTTGTACACATCATCTGTACGGTGAACTTACATACAGGTTGTCATCCAAACATGGGCCTATATCTATAGGCATGTCTGCATTCGGCAACATTCCAATGTCGACGACTTTCTGAATTATGTACATGTTATTAGATTGTTTATGTGCTGAACATGGGAATGCCTACCCTCAGAAATTATGATCAAAGAGGATATATCATGATGTAATGTATTGTAATATTAATGCAGGTGACCACTCCACTTCATCTCCAACCCATCACAGTGTAAAGCATTTCAATCAAATGTTTCTATTATTTTGACCTCATGCTTTAGGGGGAAATTGTTATAGGTCAATTTGGGCATCATTCCCAATGACCTGGTTAACTGGGCATCATCTTCAGGACCAATGACTAAGGGTCTATCATTCCCTATCATTTCAAGTTGCTACGTGCCCTAAGGCCAGAACAAGACAAATCAAACATGACTTTCATCAAGCAAAGGTTTCCAAGGTTTTAAGTTTATTATATAGCATGTGGGAGCCCACCAACGCTGCCTCTAAGGGACCTAAGTGCATTGCATATGCAGGTAGCCCCATGCAAGGCTGCTCTGCAAAGCACTTCCCGACATATATGGGTGCGTTGGTCACATTGGGAGTGAAATTCTCATTGTTCCGGAATCTCCACTTGGCCAGTGCCTTCTAGAAGAGTTCACATGTGTCAAGATTCGAATCCAAGTGTCCATTTGACATCTACATGACTGGGAACATGTCTTGCCTATTATTGGAAAGTCATTCATTGCAAAATTACCTTCAGTTCATCTATAAATTGAGCACAGATCTAATTGTTTGAAAGGAATAATTTGAGTAGAGAAATGCTAGAGGACTTTCAATAGAGAGTTAGATTTGTGTAACAGCTACTGGAGAGATTTATACTGTGATGGGGTTGAGGATCATTGCTAGAAGGGTCACTTCAAATCAGTCATTTGGTTGTAAACTCTCCTTCTATCATCAATAAAGAATACAACTTACTTTTCCCTATATGCATTTGTATAGGATTTGATTTTCCACATTGCAAGATCTTAGTTGATGTATATTGTTTATGCTTTACTGATTTAGCTAACCAGCTTAAATAGACATCTATATTATTGCTATCTTCTGTTTTTTTAGTGTTCTTTCTTGCAGGAAGAATTTTGCCTACAAACTGCTTGAATTTGAAGCTACAATGGAAGCAATAGAAGGAGCCATTTAGAAGCGCTTGGATTACAAGTAAGCCTCTAATCCTTTCTGATTTTCTATTCTGATTTAGGAAAGGTAGTTGTATAGTCTTTAATCTGTTGTTCTAGATTGTCGTCTATCTAGGGAAGCATGTTTTATCTGTAATTCACAATTCTGGCCCAACATATTGGCATACCACCATATTATAATACGATTAATTAATTATTAGTCGTATAGTTTTTAATTTGTTGTTCTAGATTGTCATCTGTCTACGGAAGCGTGTTTTATCCGTAATTCACAATTCTGGTCCAACAAATTGGTGACTCCACTGGGGAGAATTTCTCTTAGATATAGGTGACTTAGCCTCTAATTTGCTTTGTTTATCTACCCAGTAGTTGTTACACAACAATATTAAACTTTTCCAAAGCCAAATTTGCAAAGATAGTGAGTTAAACAGTAGTGTTTTTCCTTATACACTGTGCCCAATGCACCCTTAGACAGGACACAATGTTTTGCATAGCACTGCCTCCCTTTCAAGCTTGTGTCGCAGAGCACTGTCTCCCTTTGGAGACTACATTTACTCCTGAAAACACCCAGATTCCTTTGAATTTTCCTTTGCAATTTGCTTCATTTTGTTTTCTGCTGTGTTTTGAAACATATGATCCTCATATTGACCAATAACTCTATATACTTCTTCCTCCTTTGACTTAAAATTTGTTCAATGTTTGTTTAAAAAAGTTTTTCTTTATCATTTAAAAGTTGATTTCAAATTATTTTTTATGGTTGCGTTAAGAATCATTTTCTTTCGAAATAGGAAATTGTCGTAAAATCTTCATTTCCTTGATAGGATAAATTGTAGTTGAAATCCTCATTTTTCCTTCAAAAGAGAAATTTTTATTTGTATTCTTCATTTCTTGAAAGTAAAAGGCATTTGAATTGTTGATTTAGTGCATCTGGTTTCTTTTATGCATTCATAACATTAAGGAAACTGAAAAGAAAAACTTGCATTTGCATGTAGGATTTTTGTATGTTTTGCAAAAAGGAACATTTAGGAAATCTGCATTTTGTTTGTGATCATTGATTTTTTTTTCTCTTTGATTTTTTTTCTCACAAATTATTTGCTCTCTTCCCTTAGTATCTAGGTTTTTCATTGAAGAACTGAAAGTGAAAGATTGTTTATAATTTTTAGTTGGATTTTAGGAATTTTCCAATACATCATCGCAGTGAACCTTTGAAAGGCAAATTGTAAGCAAGATCAACATAAAATTAATCTCAATTTACCTAACAAAACATTGGAACCATAATGATAACATTTAGAAGGTCTAGGCTAGAGACGTGTTCCGGCGTTGTAAAACATAGCAACTGTCGTTAACTTGTCTACGATACATTTTGAGTGTGATACCCTCACTACACGTACGTAAGTATATCGTAGCTCGTCCACGTACTTTCAATTATATCGGGCAGTGTTACAGTATGATAAGTATAAAGGGGTGCTCTCACTATGCGGTTTCACATCAAACAACGCTATTACGGACTTGGGCCTCCACGTACCTTCGGGTATATTTGGGAGGACAAATTTTAGGTGTTATCCATTCATAATGAACCGAGTCAACCGCCTTGTAAATTGTGATACACCGAACACAACATTCAGGGAGATTTCTTGCCCATACTTCTTGGTTCGCCGGGAGGTATTCTGCAGTTCAAAGTTTCTTGGTAAACCCTTTTGCCTAGCATTACCCTTTTATTTTGTTTTTTATTTGGTTAAAATTAATCAGTATTCATGGAAGAAAAAAATCCTTTCCCCTGTCATTCCCGTAGATTAGCTTTAAAACCACCTTTACCACCAGAAGTTACTTCTGGTAGGCGAAGGCGATCATGATCTGCCGAATCAAGTACAATTCGTACCTATGGTGAAACATCATTTTCCCATAAACCAGAGTTAGCTCAAGTTGTTTCTACACATCCTGATTCTTCTACTGTTGTCGAAACGGAGTCTTCATAGCTACCCGTGGTCACGATCCATCCAATCAGTGAGACCATACCTCCCGAACCCAACGTTGTTCAACCACATATTGATCCAGATCCTGTCTCTTCTTTTCCAGAACATCTGAATCCTGAAGTCGAATGACCGGAAGTTGTGCCTACCTTGGTCATCCCACAAATTTTTGTAGCTATTGAATCTCCCATATCACACAGTCAACCACCTGAAATACACTTTGGGCCTGACAGTGAAATTCTTCCACTGGTTTAATTGCGATTGAAGAAATCCCACAAGGCACTACACCTTTAACTCCAACCCATTTTGGGGACGACCTTTACCTGTACGATTCTTTCTCTCAATATATACCCTCTGTGTTTGTTGATCTTACTCCTTTTCAAATTCCCATCGATTCAAAAGGGTATACATTTGGTCAAACAACCATGTCTGAACCAACATCTTCAGTTGGGCCTGTTGTTCCAATTATGTTAGCTCTTGTCCTAGCTACACTATCGATGTTTACCACTTTACCAGAGTCATATTTTCATGGTGGCCCTGTGGTCCCATCAGGTTACAAATCATTATCTAGAATTTTCTCTTGTGCATCTTCAAATCCATGGAATTTACTAATGTCATCATCTGGTATTTTAACTGGTAATCCTATCATAAGTACTGAATGAATTGATTCATTATACACATCATCAGTGAAATATCAAGCCGGTCCTTCTGGGTCTATTCCTTCAAGTACCACATCAACTAGAATCCCATCATTTGGAGAACAATATTTTCCATCTTATTATCCTAATCATGCTGGGGGTCAACCTTCGATCACCTAATATGACAGTACTCCATCACTTTTTGGTCAATATAATGTTGAAATGAATGTTTGTCAATGGCAGCCCACTCTACCTATCCAACCACAAACGGTTGTACACTCTTATCAACCGGTTCAACCTGTTACACCCACTTCATTACCACTTGTTAATACATCTATACCCTTGTTACATAATCAAAATGTTGTACATCATCAACCTTATCAAGCGGGTCCGTCAACTCAATATCATCCAATATTGGGTCCACAGACTCCAAAACCTTTGATTAATTTACAGCAACCTCTATCATGAATTATTTATTCACAAGTTGGTTTACCATTTTATGGGATGTCACAACGGCAACCGAGTTATAAATATCAACCGAATCCAAGACATGTTAATTTGTGATATAACATTGGTGGACAGACCCCTTGGTAGCCACAGACGAAAATGACTCAAACTTCATTTCAACAAGTATCATATCCAGGTTTTGGTCAACAGAATCCTCAAGCATTTGCTATGAAAACCAACCCCTATCTGGGTTACCAGCAACATATTCCTTAATGTGGTGCTCAAAGGCCTGTTGCTCAAGCATTTCCATCTTACCCTAGCTATGCTCAACCTGACCTTAATAGACAGTTGCCCTTTGTTGCAACTTTGGAGTTGCCAGATTTAAATTGGCTAACTAATGATCCAATTATGTTGAGATTCAACAAGATGATGAGCTTAGTGAAAAGAGTCGCCTTCACTAAGTGGGCCCACGGGCTATTTTTGGCGCAAAGTCTATTTTTAGACTATCTCTATTTTTAGACATGTCGATCATATTCTATGAGTTGCAGGATGCTATTTGTGGATGGTTGGTCAAGTTGGAAAAATAGATGGACTTATATTTTTAGACATATTGGGTGGAATCTATTTCTAGATTGCCAGTCTAAAAATAGATATATCGAATATTATTAGCTCTTAATAATATTTGGACTCTAAACATTATCTTATTCTCTTGGAGCACTTCAGTTAAGTGCACAGAAGTGGCACAGCAGCGGACAGAAGGAATTACGCTATTCTTGAGGGTTTAATAGAGCTAATGCATGAGGACTTCAGTTAGAAATCATGTGACAGAGTTTGGTGGAGTTATAGAAGTAGTTGGTGGAGTTGTATTTAGTTTAACTCAGTTAGACTCAGTTGAGCTAGTTGTATCTAGTCTAACTGATTGTTACACTAGTGAGAGTGGTGTGAATTAATTAGTTAATTAATTCACTAAATAATAAATCATTAATCAACTGAAGAATACATCAGTGAACTACAATGCATGGCAGTTTCAGTGGAGACCAGTGGAGAGGTAGGTGAAAGAGCAAGTGTGACTATCAGTTGTGACTATAGTGATGCATTGATTGCATCCAACACTTAGTGGAGATGCCAATGAGGATTGCACAGTGAAATATTGGTGAATTTGATTTCATTCAAAGCCATTATTCAACATGGATTTCGCAGTAGAGGCAGGCTAGCAGGTGGCAAAGATTGGTGCATGGATTTGCAAGATCGGGCCTGATTAGTGTGTAGCGATTGTATTGTACTGAGAGCTTGATATGATCAGCTTTGTATGAGGATTATTACATGATCTCTATGACATATATTATATAAAGATAGTTGGGGTTTTTAGCTTCGGGATTTCTAGTTAAACAACTGTGTTAATGTGTGTGAATTTTTACTATTTCATGTGTGCATTGCAATCTTGATTTAATTTCCGCAAATGATCAATGGTGGAATATATTCTGTATTTTGCATGAAGTTAAAATAGTGTGATATCAGGAGAATCTTATACATATAACACATAATTTATATAATTTCTACATGGTATCAAAGTAGTGTTGATCATTGGAGGAGATTTCAATTATTGAAGTGATTGAGTTTTGTGCTGGTGGAATTCGAATTTGCTGCAGTGTTTTCTTGGTGTCGAAGTTGAGCATTCATTGAAATGTCTTTCAATGGATTGTGATTGGAGTATGCCCTTGAGGGCAGCTCGAATTACATATCATGGAAGGACAGGATGGAGGTGGTGCTGGATGATAATGGGTTGAAGGAGTTCATAGATGTTGATATTCCAAAGCCTAGTTCTATCGATGCAGCCGCACTTGACGCATGGCAAAAGAAGACAACAAAGTGTCAAAGAATTATGTTGGAAGGTGTGAAGGATCACATAGTGTCCAGCCTTCATGGTAAAGCTACTCCATTATTATTTTTGAAAGCTTTGACAGACTTGTTCTAAAGCAGAAGTGACCATAGGAAGTTGGCGCTTAAAGACAAGCTCAGAAAAATAAAAATGGAGAAAGGCGACAGTATACCAAAATACCTCACGAAGTTCGTCTGCCAAAGGATGAGATGGGAAGTGTGGGGGTTACGTAGATGACGAAGAGGACTTGGTAATTTAAGGTCTCCTTATGCTTAGGAGTTAGCACTAGCTACAAGGACTCTATCAATGGTCGGGAGAAATTGCCCGGGATGGGAGCGACTTTGGTCGGATCTTGTGCGGAGGAAATAAAGGTGGGGTACGAGGGATGGATCTTCATCGCAGAATGAAGATGAAGAAAATTGTGCTTTGGCTGCCAAAGGAAGGAAAGGGAAGGGAAAGAAAAATCCTTCTCAATCCAGTGCGAAAGGCAAGAAGCGGGACTTTTCCAAGGTGAAGTGCTTTCACTGTCACCAACATGGACATTACGCCACTAATTGTTCACAGAAGAAGAAAAATAAGCAGGTTGTTGGATCTGAAGCTAGAGAGGCCTTAGCCTCGCAGTTTGAGCTGGATTTTTTGCTGATCACATGCTTGGTTTCAAGTGTGATGGGATCAGTGTAGTTTCTTGACAGTGGTGCATCTTTCCATATGACCGGAGACAAATATTTGTTTAGTGATCTGGATGAAAAGGATCTTGGAGTGCACATCGAGATGGGCGATGATGGTAGATACAGTGCGACTGGTATTGGGACCATTTCCTTTGAGAGGGAGTCCGGTAAACCTTTCATATTGAAGGATTTCATGCATGTTCCAAGATTGAAGAAGAACCTTGTCTCTGTGGCGATGTTGCAAGACAAGGGATATGATGTTGTCTTTAGCAAGCGAAAGGCTTTCCTGCGTAGTAAGGCAACTGGTGAAACCCGAAGGATAGGGGTTCAAGTTAAAAACCTTTATCAATTGAAGGTAGATGGTTGTGCAGCAATCGCAGGCAAAGTAGGAGTGGTGAGTCAGGATGAGGGCGAATTGTGGCACAGAAGATTGAGCCATCTTCACCATGGCACTTTGAAAATTTTGTAGCAGATTTCTACTGGGCTTCCCAAAGGTACACTTGCACAGTCAGATCGGTCACCCGAGGATGTACTTTGGGAAAATTTGTGAAGACCACTTTTCATGAGAAGGATAGTTGCGCCACGACGATCCTTGAGAGAATTCACACAGACGTGTGTGGACATTTCACAGTAGCTTCAACAACAAAGCACAAGTATTATGTGATATTTGTTGGTGACTTTTCTTGTAAGTGTTGGATCTTCTTCATGCAGAAGAAGAGAGAGACATACTCAAAGTTATATGAGTTCAAGGTGCTGGTTAAGAAAGAGTCAGGGAAGCAGGTGAAAGCTCTAAGGAGTGATAATGGTGGTGAATACATCTCTGGTGAATTCAAATACTTTGCAGCGTAGAAGGAATTCAAAGAGGACTCATAGCGCCTCATAACCCATAACAGAATGGGGTCGCGGAGAGAAAGAACAGAATGATCATGGGTACTGCACGGGCGATGCTGCATGATCAGGGCCTTCCCATACACTTGTGGGCTGAAGCATGCAACACTACGGTTTATGTGCAAAACCATTTTCCTCATAGAGTACTTGGCATGAGTAGACCCGAAGAGGTGTTTTCTGGTAAGAAGCCTGCTATTTCTCATTTGAAGATTTTTGGCTCACTTGTTTACATTCATGTGACGAAGGATGCCAGGAAGAAGCTGGAGCCGACCGCAGAGGTTGGGATATTTTTGGGGTACACAAAACACCCCACAAATATCATGTGTATTTTCCAGACAGTCAGATGACTGTTGTGCGAAGAGATATCAAATTTCATGAGCAGAAAGCCATGAAGTTGTCGATTGAGAGGGAGCTATACTTGCATGCAGATGAGGAGCTACTTTTTCCTAAATATGAGCCTCGGGATGTGGATCAACCATAAGAGGAGGTTCATGGAGTGGAAGAAACCACTCATTCAGTGCCAAAAATCAGAGGGCAGAAGCGCACTACAGAAGCTGAGCGACTCAATCTTGATGCAGCGCAGAATGTAGGAGCACCTACATCACAGCATAGACAGAGACAGACCCCTGACTGATTTACTGGATACATGGCTCTTACGAGAAATTGTATCATGACATAACCATCTTCTTTCGAGGACGTTGTGGAGGATCCCGCATGGGTAGATTCCATGGTGGAAGAGTATGATTCGATTGTCGAAACGGTGCATGGGGTGTCCCAATGGGAAGGGAAATCGATGGTAGGTTTCGAGATGGATCTACATAGTGAAGCAAGCCCTGCGACGGGAGCGTCGAGAAGTTCAAGGCAAGATTTGTTGCTCACCCAGGCTTCTCACAGATCGAGGGGATAGACTATGAAGAAACCTTTGCACCTGTCGTAAGGTATTCTTCCATATGAACCATCCTTGCTCTCTCAGCACAGATGGGTTGGCAGATTCATTAGATGGATGTGAAGATTGCATTCCTCAACGGAGTCATTGAGGAGGAGGTGTACATAGAGCAACCTGAAGGATTCGAAATATTTAGTAGTGAGTCACATGTGTGCAGGCTCAAAAGAGCATTGTATGGGCTGAAACAAGCACCTTGTGCTTGGTACACACGGATAGACAGTTATTTCACCGGACTTGGTTTCGCCAAGAGTGAGGCAGATCCAAACCTATACCAGATTGTGGTGGAGGGTAAGTTGTTGATTATTGTACTTTATGTAGATGATTTAATACTAACGGGTGATGAACTGTTTATACAGTCATGCAAGGCAGATCTTGAAAAGGAGATTGAGATGAAGGACTTGGGCATCCTTCATTATTTCCTGGGATTGGAAATTTGGCAGCGGAAGGGTGGACTGTTTGTGTCTCAAGGAAAGTATGCTCGAGAGATATTGGAGAAGTTTCACATGCAAGGTTGGAAGCCTATCAACACTCCTCTTCCTAGTGGTTGGAGGAAAGAGGATGCTACATCGGCCGAGGTAGTGGATGCCACTGTTTATCGACAGTTGGTTGATTTTCTCATGTATCTAGTCAATACATGACTGGACATATGCTACACTATTAACCAGCTTTCAAAAGCTATGGTTAAGCCTACCAAGCTCTTTTGGAAGGCAGGAAATCATTTCCTGAGATATCTCAGGGGCACATCAGGATATGGATTGTGGTACAGACAGTCGGATGAGTTGAAGCTGCATGGCTTCACAAATGCAGATTGGGCAGGGAGACCAACGAATAGAAAGAGCACATCTGGAGGGATATTCAGTATCAGATCTATAGCAGTTTCTTGGTACAACAGGAAACAGAGATCCTTCACACTCAGTTCAGTAGAGGTCGAGTACATGGCAGCAAGTTTGGATGCATGTGAGGCTATATGGATGAGGAAGATCCTAGTTGGGTTGTTCGGTTCACACTTAGATCCTACTGTGATATATTTTGATAATCAGAGTTGCATTAAACTCTCAGTTAATCCAATATTTCATGATAGATCTAAACATATTGACATCCAGTACCATCATATCAGAGATTATGTGCAGCAGACGATCTTGTTGCTTTCTTACATTCCTACGAAGGATCAGGATGCAGATATTCTGATGAAGGTGCTCAGTAGGAGAAAATTTGAATATCATAGAGACAGGATCGAGGTGGCAGATAATCCCTATCTTGTTGAGAGGGAGTGTTGAGATTCAATAAGATGATGAGCTTAGTGAAAAGAGTCACCTTCACTAAGTGGGCCTGCAGGATATTTTGGCACAAAGTCTATTTTTAGACTATGTCTATTTTTAGACATGTCGATCATATTATATGAGTTGCAGGATGCTATTTGTGGATTGTTGGTCAAGTTGGAAAAATAGATGGACTTCCATTTTTAGACATATTGGGCGGAATCTATTTTTAGATTGCCAGTCTAAAAATAGATATGTCGAATATTATTAGCTCTTAGTAATATTTGGACTCTAAACATTATCTTATTCTCTTGGAACACTTCAGTTAAGTGCAGAGATGTGGCACAACAACTGACAGAATGAACTATGCCATTCCTGAGGTTTTACTGGAGCTAATTCATGAGGAATTTAGTTAGAACTCATGTGACAGAGTTTGGTGGAGTTATAGAAGTAGTTGGTGGAGTTGTATTTAGTTTAACTCAGTTAGACTCAGTTGAGCTAGTTGTATCTAGTGTAATTGATTGATACACTAATGAGAGTGGTGTGAATTAATTAGTTAATTAATTCACTAAATAATAACTCATTAATAAACTGAAGAATACATCAGTTAACTACAGTGCATGGCAGTTTCAGTGGAGACCAGTGGAGAGGTAGGTGAAAGAGCAAGTGTGACTATCAGTTGTGACTATAGTGATGCATTGATTGCATACGACACTCAGTGGAGATGCCAATGAGGATTGTGCAGTGCAAGCTTGGTGAATTTGAGTTCATTTAGAGCCATCCTTCAACAGGGATTGTGCAGTAGAGGCAAGCTAGCAGGTGGCAAAGATTGGTGCATGGATTTGCAAGATCGGGCCTGATTAGTGTGTAGCGATTGTATTGCACTGAGAGCTTGATATGATCAGCTTTGTATGAGGATTGTTACATGATATCTATGACATATATTATATACAGATAGTTGGGGTTTTTAGCTTCAGGCTTTCCCGTTAAACAGCTGTGTTAATGTGTGTGAATTTTTATTGTTTCATGTGTGCATTGCAATTGATTTAATTTCTGCATGTGATGATCAATGGTGGAATAGATTATGTATTGTGCATGAAGTTAAAATATTGTGTGATAAGGAGAATCTTGGATATATAACACATAAGTTATATAATTTCTACAAATTAACTATGCTCCTTGGTGGCCGATGATACCGCACAAATTATCCTCGGATATTCCTAAGTTCAATGGAAACCCTGGAGAAGATCCGTCGACTCATTTTATGACTTATCATTTATGGTGTTCATCAAATTCCCTGAATGATGATTTGGTTCAACTACGTATTTTCCAACGTATGCTCACAGGTGTGGCTGCAAAATGGTACATTAAACTACTTAGAGCTTCTTTTGATAATTTCACAGCCCTAGCTACTGTCTTTTTTACTCATTTCCAATTACCCATCAGATATGAAACTGGAACGAAAATATTGACTAATTTCAAATAGCCTAATGCTACTCACATTTCTGATCATATTCATTAGTGGCGTCGTCGTCGACGAATGGTTAAGACATTTGTTCCAGATCAGCTCCTTGTTGAATGGTTCATTAAGTCCATGTTACCATTTATAATTGAGGATGTGGCTAAGGGTGGCATCCTCACGGAAGAGCAAGTTATCGCTCGTGCACAATATTTAGACTTGATTTACACTCAGTTTGGCATGCTCTATGAAAAAATCCCTGATGTGCCGAGATCTAATTCAATGTTCCTCCTCAATTAAAGGACTCTCATGCCATAGATAGCTTGATAGGTACTGCAAACACACACCACACTATTGCATCTGATCTTGCTCCTACTTCTAAAATTAATGTCGTGTCATTTGACAAAGGAAAAGGTGACAAGCAAGCAGGAAGTAAGAAAAATGGGAAATCAAAGAAAAAGAAAACATTTAACCTACAGGAAAGATCATCTTATCAACCGTCTGGACCTCAGAAACGTCGTTATCCATACATAATATGTAATGAGGAACAATTTGTTAGGGATTTTCCTCACCGCGCTGAAGTCTCAAAAATCATCAAGACTTCCAATGTGTCAACTGTGTTGATAGACCCATTTCCAAATCTAGACACAAATATGGTTGCTACGAATCCAGCTCATAGTTCCCAAGTGTTAATGTTATTTGTCACAAAACCTTCAAATGATATTTTGGTGTCGACGCAAAATAAATATTATGGTATTCCGGCCACTGATCAACCTACTACCTTGACAATGAATCCATCTACATAATTAGTATCGCCTACTGCTATTCTTGAATTGACAATCAAGCCACCAAAGGGAGTAATTCATAAATCGAGATACAACCCTCAAGCAAGAGATGCACAAAATTATAATATAGTTGAATATTTGGCTCAATCCCCTTCAACTATGTCTTCTCTTGAGGTATTACAAAATTGTCCCTCCCAAAAACAGGATTTATTGTCGGTTGTTGGTGGAATTGATCCGACTGATTCTAATATTGTCGTCTTTAATCATACGGGCTATGTGCTGCAACTACCAGCAAAATTGGCATTCTCCATACAAGTAAATGTTCTCAATCACCTTGTTCATCGTAGTATTATTGATGAGGGAGCATCTACATGCATTATGTCTCTAAACTATTGGAAGTCACTTGGCTCGTCACGCTTATCACAATCATCCACGATGTTGAAGGCATTTGATGGACATACATATAAAAATTGTGGCTGTATTATTAATAACCTGCATGTTGAACTAGGGGGAAAAACAGTGAATAATTATGTTGAGGTTGTTGACAAACCCCTTGACTAGAATATTTTACTTGGAAGGCCATGGGTAAATGAAATGACTGCTATTGTTTCTACATATTTTAGAATGATTTATTTTCCACATAAAGGTACAATTACAATCATTAATCAACTATCCTTCTTTGCCTCTACTTCAAAGGTAACTGGAAGCATTTTTTTCATTCACATACCCCAACTAGAACTTCAGAACATTGGTGTAGGACTCTTAAAGGATTCCACTCTCATGGGAACCTTTGCATTACCGTTGCCAGTGACGTTGGAAAAAATTTCAAGCATAGAGACCTGTTACATGATCTCTTCCACTCTATCTGGCTTAAGGGAGAGTATGGGTGATTCTGATATTTCTATGTTGGATGAGTTTCTACCACCCATCCCTATTAAGCTGGCATAGCAATCAATCTATCTGGCTAGGGCAGAAAATCCGAAATCAGCATCGACGAGTGTTTGGGTTGATCGTTCATTAGATTTTGGTACCCCATTTGATTTATTTTCCTCAACGTTCTTGACAGAAGAGAATAGTTTGGAAGCTAGGATGTCAGAAGGAGAACCATGGAAGATTATCACCATCGTTCCCATCTTCCTAATTATGAAGAAAATAATTTTAGTGAACTATATCACCCATCCATCAAAACTTTCTTTTCAAATTATTTTCCCATTAAAGCACTCGATTCCGAGCGAAATCTTTCAAATATCGAAGAAACGATCTCTATCAATATTTTGACCAAACCTGGCGTTGTAGAGAATATTCATGTCGGTGTATCTTGTTCTCCATCAGAACTCGAATCATATCGCTCTCTTTTTCGTGAATTGTGTGACATATTTGCTTGGTCTTACGAGGAAATGCCAAGCATAGATACTAGTATAGTTGAACACACTATTAATAAGTATCCTGATGTCAAACCGATGCATCAATGACCTCATCCTATTTATCCGAAGAAAGCCGCTTCCATCAAAGTAGAAGTTGAAAAACTTTTGCGTGTTGGTTTCATTTACCCTGTTTCACTAACTGAGTGGGTTTCCAATATCATTCCTGTCATGAAAAAACAAGGAACCATTAGAGTGTGTGTCGATTATCGGGATGTTAATCATGCTTGTCCAAAAGAAAACTATCCTATGCTCTTTATCGACCAGATTATTGACAATTATGCTGGATGTGAAATATTTTCGTTCATGGATGGATTTTCTGGCTACAATCAAATCAATATCCGCCCAGATGATCAATATAAGATAGCATTCATCTGTCCCTGGGGAACATTCACTTATAAGAAACTTTTGTTTGGTTTAAAGAACGTTGGGGAAAATTTTTAGAGAGTAATGGATTATGCTTTCAATGACATCAAGCAAATTGTTCAAACATATCTAGATGATTTACCAATGCATTCACGAAATTGGACTGGTCACCCGATGCATTTGAGAGCCATTTTGTTACACTGCCAACACTACAAAATATGCTTGAATCCACATAAATGTGTGTTTTGGGTTGGTTCTGGTCGTTTTCTTGGATTCGTAGCCTCAAAAATCGGGGTTCAAAAAGACCCTTTGAAGGTTCTGGCCATTCTTAATTTTCCTGCACCGTCAAACTTACTTCAGATAGAGAAACTTAAAGGAAAGGCTAACTTCCTAAGGAGGTTCATTCCAAATTATGTCGAAATGGCTAAAGGATTTACTTGATTATTGAAAAAGGGGGTTCCCTTCCATTGGGACCAAGTTGCACAAGCTTATTTTGATGTTGTTAAGGACACTCTTGTCCGAGCGCCATTAATGTATCCTCTTAATTATCAAAACGATTATTTCCTATATATTGTCGCTGCTGAAATGACCATTGCTATGGTATTGGTCCAAGTAGAAGAAGGAATTGAACATCCGATCTATTATTTGAGTCGTAATCTCAATGATATGGAAGTTGAGTACTCATACGTAGAAAATATTTCCTTCTCAGCTGTTCAAGTTGTCCAAAGATTTCGCCATTATATCCTGTTTCGAAAAACAACAATAGTTTTGGATTGCAACCCCATGACCTACATCTTATCACGTCAATTACTGGGGGGAAAATATTCAAAATGGATTGTCATTTTGCAGGAATTTGATTTGTAATTTATCAAATCCAAGTCAAAGAAGTATTTATTTTTGGCTGAGCTTCACTATGACCTTCCCTCTGATAGCATTGAAACTACGTCGGAACCATCAATTCCAGATGAGTCTCTGTTTCTGATTGGATCATCTGATCCTTGGTATGGGGATTTCATCATTTATCTCTGAACCCAAACTTTTTGACCTAATACCTCTCACTCTGAACAGCACTGTATTCGATACCAAGCTAAAGATTATCTGATCGTCGATGATACACTTTATCGTTGTGGTGTCGATACCATTTTAAGGAGGTGCCTCACTCATGAGGAGGCTGAAAAGTGTTAAATGATTGTCATGTTGAGGCTTTTGGTGGAAACTTATCTGGATATGCTACCACGCAAAAGATACTCCATGCCAGTTACTTTTGGCCTACTATTTTTCGAGATTTCATCCTCGCGGTCAGAAGTTGTCACGCATGCCATATTTTTTATCGTAAAATCCAAAAACCGCCAGCACCAATGCATCTTGTTGTCTCTGCTAGACCATTTATGAAATGGGGAATTGAATTCATGACCTATAACACTCCTTCGTCCGGGGGGCATGGTTATATTATTGTCACAGTCGACTATCTTACCAAATGGGGCAAAGTGATGCCTAAATTCAATAACATAGGACAAACAACTGCATTGTTTTTCTTTAACCACGTTATTGCACGGTTTGGGGTCCCGCAGGCTATAGTTACAGATAATGTGAAGAATTTTCGCAACCACATGATGTCTGAATTGACTACCAAGTTAGGATTGTCACATGATAATTCTACTCCTTATTATCCACAATCAAATGGACAAGTTGAGGCTATTAACAAAATTATTAAATGAATGCTTCAATGAATGATAGGAGTTCGTAAAATAAACTGGCATTTGATCCTGTACTCCACCTTGTGGGCATATCGAACCTCGGTGAGAAACGCGACTAGATTTACTCCTTTTCAATTGTCGTATGGTCTCGAAGATATTTTACCAATCCAATGTGAAATACCATCGTTAAAACTCACAATAGACTTGTTACCTGACACCTCAAAAGAAGAAGTGCACCTCCTTAACCTCATCCATCTCGATGAAACACGTCATGAAGCCCAATTGGCCAACGAAGCACATAAGAGACGTATAAAGGCACAATACGACAAAAAATTCCAGCCTCACATTTTCTCAGAGGGTGACTCGGTCCTTCTCTACGATCAAGAAGTTGATGTAATAGGTACAGGGAAATTTGAGCCGATATGGCATGGCCCCTATATTGTCAAAATAGTTCTTGCTAAGGGTGCCTATAAGTTAGATGATTACAATGGAATTCCATTGGCGCAACCTAGAAATGGGTTGTATTTGAGAGGTTACTATGCTTAATCATGAGCACGGTAATTGTTTGTATTATATTGTATATATGATGTTGATTTGCATTCACTATCTTAATTTGTTTTTAGAGTTTTCTTGACATTAGTAATCTGCTTTACATTTCATCGCGAATGTCTGAATCTTTGGAACCATTTTTTGGACATGCTGATGGTGCTAGTCATAGTATGCAGAATCTATCCTCTGCAGCGTGGGCCATTTTCGCTCCGAACGACGAGTTAGTGAGTTTTAAAGGGAATTGTGTTGGTAGATCAATGAACAATATCGTTGAGTATAGCGCGTTGATCGAACTTCTCTCTAATGCCATTTCATTTGGTATTAACCCCATAATCATAAGGTTAGACTCACAACTTGTGGTATTACAACTTACTAGTGTTTATACTATTAGAAATCCAACACTTCTTAGATTGTTCCTAAGAGTTCGAATTTTGGAAAGAAATTTTGATTTTATTCAATATCAACACGTTTCCATAAATTTTAACACATTGACTAATTCATTAGCTAATCAAGTTTTAGATAGAAATTTGCAATATATGTAAAGAAAACATTCACATCATTGAGTAGGATTGCGTATTAAACATAGGAAAAATTCTGAAATCATATAGATAGATAGTTATAGGTTTTTTAAAAATTTGTGCCCAAGACACATTGGTTATTTGACCACAAAATGTATGCAAAATTTCATAAGTAAACTAATGGTGCTCATGGTAACATGGTATAGATCTAGCTATCCTACGAAGTAACTGCATCCAATGGTTAGGAACCCCAATAGTGTGTCGCTGCAATCGCATAGGAAGCTCTTCGATCCAACAATCCAGAATCCCGAAGGTCAAGTATTCTATGTGCTACTGAAGCTCAGTTAGAGTCTCAGCTAGATTAAGATCCTAAATGACTGCTCCCCCGACAACCCTCTCTACTGGTACATCTGCTTCACGCTCTGGTATCACTACTGGTTGAACGTGACCAACATATGTATTACATCAAAAATTTAGTTTAGTCTTGGAAATAAATCAAAACAAAAAAACATTGTATAAACCTTAGGAAAATAAAAAAATATGGTCAAAACATTCTTACCTATTTCAGTCCACTGAGCACCTTTTGGTAGTGCTAGATCTGTATCTCCTCGAAAATCGATGGCTACGTATGCATACTCATCGATGGCGAAAATCTGTCACCGAAACCAGGAAAAGAATGCAGTAGAGAACACAACATTCGATTGGCCAGCATGCTGACCCATGAGTTCTACCCATCTCTGCATCCAAGGGTCTCTAGGACTAGCTATATCCAGAGTCACATGATGTGGCTGCATCAGTGGAATCCATTCGAAGGCGAAGGATATAAGGATAGAATGATAACTGAAATTCTTCTTCCTTCCTCCCTTTGATTTGTATAGTTGTTCCTTTATCTGAGATGGAACAACTTCAGACCAGTTGAATATTGTTGGCTCCATACACTCTAGCGCATACTGCAGATATGATCTGTTCGCTACATGTAGTGTATTTGTGGCGGCAGGTTTAGCGACTATGAAAAGGATAGTTCTCAAAGTCAAATATATGACATCTCAAATGTTTATTTTTCCATGTTTGCTAGGTTTTTCCAATAAATAGCAATACTGCAAAATATAATCCCTCATTGTCTCTCCTCCAATAGTAGACCTTGAGAGTGAAATAGGAAAACCTCTCCTTGACAAACTTGTGAGAAAATACACATCCTCAACTGTTATAGGAACCACTTGGTTTTTAATATGAAATGCCTCTATCGCTGGATCCCATGCTTGAACTAAGAACTCCAAGAGTTCTATTTGTTGCCTCATCTTGGACAATTTGAAGTACTTAAGCAGTCCACAATCGCTTAGGGATCTTACAGTACCCGGCTCATTCAAGGCAATCATATATTTTTCTTCATGTTCTCTTTCCCTCCATGTAATCGTCATTATAATCCGATGGAAACCTGAAGCACAACCATAAGATCCATTAGATTCCATTTATTGCAAAAAACTAGGTCAATTTTGGGCATAGTAATAAAATCAAAGACTTAAACTGCACCCAACGCACTCCCTGACAAGAGACAGTGTGTTACACATGCAAGTACACTTCACTGTACCTGCTATGAAATGCAGGTTTCGACATTCAGGGATGCATTGCCCTCATTTTTGGTAGAATTTAACCTAGGGGCCTTAAAACCCTAAAAATTTTCAGAAATTGGAAATGAAATGAATACCAAAGGGAAGAGGAGGTTCATGGCACTAACTTGGATCAAACAGCGATGAAATCCATCCACAGAAATTATCACAATCAACAGCTAAATCTCGGGGGCAAAATCAAGTTCAGAGCTCCAAAATGCAATTGGTAACTATGGAATGGTAAAAATGAATAGTAAAAACTCTTTTTAATAGTCATTTAATTATTTTGAAGTTAAATTTATTGCTATGACTATAGTTTTATTATGTTTTTATCATGAAACATGTATTTTTAATCCGTTTGATGTTGTTCTGAATAGGAAATACAACTGATGAGCAGATTAGTCATGCAGATTTATTTCAAAGAATGACTTGACCACAAAGCATACTTTTTCTCCTTATTTTTCGAGCTTTGTTAAAAACGAAAAAGGATTTGAAGAGCACTTTTATCTCTTTTTTGAGCTTCCATAACAACAAAAAAGGAACCCCTGGATTCATCTTTCAACTCTTTTCAGACTCCGATAATGTGAAAAGATTGCCGAGCACTTGTCTTTTCGAGCTCGTAAAAGTAAATGAATTGATATCTACTCAGTACAAGTTTAACCCTTTTCTGGACTAAGATGGATTATTTACGAAAAATGAATACCTTGGTTAAACATGACCAAAGAGGTTCTATCAGATATTATTTTACACTTTTTCAGATCTGAGTGATAAATTTACGAAAAAGTATATATGGAGTTTTCTTTTGTCCACTTTTTCAAACTCTCTAAATATGAAAAAGGACCGGGGTATCACTATCGTTAAGCTCGTTAAAACATAAAATAGCGATGGGCTTGTTGAGCATGGCAAGAATCAAGTTTCATTCATCTCTAGACTTGTTAAATTATTAAATAACGATACTTTATTCGCCCTGTTAGCCACCTATAAAAATTTGTCATATCAAATGGTGGCTAGATAATTTTTTAAGCCTTCAAGAAACAATTTTATGGCCAAATTGTGAGTTCTTGAAGTCTTATGAAGATAAATAATCCTTTAGTTAAATCTTCACTGTTGTTTCCCTCATAAACCTGAAAAATATGTTGTTTGCAAGGAGAAAGACTGCTAAAAAAACCCATTTTTCCCTTCATTTTACCCTTCCTTTCACTCATAATTAACCTCCATTTTAATCCCCTTGTTCCTCATAAAATTCCTCCATTTCCCTCATTTTTCTTCATTTCCTTCATAAATTCCCTTTGATAAGGTTTAAAACTCCTCTTTTAAACTTATCGAAACTCTCAAAATCCTCAAAAAATCCTTCAAAAATCATAAAAAATAGTCTTTTTGCACTAAGGCCTTAAGCCCCTTTGGCCTTAGCCCCAGCTCCTTTTCTCCACATAAACCTGGAGCTGTAACCCGCAGTTAAGCCCCTATTGCGCAATCGCAATTGGGGTTTTCTATTTTCCTTGTTACCTTTTTCTTTTAAAAACCCCCGATCCCCTCGCCTTCTTCACAAAACCATAGCCCCGCAATTGGGTGCTAAAACACTATAAAAAACCTTTCTTGAACCTTTTTCCTTTGTTTTCTATAAAACCCGATGATATGTTTTGAAACAAATCTGGGCCGTTGATCTCTGCAAATCAACGGCCATCGGCTCATCGCATCACGCCCATTCTTCATATTTCCTCTCGCCGATGCGATCTCCGATTCAATCTGGACCGTCGATCATCATTTGATATGACGGTTGAAACTCCATCACATCACAAAAATCATTTTATCCATTCCCTTTCCCTCCTCCGATTGCGATCTCACAATTTAATCTGAGCCATTGAATCCACAAGAACCAACGGCCCAGATTTAATCGCGCTCCGCCATAGCCCTCCGACATTAAAACCTGTCGATTCAATATTGACCGTTGATCTCTCCTATATCTAATGGCCCGTGCTTAATTGCATCAGTGCATTCCCTTTGTGCCTTCCCCTTGCCTTCGCCAATTTGTGATCCTGCGATCAAATCTAGGCCATCCATTTCATAGATCCTACGGTCCATATCAAACCCGGCTTTCTTTGTTGTTTCACAAAGCCCCGTAGTTTAAACTCCTCGATAAAGATCCACCGTTGATCTTTGCAGATAAACGGTCCTTATTGCACCCAATCTCGGCCCAACCCCCGTCTCACATTGCTTTCATTTACCTGAGATTAAATCTGAGCCATCAATCATTTAGATCCTATGGTCTATATTCAACCCGATAGGCCCAACTCCTTTGGGACCTACCTCCCCCATCGATAGATCTCGACCATCCATTCTTGAGATCCAATGGTCGAGATCTAAACGGCCTTGGCCCTGTCCACCATTTTCTGCCCGCGCATCTTATTCCATCGTGCTCTCACTCCCACCATCAGATATCTCTGCCCTTCATCCAACGGCTGAAAGTCCATATCGCGTAATTTTGCACCTGAATGTTAATGCCAAAAAATTACACGATATGGGCGGTATAAAAAAGACACCTGTAAACCAGAGAAGCATATCATGTTTTTTTTTGAGAAATTTCAAAACCACTTCAGAGCCACACGAAAACCATTATGGTTTTCCGCCAAACCACCCTTCCCCGCAGTATTGGCCTTTCAGTTTTTAATCCTGGCCATTGATTATCAGGATCTAACGGCTCATATTAATTCTCGCTCCCAAGTCATTCGTCCCACTTTTTCCCCCAAAAGCATTTCACTAATACTTCTCCACCGTCGATCTCTGAAGATCAATGGTCCTGATTAAATTCTTCCCCCATTCATTTACCCATCATCCAAAGCCCCAGCACTCTGTTCAAGAAATCCTAACCATTGATCAGCCTAGATCAACAGCCCAGATCATTCTGCGACCCCAAATCTCATTTAAGCCCCATTTTCCCTTCCGCTAAAGGTTTTTCCCCTTTTTATTACATTTTCCTCCCTTTCCGCTATAACTTTTCCCCTTTGCATTATGAACTCCCCAATTGATCTCGGTGTTGGCAATATGATGCAGAGTGTTGTCCTTAATGGTAGCACACTGAATGAAGATGAAGACATGAGACTGTTGACATTTGTTGTCCTTGATGGCAAACCACCCGATGAATGAGTACAGAAGGGAATGAAGAAAGGAATTCAGCATGTGCTAAATCTATGGTGAAAAGAGTATGTCTCAATACATACGTGGATCTGTCTAGGAGAAGTCGCGTATGCACGCGGGAAACAACGTTCCAAGTCGCGTATGGGCAAAAGCGCTCATAAAGTGCAAAACCAGGGGTAACCACCATGGTATTGACCCATTGTATTGGGTAATGATTCATCTAAATGACCCCGTCTAGGAATACCATTGGAAGTAATGTGGTTTTGGCTCATGGTATTGAAAAAGGGTAAACCTATATAAAGAGAAGAAATTCATTGTGCAAATCATGAGTGTGGGTGCAAGATGTCTGAGCTTGAATGAATACTTCTCTCTGAAGTAGATCTGAATGGAAAGGGTTTCAGTTGAATGATAGATCTGAATGTATGATGCACCAATGATGAAGAAGGGGATCTAGATCTGAAATGTACTTGTATCTGCTAGATTTGTTTATGGAATGATCTGATCTGAGATGAGGCGAACATCTGTCTGAAGCAAAGGGTAAAATATATGTGATGTATTTGTTTTGAAGAATTGCAATGACCTATATGTCTGAAGAACCATACGCTAGTTCGACGCAGAGGAAGCGTGTACATACGCGGGTTGTATGAAGTGAAAGCGCGTATGGGTAAGTAAAATCTGTTCTGAAGTTTGTACAGAGGTATACGCTGGTTTATGTGAACGGAAGCGCGTATATACGCGACTGAAGAAAAAGGAAAGCGCGTATGCAAACTAGGGTTTGCTGAAGACTGTGGTAAGAAATGTCTGATCTGTTCTACTAGTTTACAGATATCTGTCAGTAAGTTATATGTATCATTTTCATGTTTTGACTGTGCTTAAAAGTATGGAGTGGGTCCAGTCTGAAAATATGATGAAGTGTGGCCTACAAGTTGTGCTCTTTTGAAGTTGTTGGATCCAGTGTGAAAATTGATGAAACGTGGTCCATAGAGGTGCTGAGGGTTGTAGCCTTCAGTCAGGGGGTCGTAGCTCCCTTCCAGGTGAGGCTGGTAAACGAGATCGGGGGGTCGTAGCTCCCTTCCAGGAGAGGCTGGTAAACGAGTCAGGGGGTTGGAGCTCCCTTCCAGGAGAGGCTGGTAAACGAGCGCGGGTGGGTGCCTGCGTGCTGGTCAAGTCTGCGCCAGCACATATGTTGTAAGATGTTTTCTCTATAATAAAATATTGAAGGCTGAGCAACTGCAGCGGTGGTTTTCTCCCAACTTGGGTTTCCACCTAAAAATCCTGGTGTTCATGTGTGATGCTCTGTGTGATGGTTTATTCTGTTATTACTGCACATGTTTACTGATAAGTTAACTTCAGTTGAATGAATATTGCAAAGAACTAAGTTAATAAATATCTGCATATTTGGATCTCTACTAATACGCGAGTTGCATGAAGGATATCCGCGTGTATATGTGAGTTTACTAAAGGAAAGTAGCGTATGGGTTTTAGAGAAAGTAAAAAGTTTTGAATATGCTGAAAATACTGATTCACCCCCCCCTCTCAGTATTTTTCCAACACTCAGCCATTGATCAATCTGATCCAATGGCCTGGACTTAACCTAACTCTCATTCATCCAACCGCCTCCCCTTTTGACCCCAGCAAGCAATCCCGACTGTCGGTTGATTTCATCCAATGGTCACGATTTAATCTCATACCTAGAAGCTGTCTAAACCTATTTCCACAGAATTTTCTTAACTTTTCTATGTTTGTGCAGGTTTTAAAGGTTTCTCAACTATTTTAAAAAGAAAATCAAGGGTTGGGGATGACGATCCCTCAGGCCACTATTCATACAGAAGATCAATCTGCAGGGTTCACATCATGTTTTATCATGCCTCATGAGCAATGGTAACCTTATAAAACCCTCTTCGTGCCTGCATAAACCACAAAAGCATAGTGAAATTTGATTATATAGAGAGTATCAATATCGAAGGGTGAGATCGAAGCAGAAATCAACGTTTGAAGGTTTTTAACATAGTTTTTTGAGGGATTAAGGCATAAATTCGATTAATCAAAAGCTTGATCCACAGTTAAAGACAACATGAAGACCAGAAAGGAAGATCAAAGTCTAATTAGGCCTAAAACACAGATCTAAAGTAAATTAAAGGTGTTTTAGGGAAAAAAAAAGATATCTATCAGTCCGAGAAGCCTCCACTGCCACATCAGAGGCTAATTGAATCCTCCCCTACTACCAAAAGCCACCTGCAGCCTTGAAGGAATCACAGAATGCACAATTATTTCTTATTCAGAAGATATTTGCCTAAAGACACCTGAACAGTTATTACCAAGGAAAGAACAAATTACAAACTGTCAGTGAAGTTATTACAAAGATGAGAAAGCGCCCTGAAGTCAATCTTCTCATCCATTAAGCCTGAAAAAGCAGAACAGAGTTATGAAATAGAGTTATAGGTCGAATGAATTCCTGCCTTATGCCTTACATGGTTTTCAAGGCTGGTAATTGCATTAATTATGGAATTAATGATACTTGAACCCTAGAAACATTTCCACCTCCTCATTTCCTTATAAAATCTCATTAAGGATCACATTGTAAAGGGTTGGTTGCTGAACTTTTATGTAATACCTGTGCTCGAAACTTTCTATATGTAAATAGTTTTCAAAGGCTCTTGAAGCTCTATTTGTGATCAAATAAGTTAGGCTGAGAAGAGAAGATGATTGTTGTACTGAAACATTGGACTTGAAGTATGTAACTGGATTGACATCAATACACAAGCTGATTCTTGGGATCCTAGTCTCTATCATTGGTGAAGTACCTCTTACTGTCATTGTTTTCCTTTCATGTATGCCATTTTGTCCACTTATTCTCCAATAAAGAACAACAAATATAGAGCTAGGATTTATTGTCAAAAGTACCCTATTCTCACTGATAAGCTTTATCTCTATGTTTTCCTCCAATTGTGTTTTTAAGAATGACTTAAGTTAAGTGTAAACATTATCAAGGAATGTTGGTTTGTCCCTGTCTTGATGTGCAAAGCTTGAAAGGAAGTTCTTGAATGATATTTTCATTATATGCTGAGTAGAGTTAGACTAGGAGAGTTTATGTTTTGCCCTGTCTTGTAGTTTCTTTCTCCAAAGGTTGTTCTGAAGGTTTCCCTAAGAGTATGCTGAAGCAAGTTTGGATTTTAATGTATCTTGCTTGATCTTAAGCTGCACTTTGTTTTTCTTATCTGTTTTCATCCTTTCTAAAAGTAGTCATGTGGATTGTTGGATTATTTGTCTGATAAGTTAGCTTTAATACAAGCTTGTTCGAAGAATTTTAAGGTTAGCCCTATCTTTGGTTGGTTTCAAATAGTTTCTTAAAAGGATTTTCTTGTTTGGAAAGTTGATAAATCCTTGTTGAAATTATTGACTTTTTCCACCTTCTCAACACTTTTAATGTTCCATTCCATCATTTAATATAAAGGATCTTTTGATGTAGAGGAGCGAGACCTATTATGCTTCAGGTCAACGGCATGCTCCTCAATTTTTTGACTAATGTTCCCTCAACCTTTAGGCCCCTCCACACCATTCGGAGTTCTCTTAGATCTGTTAAGGACCCGATCTGCCCTAAGGATGGTAAGGGTGTTTACTTGATTCCTTGCTCCTATGGGACCCCTTCCATCGGTGAGACTGGTCATTCCATTAGTCAAAGAATTGAGGAGCATGCCGCTGACCTAAAGCATAATAGGTCTCGCTCCTCTGCATTAGCAGAGCATGCGGAGAAGACAAAACATCACATTTGCATCGAAGATGCGGAAGTTATTGCAAGGATAGACCATTTCCACCATAGAAAGTTAAGGGAGGCCTTAGAGATCGAAAAGAGGCCAGTCAACCTCAACAAGGATGATGGGTGGAGTCTTAGCAGATGTTGGATCCCTGCCCTTCACTCTTAGTCTTTGGTTTTCTTCCCTTCTATTCTCCTTCGTTTCCTTTCATCTCCTCTGTTTTCTGTTTTATTCTTCCCTTTCTATTCTTGATTTTATTTTTATTTATTTATTTATTATTATTTATTTAATTACTTATCTTTAGTATTTACTTTGAATATTATTATTTTTCATTCATTTATTTTAATTTTATTTATGTATCTATTTTATTTTTATTTTTATCTATCTTTATTTATTTATTTTATTTTTATATTTTTATTTTCATTTGATTATTTTTGGATTTTACTTATTTATTTAAAAATTTCTTTATGTTTTTATCTTAGTGCATTTTTATTTTTTTATTTTATTTTATTTTATTTTAGTTTTTTTTTTAATTGATTATATATAAATATTTATTATATCTGAATCTTTTAATTATTAGTAGAATACAATAATAATAATTCAACTATTATTTTCCTCATTCAGTCAAATTTTCCGTTATGGAATAATAATAATTCTACTATTATTTTTTCTTTTAAGTTCCTTATTCAGTCTAATTATCCATTTTGGAATAACGGCTAGTCAGAGTTTCCTATCTATTTAAACTGTGTCCTAGATCAGATTTCTTATCTTTTCCTGATGATGAACCACAATAGTTGGTTCGAAACGCGTCGACAAAATCTGTTTGAATGTGATTTTCACCGAAAGATTTTATACACAATTTTATGGATCATAGAAGCCAAATTCCTAAAATATTTGGTGTGTTATCCAATTGAGCCACCAGAACTAACATTTCTGGCGACTCTGCTGGGGAAATTCTGAGTGATTTTAATTTTAGATACTCTTAGGATATCATAAATCCCTTTGTTTCAAGAATATTTGGTGTGTTAGCCAGTTGAGCCACCAGAACCAACATTTCCGGTGACTCTGCTGGGGATTTTGAGTAAAATCCTTAAAACAAGACACTCAGTGTTCAGTGCAGCACAAGTAGCCCTCTTCAAGCACTACCAAAGCAAATGGTAATCATGATAAAACTTATTTGAGTCAGTGACAAACTAAGGAACCCTTAGGATTCTCATAAGAACTTATCAAACTTTGAAGGAATCAGCTAGCTTAGCCATAAGAGTAAAATTTCTTTGTCTCATCACTATAGCTAAGTGTTGAAACAGATTTAGGACACTCTTAGAACCCATAGGACTGAAAAAACTCAAAAAACCCAAAAATATTTCATATTGGTATTCAAATAAACATGGTGGTGGACCATAAAACATTTTACCTCCAAAGGAGCTAAAAATTTCCACCTGGTGACTCCACAATCCTAAGCAGACCTTAAGACTCCACTGGGAAACCGATTATCATCATAAAATCATTTAAACTCAGTTAAAAATACTTTAAGGATTAAAGTTTTCTTGTTTAAAGATAATTTAGCCTCCTAAAGATTTTCATATTTGGTTAAAACTTTTCTTGATTAGTTGGGTTTGAAAAAACCTACCATAGTGACTTCTAAAAGAATTCATACTAGGAGCCATCCTGATCCAAACCCTCCTGAGATAGTTGATAAACCTGAAAGAATACTTAGGAAGTCTCCTAAGGCTAAATCTTGAACTATTGTCAGACCATTCTATAGAGCTAATTCTGTCCTTGAAAACCTTGCAGCTCTACAAGAATCACAAGTTGACTTAAGAAATCCATTCAGAACTAGGTCACTTGATGATATAGATCAGATAGATTTAGAGTCTCCACCTTCCTCCTAAGATAGAGGTGAACATCTAGGTAGTAGAGAAACTACTCCACCGGATTTACATTTCCTTCATAATTTTGGTTTCTCTCATCCAAGATCAGCTCAAAAATCTCTTTCTGGTTCATCCACATCTGTTCCTCATACACCCATTGTCCAAAGCACTCCACTTCAGCACATTTTCCCTCTTGTTAATCCACCCCTTGTAAATCCAACTCAACCTCCTATCATGGCAACATGGTATGCCCCCTTGGTTCTTCCTTTACCTTTGGTCAATCTTCCACAAGAATATCAGTCCAAGATACCTTTGTATGATGCCAGTGGTGCTACTACTTCACAACATGTGGACAAGATCAATGACTACTTCGACAGAAATGAGATTGATGATGAAACTGTCAAACTTAGATTATTTGCTCAAATTTTAGGGGGAGAAGCAAGAAAATGGTTCAAAGGCTTAACCCCTAACACTATCAATGACCTTCAAGCCCTCCATCAATTATTCCTAAACATGTGGGAAGTCAAGAAAAACCCTCTCCAAATACTTTCAGACTATAACAGCCTCAAAAGAAACACCAGGGATAGTGTTCAAGCTTATTGCACTAGATTCAATAGTGTGTATAATGCTTTACCCCCAGAATTGAAACCTCCATAAGGCTCATCTTTAAACAAGTTTCCTGAAGGATTTGATCCTGAAATGGCTTATCAACTTAGAGAAAGAGACCCTTTGACTCTAGAAGATATGCAAAAGGGAGCCTTAGCTGTGGAAGTTAATCTAATGGAGAAAAGAGCAAGAATGAGAAATGAGAAGAAAGTATCCTTTAGAGAGGAATCTATACCTTCCACCTCTAGCTTTAAAATGGAGAGGATGATGGAAGAAATGATGAAAAAGATGAGCATACTTGAGAGAGCACAAGCTAGTCAAAACCAATTAGCTCCTCAAAACATAAATCAAAATCAAAATCATAATTTTAGGAGAAACCAACCTCCAAACAGACCAAGGGAAGATGATCAACAGATTACACCTCCTTTTCATCAAAACTATGTAAGTGAGGTTGAAGAATAATTGAACAAACAGAGGAAGATGACATAAACATGTTGTGAGTAGACAATGATACTTTTGATGTTCATTACAATAGAAAACAAGGTCTATACACACCCTATGATGATAAAAGAGCAGAGGATGAATATTACTATCAAGAGCTGGAAAATGTCATCATAGAAACTCCGAAAGAGTATGACCTTAGGAGTAAAAGAAATCAGGAAACTTCCAGCAACAAAACCTCTGACAAATATGCAAAAAGAAACCCTATAAATAAACCCAAAATTGCAAAACAAAAGGACAAAACAATAGCTGTAAATTCTGATAAAAACAAAGAAAAAGGCACTCAAATTAATGAAAAACAGAGTGCAGACCTTAGCAGCGTTAGCACCTTAGCTAGTGCTCCTACTAAAACAATTTTGAGCAATGTAAATAGAGGAAATCATGAAGCTGATTTTGCTGATAAAATAGTGGTTAATAAGGCTAAAACAAACATGGTAAAAAATCAGTTTCCTTTTAGTTTGGAGCAGGAAATTTCCAAGATTAAAATCTCTGTTCCTCTTACTAAATTAGCCACCCAAGATGTATATAGATCACAAATTTTGAAGGCTTTTAACATAACAGAAAATAATGACACTATCAATCTTAATGATGACCAACCAGAGCTTTTATTTGGTCCTAAGATTGAGGGAAGATACCAAGAAGGGCCAGTTCCTCCTTTTTATGTTAGTTTGAAGATTCATGAAAAAATTTTACACAATGCCATGCATGACTCAGGGGCCTCTCATAACTTAATGCCAAAATCAGTAATGGAGAGCCTAGGCCTTGAAATTACCAGACCATACAAAGTTCTATACTCCTTCGACTCCAGTAGAGTGAAATTTTTAAGTTTAATCAAAGACCTTTGTGTAAAATTAGCACAAATTCCAGCCAAGTGTTTAGTAATGGACATTGTAGTGGCTGATGTACCCCCAAAATATGGTATGTTGTTATCAAGATCTTGGGGAGCTAAGTTATAAGGAACAATGCAAATGGATATGACACATGCTACCATCCTTGTTTTTAATCAAACAAGAAGACTTTATAGGGAATCTCATATGCAATACATGGTAAGTAGCCAAGAAAGACCAGAAAAATCTCCTATATATTCTTTACATACAGGCCTTGACTCATTTATTCTCTTCAATCATGAAATAGTTGATGAGCAAGAAAATTTAACTAATTTAGTGGCCAATCCTCACTGTAATGTAATGGCAGACATAGAAAAGGAGGAAGACATGAAAGAAGGGTCAAAGCAACTTGTCATATCTAAAAATAACTGTAAACTAATCACAGGTCTAGAGCTACAAAACAGTCATCCATTACTTGTTAACTTTGAGAACCAAGAAAAGAATCCTCAACTTAATGAAGAACATGAGGAACTAGAACAATTTCAATGCAATACTGACTGTTAAGAACAAACTGAAAGCCCACAAGACAAATAGGATAATAGTCAAACTTCTGAACTAGAAGCTAGTCCTCTTTAGAGTTTGAATTTTGATGGATCTTGCACTAAGAACAATGCAGGTGCAGGCATTTGGATACATAACACTGAAAACAATCATATTGAAGGGCATTCCTACAGATTAAATTTTCAATGTTCAAATAACATAGCTCAGTAAGAATCCCTCCTTTTAGGCTTACACTTGTTGAAGAAATTAGGAGCCAAAAGGATAAAAGTTCATGGGGATTCAAATTTGATTGTTACGTAAGTGAATGGGGAATATAGTGCCAAACACCCCAGACTTAGAGCCTATAGAAATGATGTCATGGAATTACTAAGAACATTTGAAGAATCCCAACTTATATTTGTCCCAAGAGACCAAAATATCCTTGCCCATAGTTTAGCTTTTGCTGCTAGAACATGTTTAACACCTTATGAAACCAAACAATGCACCACCCAAATTAAATTCATACCAGCTGTCCCAGATAATGAGAAATATTGGCAAGTGTTTGATGGAGACAAACAAATAGAAGACTTCCTATAGTCTAGAAATGAATTTGAACTACCAAGTTCAGATTCAGACTATGAAGATGACTGTCCTAGTGAAGAAAATCTACGTGATGAAGAAGTAAAGTCTCCAAAGTTTCATGATATAAATATGTTATCTAATAAACTTAAGCATACCACAAAAATTAGTGCAGATATAGGAAAAGAAGACTTAGAAACTATGAAATCTAACAATCAAAGTTTGCCAAAAGGTCTGGTCCCTTTAGAAGAGTTGTTTGATTTCAATGATGTTGCTAAGAAACCAAAACTAGAACCTGTTGAAACTGAAGTTGAAGAGTGTAACATAGGCAGTGAACTAAAACTGAAGATGATCAAACTGTCTAAAACTTTACCAGCTCACATCAAACTGAAATACATAGAGTTGTTTAAAGAATTTTCTGATGTTTTTGCATGGATTTATAAGGATCTAAAGTCCTATGACACAGAGATAATTCAACATAAGATACCTTTCAAGGAAAACCAAAATCCATTTAAACAAAAACTGCGCAGAATAAACCCTGTTCAATTACCTTTGGTTGGGAAGGAAATCAAGAAAATGTATGAAGCTGGAATTATTGTTCCTATTAGATATTCAGAGTGGGTGTCTAATCTAGTGTCAGTTAGGAATAAAATAGGAGAAATAAGGCTTTGTATTGACTTTAGGAACTTAAACAAAGCCTCATTGAAGGAAAACTACCCTTTACCCAAGATGGATCACATTCTACAAAAGGTAGTTGGGTCTAAAAGAATTTCTTTGCTAGATTTTTCTCAGGGTACAATCAGATATTAGTACATCCTGATGATCAACTTAAAACAGCCTTTAATACACCTTGGGGCACTTTCATGTATGTGAAAATTCCCATTGGTTTAATGAATGTTGGTGCTACATTTCAGAGAGCCATGGATATTGTATTTTCGGAAGAATTAGGCTACTTCATCATTATTTACCTTGATGATATCACTGTTTTTTCCAAAATAGATGAAGAACACCTAGAACACTTGAGAAAAGTCTTTGAGAAATGCATAAAATATGGGTTATCTTTAAATCCCAAGAAAACAATGTTTGGTCTCCAAGAAGGTAAACTACTTAGACACATCATATCAGAAGAGGGAATAAATATAGACCCAAAGAGGATTGATGGTATTTTTCAAATCAACCATCCAAGAAACATCAAGGAACTTCAATCTTTCATTGGAAAGATTAATTTCTTGAGAAGGTTCATACCCAACTTAGCTGAACTCCTTAGAAACATAACAAACATGCTAAAAAAGGAAAAAAGAGTTAAATGGACCTTAGAAGCAAAGGAATCATTTGAACTGGTCAAACAAGCATTAACGAAAACACCAGTTCTTATAAGTCCTGATTTTGCAAAGGATTTCTTCAATTTTTCATTTGCATCAGAACACACAGTGGTTTTTGTCCTATTACAGAGAAACTCAAAGGGACAAGAGCATCCAATTGCATTCTTTAGTAAGGCATTGAGAGATGCACCTCTGAAGTACAATATCATGGAAAAGCAAGCCTTTGCCTTAGTCAAAGCCTTAAAAGACTTCAAAGTTTACATTCTACACTCCCACATAATTGCATTTGTGCCAAATTCAGTTGTCAAAGATATTTTAACCGAGGATATAGATGGAAAAAGAGAAAAGTGGATAGCTGTGATACTTGAATATGACTTAGAAATCAAGCCCACTAAACTCATAAAAGGCCAACGACTAGCAATATTAATGGCTGAGTCTAATTTTGAAGCTCTTGATATAAACATGATAAATGCATTAGATGAACAAGAGGGATTGTCAACTCCCATTGTTGAAGATAATTTTATGAATTCCTCTTGGTATGCTGATATTTTATATGTTTTTCTCAATTTGAATACACCTCCTGGATTGTCTAAAACAAATGCAAGATTTTTGAAGTTAAAAGTTGTTAACTACTGCATTTTAGATAAATGTCTATATTGGAAAAATGCTAGTGGATTATTGATTAAATGTTTTCCTGAGAATGATGCAGATAAGATCAAGCATGAGTTCCATGAAGGAGAATGTGGAGGCCATCTCTATTGGAAGACAATTGCCAACAAAATCCTTAGAGCTGGTTACTTTTGGCCCACCCTCTTTCAAGATGTCCATAAAATGATTATTGCCTGTCATAAATATCAACTCTTTGAAGGCAAAAGAAAATTTCTTCCCTTACCTTTTCATCCAATCACTGTTGAAGCTCCTTTTCAACAGTGGGGTCTAGACTTCATAGGAGAAATCCATCCACCCTCATCTGCCCAACATAGATGGATTCTCACTGCAATAGACTACTTTACTAAATGGGTAGAAGCCATCCTTTCTAGGCAAGCCAATGACTCTGTCATCATAAAATTCATTGAAAATCATATCCTCTCTAGATTTGGCTGTCCTAGGAAGATTATCACTGATATTGATGTTGCATTTGGATACAAAAAGATGGTTGAATTTTGTCACAAATATCAGATTACGTTGGGCCATTCTACTGCTTATTACCCTCAAGGTAATGGGTTGGAATAATCCTCAAACAAAAGTTTGGTAAACATAATCAAGAAGTTGTTGGAGGACAATAAGAAAACTTGGCACACAAAGCTAGTACATACACTATGGGCTGACAGATTAACACTTAAAAAATCAATTGGAATGTCACCCTACCATCTTGTTTATGGAGTAGATGCAATTTTTCCAACCAGCCTAGGAGTGCCAGTCATGAAGCTGATCTAAGAAGTGCAGTCTGAAGACAGTGACATGATTAGAAGAATTAATCAGACTATACATCTTCAGAAAACCAGAGAGGAGGTCTACAACAGAGCATTACAAAAGCAAGAAAGCATCAAGAAGCTGTTTGATAGAAGGACAAAGGCCAGTAATTTCAACATTGGTGACAAAGTTTTAAAGTGGGATTCAAGGAGAGAAGATAAGGGCAAGCATGCGAAATTTGATAACTTATGGCTTGGCCCTTATCTCATTCATTCTACTGCTGGTAACAATGCTTATTTCTTGCAGGAATTGAATGGAGCTGAAATTTTTGGGGGTCCTGCCAATGGCAGGATGCTCAAACATTATTTCTCTTGACCATATCAGTTTGGAAGCCTTTTTATTTTTTCTCATTATGAATATCATACTCATCATTGCATTCAAAGTTAGAAAATGAAAAAATACAAAAACAATAGAAAGAGAAAAGAGGGTAGATTGTAAAAACAAGAAAGGTACAGCCCCATACCAAAAAGAGAAACAAAATTTGAAAGCGTGCAAGCTCAAATGCCACTCCTAAGAAACACACTCCTAGTTAGTCATACAACTTAATCATGACTAATTAGTTTTAAATTTACTACTGATAGGTTAGTGAAATAGATTTTCCAAACAGCTTAATCTTGGCTTATCAGTTAGGTAGATTAGGATAGAAAAATAAAGGTTCAAACAAGCTTAAAATCTAAACCTTTGAATTCCAAAAGAAATAATGGCTCTAACTAGATCAAACCTTGAGCCAAGAATAGGAGTAAACTAGTTTTGATATGCTCAAAACTTGAACCAGAGAACAAAAAGAGAACAACTCTAACAAATTCAAATTCAGAGCTGAAAAGAAAATGAAGGATGTTCTTAAAACTTTCAGATCTTAAGCCTTCACCATTTTGATCTAATTTTCTGCAAATAACAGTCTATGTGCAACTTGTTTTTATGCCATAGATCATAAACAAATTAGACTATTCAATATTAGCGTGTTTGCTTTTAAATTTTTTGTCTTAGAATCTAGAGAATAAAAATCTGTCAGACAGTCTAATCCTGACAGATAGTAGTTAGGTAGAAAGCTTATGAACTCAACTGCTTAATCCGAGTTCATGGAGAAATAAGGGTAGAAATAGACTAGTTTTTATGTTTTCAAAAGAATAAAATGTTGGTAAAAAGAGTTTTCCAATCCAAATACACTCTGAAAAAAGAAAAAATGTTAGATCATTAGGATTGGGTGAGTAGAAAGCTTGTTTTGATAGAGTTCCATTGTTTTTAATTGCTGCTAACATTGTCAGAACAAAAGAAGATCAGCAAAGTAAAGAAAGTTGCAGCCCAATGGATGAGGCATTGATCAGCTTCTATGGAAGAAATGTCTGAAGTTCTTGACACCTTCAAGAAGGTGCCATCCCCATGTGGAGCCACTGTTAGCCACACTATAAAAATTTGTCATATCAAATGGTGGCTAGATATTTTTTTAAGCCTTTAAGAAACAATTTTATGGCCAAATTGTGAGTTCTTGAAGTCTTATGAAGATAACTAATCCTTTAGTTAAATCTTCACTGTTGTTTTCCTCATAAACCTGAAAAATTTGTTGTTTGCAAAGGGAAAGACTGCTCAAAAAACCCATTTTTCCCTTCATTTTACCCCTCCTTTCACTCATAATTAACCTCCATTTTCATCCCCTTGTTCCTCATAAAATTTCTCCATTTCCCTCATTTTCCTTCATTTCCTTCATAAATTCCCTTTGATAAGGTTTAAAACTCCTCTTTTAACCTTATCGGAACTCTCAAAATCCTCAAAAAATCCTTCAAAAATCATAAAAAAGAGTCTTTTTGCACTAAGGCCTTAAGCCCCTTTGGCCTTAGCCTGAGCGCCTTTTCTCTGCATAAAACCCGGAGTTGTAACCCGCAGTTGAGCCCCTATCACGCAATCGCAATCAGGGTTTTCTATTTTCCTTATTACCTTTTACTTTCAAAAACTCCGATGTGATTAAGCCCTTTTCTTTTAAAAACCCTCGATCCCCTCGCCTTCTTCACAAAACCATAGCCCCGCAATCGGGCACTAAAACACTATAAAAAACCTTTCTCGAACCATTTTCCTTTGTTTTCTATAAAACCCAACGATATGTTTTGAAACAAATCTGGGCCGTTGATCTCTACAGATCAATGGCCATCGGCTCATCGCATCGTGCCCATTCTTCATACTGCCTCCCGCCGATGCGATCTCCGATTCAATTTGGACCATCGATAATCCTTTGATCTAATGGTTGATACTCCATCGCATCACAAAAATCCTTTTGTCCATTCCCTTTCCCTCCTCCGATTGCGATCTCGCGATTTAATTTGAGTTGTTGAATCCACAAGAACCAACGGCCCAGATTTAATCACGCTCCACCATAGCCCTCCGACATTAAAACCCGCTGATTCAATCTTGACCGTTGATCTCTCCTAGATCTAATGGCCCGCGCTTAATCACATTGGTGCATTCCCTTTGTGCCTTTCCCTTGCCTCCACCGATTTGCGATCCCGCGATCAAATATGGGCCATCCATTTCATATATCCTACGGTCCAGATCAAACCTGATTTTATTTATTGTTTCACAAAGCCCCGTAGTTTAAATTCCTCGATAAATATCCACCGTTGATCTTTGCAGATCAACGGTCCTTATTGCACCCGATCTCTGCCCAACCCCTGTCTATATTCAACCCAATAGGCCCAACTCCTTTGGGACCTACCTCCCCCATCGATAGATCTTGACCGTCCATTCCTGAGATCCAACGGTCGAGATCTAAATCGCCTTGGTCTTGCCCACCATTTTCCGCCCGCGCATCTTATTCCATCGCGCTCTCACTCCCACCATCAGATCTCTCCGCCCTTCATCCAATGGCTAAAAGTCCATATCACGTAATTTTGCATCCGAACGTTAATGCCAAAAAATTATGCGATATGGGCAGTATTAAAAAGGCACGTGTCAGCCAAAGAAGCATATCACATTTTTTTTTTAGAAATTTCAAAACCACGCAAAAACCACGCAAAAACCATTATGGTTTTCCGCCAAACCACCCTTCCCTGCAACATTGGCCTTCCAGGTTTTAATCCTGGATGTTGATTATCAGGATCTAATGGGTCATATTAATTCTCGCTCCCAAGTCATTTGCCCCACCTTTTCCCCCAAAATCATTTCACTAATACTTCTCCACCGTCGATCTTTGAAGATCAACGACCCTGATTAAATACTTCCCCTATTCATTTACACATCATCCAAACCCCCTAGCACTCTGTTCAAGAAATCCTGACCGTTGATCAGCCTAAATCAACGGCCCAGATCATTTTGTGACCCCAAATCTCATTTAAGCCCCATTTTCCCTTCCGCCAAAGGTTTTTCCCCTTTTTATTACATTTTCGTCCCTTTTCGCTATAACTTTTCCCCTTTGCATTATAAAATCCCCAATTGATCTCACCCTTTGATCAATCTGATCCAACAGCCCGGACTTAATCTAACTCTCATTCATCCAACTGCCTCCCCTTTTGACCCCAGCAAGAAATCCCGACCATCGGTTGATTTCATCCAACGGTCATTATTTAATCTCATACCCAGAAGCTGTCTGATCCTATTTCCGTAGGATTTTCTTAACTTTTCTATGTTTGTGCAGGTTTTAAAGGTTTTTCAACTATTTTAAGGAGAAAATCAAGGGCCAGGGATGACGATCCCTCAAGCCACTATTCATACAGAAGATCAATCTGCAGTGTTCACATCATGTTTTATCATGGCTCATGCGCAATGGTAACCTTATCAAACTCTCTGCGCACCTACATAAACCACAAAAACACAGTGAAATTTGATTATACAAAGACTATCAGTATCGAAGGGTGAGATCGAAGCAGAAATCAATGTTTGAAGGTTTTTAACACAATTTTTTGAGGGATTAAGGCATAAATTCGATTAATCAAAGGCCTGATCCACAGTTAAAGACAACATGAAGACCAGAAAGGAAGATCAAAGCCTAATTAGGCCTAAAACACAGATCTAAAGTAAATTAAAGGTGTTTTAGGGAAAAACAAAGATATCTATCAGTCCGAGAAGCCTCCATTGCCACATCAAAGGCTAATTGAATCCTCTCCTGCTACCAAAAGCCACCTGCAGCCTCGAAGGAATCACAAAAGGCATAGTTATTGCTTATTATGAAGATATTTGCCTAAAGACACCTGAATAGTTATTACCAAGGAAAGAAAAAATTACAAACTGTCAATGAAGTTATTGCAAAGATTAGAAAGTGCCCTAAAGTCAATCTTCTCATCCATTAAGCCTCAAAAAACAAAACGGAGTTATGAAACAGAGTTATAGGTCGAATGCATTCCTGCTTTATGCCTTACATGGTTTTCAAGGCTGGGAATTGCATTAATTATGGAATTAATGATACTTGAACCCTCGAAACATTTCCATCTCCTCATTTCCTTATAAAATCTCCTTAAGGAACACATTGTAAAGGGTTGGTTGCTGAAATTTTATGTAATACTTGTGCTCGAAACTTTCTATATGTAAATAGTTTTCAAAGGATCTTGAAGCTCTGTTTGTGATCAAATAAGTTAGGCTGAGAAGAGACCACGATTTCTGTACTGAAACATTCGACTTGAAGTATGTAACTAGATTGACATCAATACACAAGCTAATTCTTGGGATCTTGGTCTATATCATTGGTGAAGTACCTCTTACTGTCATTGTTTTCCTTTCATGTATGCAATTTTGTTCACTTATTCTCTAATAAAGAACAACAAATATAGAGCTAGGATTTATTGTCAAAAGTACCCTATTCTCACTGATAAGCTTTATCTCTATGTTTTCCTCCAATTGTGTTTTTAAGAATGACTTAAGTTAAGTGTAAACATTATCAAGAAATGTTGGTTTGTCCTTGTCCTGATGTGAAAAGCTTGAAATGAAGTTCTTGAATTATATTTTCATTATATGCTGAGTAGAGTTACACTGGAAAAGTTTATGGTTTTCCCTGTCTTGTAGTTTCTTTCTCCAAAGGTTGTTCTGAAGGTTTCCCTAAGAGTATGCTGAAGAAGGTTTAGATTTTAATGTATCTTTCTTGATCTTAAGCTACACTTTGTTTTTCTTATCTGTTTTCATCCTTTCTAAAAGTAGTCATGTGGATTGCTGGATTGTTTGTCTGATAAGTTAGCTTTAATACAAGCTTGTCCGAAGAAGTTTAAGGTTAGCCCTGTCTTTGGTTGGTTTCAAACAGTTGCTTAAAAGGCTTTTCTTGTTTGGAAAGTTGATAAATACTTGTTGAAATTATTGACTTTTTCCACCTTCTCAACACTTTTAATGTTCCATTCCATCATTTAATCTAAAGGATCTTTTGATGTAGATGACTTTCCCCTTGGACCACTCTTTAAATTGTTGCACAATTAAACCCTTTTATGACTCCATAGCCCAATGGACTAAGTCTTGTCTCATATCTATCCTATCAGCCAAATCTTGTTCTGATTGTTCACACCTTCACCCCTTTGAAACTCTTTCATGTTTAGGACTTTCCACTCAATTAAAAATCATGCTCAACCATCCAAACAAGCAAAAACCCCTTGTTCTTAATAACTAGCCTAATATCACACCTAAAAGCCTTAAAAGATAAATCAATCTTTGCACTTATAAGAGATATCCCTCTCTAGATTCAGGAGGGCTGGATCCTAGAATCCCAAAGTGGTTCATAATGTTGTCTCTGCAGCTTTAGTCTTGCCAATCTGCTAAAATTACTGATTCCTAACACGCCCGAAGGGTTGAATTATAAATCAAGAAAATGTTATCCTCCTCAACCTTGTTAAGAAATAAAGAGGTGCTGGTCGAAAAATGACTAGGGAAAATTTGGGAAAAGTGAGGAAAATTTCTTTATGGTAGCAAGTCGCTCTTGAACATGACACTTCCTTCACTCCATGTGCGTGACTATTTGGGTTGGGTAATCATCTTGACAGTTCATTCACACCTATGGTTCATCATACCTTCACTTAGGTTTTGGGTCAATGCTACCAACTCATCACAGTGTCGCGAATATGTTCAAGAGAAGTTATCCAGTGAATACACTCATCCTTTTGCAATACTCGTAAACCTTTATTCTCATGACCGTCATCCCTGAAAATTGCTATATCAAGTCATACCCTTGTCTCTAAAATCAGTAAATCCAATTTCACAATAAGGTGACTTCCTATCGACAAAAAATCAATATCCAGGAATTTCACTTAGAAACATCAGATTCTAGTACCATGAGCCTTGTTACAGCATCGACAAGATCCTCGCTTCCAGACCTTTGACCGAAATATTTTGTTTGGCGTTCGACATCAAATCATCTATTCACGCCTTACGAAACTTACTGCAGTACCTTGAGGGCCATTTTCATTAATGGTTGTTCTCTCACATTTGTTAACAACTCACATCATTAGCTGGTAATCAAACGATGTCTTTCCATGTTCAATGACAAATCATATATTCACATGGCTAGACTTGTACCTGAACGATCGAGTGAATGAGATATGAAGACCCCGGATCTAGTTTCAGCCATCCGGGCTGCAATTTTAGGATTGTTGTACACATCATCTGTACGGTGACCTTACATACAGATTGTCATTCAAACATGGGCCTACATTTGTAGGCATGTCTGCATTGGGCAACATTCCAATGTTGACGGCTTTCTGAATTATGTACATGTTATTATATTGTTTATCTGCTGAACATGGCAATTCCTACCCTCAAAAATTATGATCAAAGAGGGTATATCATGATGTAATGTATTGTAATATTGATGCAGGTGACCACTCTGCTTCATCTCTAACCCATCACAGTGTAAATCATCTTAATCAAATGTTCTTATTATTTTGACTTCATTCTTTAGGGGGAAATTGTTATAGGTCAATTTGGGCATCATTCCCAATGACTCGGTTAACTGGGCATCATCTCCAAGACCAATGACTAAGGGTTCATCATTCCGTATCATTTCAAGTTGCTACATGCCCTAAGGCAAGAAGAAGACAAATCAAACATGACTTTCATCAAGCAAAGGTTTCCAAGGTTTGAAGTTTATTATATAGCATGTGGGAGCTCAAAAACGCTGCCTCTAAGGGGACTAAGTGCATTGCATATGCAGGTAGCCCCATGCAAGGCTTCTCTGCAAAGCACTTCTCGACATCTATGGGTGCGTCAGTCACATTGGGAGTGAAATTCTCATTGTTCCGGAATATCCACTTGGCCAGTGCCTTCTAGAAGAGTTCACATGTGTCAAGCTTCAAATCCAAGTGTCAATTTCACATCTACATGACTGGGAACATGTCTTTCCTATTATTGGAAAGTCATTCATTGCAAAACTACCTTCAGTTCATCTATAAATTGAACACAGATCTGAGTGTTTGAAAGGAATAATTTGAGTAGAGAATTCTGGAGGATTTTTAATTGAGAGTTAGATTTGTGTAATAGCTGCTGGAGAGATTTATACTGTGAGGGGGCTGAGGTTCGTTGCTGGAAGGGTCACTTGAAATCAGTCAGTTGGTTGTAACCTCTACTTCTATCATCAATAAATTATACAGCTTACTTTTCCCTATATGCATCTGTATTGGCTTTGATTCTCCATATTGCAAGATCTTAGTTGATGTGTATTGTTTATGCTTTACTGATTTAGCTAACTAACTTGAATAGAAATCTGTATTATTGCTATATTCTGTTGTTTTAGTGTTCTTTTGTTGGCAATATGATGCAGAGTGTTGTCCTTGATGGAAACCTACTTGATGAAGTTGATGGCAACTTGATGAAATGAGATTGTTGGCTATATGATGCAATATGTTGTCCTTGATGGCAACATGCTTGATGAAGTTGTTCTTGTTGGAAACTGACTTGATGAGTTATCTTTGGATGGCAACCTACTTGATGAGTTAAGGGGGAGATTGTTGGCAATGTGATACAATGTGTTGACTTTGATGGAACTTGCCTGATGAAGTTGTCCTTGATGAAAACTGACTTGATGAGTTGCCTATGATAAGCAACCTATGTGTTAAATGATGTATCTTGTGTTAAATAAAGAAGGATGATGTACCTACAGATCAGCTCAGAAGGAACAGAAGCAAGGAAGTGCCAGAAAAATGATAAATATGATGTGTCACAAAGCATACACGGGTTTGTTAAGGCGAAGTAGCGTATGCACGCGGAAAAGTATGTGCCAAGTCGCGTATGCCCTTTTGCGCTCCAAATTTAGAATACAAAGGGGTGTTACCATGGTATTGAGCGCTTGATTATCTTTTTGATCCCATCCAGGAATACCATCAGAATTTGTGTGGTTTTGACTCATGGTATTGATAAAGGCTAAACCTATATAAGGAGAAGAAGATCATTGTGCAAGGGGATGCATGTGTCTAGGTTATAATGAATACTTCACTCTGGAGTATATCTGTATGGATTGGGTAACAGTTTACTAATAGATCTAAATCTATGATGCACCTATGAAGAAAATGATGAAGAGGGATCTCTAGATCTGAAATGTATATGTATTTCCTAGATCTGTTCATGGAAGGTTTAGATCTAGGATGAGGTGAAATACTTTCTGAAGTGAAGGATGAAATCTGAGTTGTTTATCTAATCTAAAGAGCTGCACAGTCCTGAAAAGTTACAAATGTATACGCAGGTTCGCTTCAGTAAAAGCGCGTGTATACGCGGTTCTTCTTAAGGAAAAGCGCGTATGGGCAGACATGGTTTTCTGAAGAATGCACAGAAGTATACGTGGGTTGGTTTGCATGGAAGCGCGTACATACGCAGGTTCAATGAAGTAAAAGCGCGTATGGAATCTAGGGTTTGCTGAAGTAAGTGGAATGAAATGTCTGATCTGTTTTTCTGTTTTACTGCTATCTGTCAATGATGTATTCATACAGAACTGGGTTGTTTGAATGATGAATATGCTGCTGATTATGTTAATTGAAGATCAAGTTGTTGGTTGATTGGTTGATGATTCAATGAATGAACTGATGGGGTTATACGTTTCAATTTGATGAATGTTGAGCTTAAATGTGTGGAGTGGGTCCAGTCTAAAAATATGATGAAAAGTGGCCTACAAGTTGTGTTGTGTTGAAGATATTAGATCTAGTATGAAAATTGATGAAACGTGGTCCACAGAGGTGCTGAAGGTTGAAGCCTTCAGTGAGGGGGTTGTAGCTGCCTTCTAGTGGTAGCTGGTAAACGAGTGTAGGGGGTAGTATCTCCCTTCCAGGAGAGGCTGGTAAACAAGAGCAGGGGGTAGTGGCTCCCTTCCAGGAGAGGCTAGTAAATGAGAGTAGGGGGTTGTGGCTCCCTTCTAGGAGAGGCTGGTAAACGAGAGAAGGTTGTAGCCTTCTGCAGGTGGGTGCCTGCGTGCTGGTATGAGTCTGCGCTAGTACATTGTTGTAAGATTTTTTATTTATAATAAAATATTGGAGACAGAGACGACGACAGCGGTGGTTTTCTCCCGACTTGGGTTTCCACCTTAAATCCTGGTGTTCATGTGTGTTGCTTGTGTGAAGGTTTATTTTGTTATTACTGCTCATGCTTACTGCTAACTAAACATTTGATGAATGAATGATGCATAGATCTAAGTAAAGAATTAAATGCATAATAAGATCTATGTATATACGCGAGTTTTATGAAGGATATCCATGTGTATACGCGAGTTGGTTTCAGGAAAGTAGCGTATGTCTTTTAGAGAAATAAAAAATAAAAAGCTTTCAGTCAACCTTAAATATTGATTCAACCCCCCCCCCTCCTAAAATTATTTTTTCCCAACAATTGGTATCGAGAGGGAGGTCCTTCTGCAGAAGCAGTGGCAGAAGTCGTCGCAATGGGAAGTCAAGAAGGATTAATCTCTCTAAAGCCACCTCTGTCGCTCGCGTATTGTTATTACGGAAGATATGATGGAGGAATATCACAAGTCGGGGTGCGAAGTATGGGCAATCAGTAAGGATTATTTCGAGTATCAAACCCAAGTATTCCCTGCGATGCGGCGAGAAAGGAAGAAATATGAAATCAATGCCAAAGCAGTCAATGTTTTATTAGGAAGCATGTATGAATTAGAATTTGTTAAAGTGATGCAGCTAAATTCAGCAAAAGAAATATTGGACAAAATCATTCAAAGCTATGAAGGAGATACAAAGGTAAAAAGTGCAAAACTCCAAACTCTCAGAATTGAATATGAAAATTTAAGAATGCATAGTGATGAGAGTATTTCCAGTTTCGTTTTACGTCTAGATGATATTATAAATCGCATGAGAAATTTGGGTGAAACCATAACCGATACTACTCTAGTGGAAAAAGTCTTAAGATCTTTGACTTGAAAATTTGAGTCAAAAGTATCAGCCATTGAAGAAAGGAAAAACTGCAAACTCTTCTTATTGTTCAACTACATGGTATTAAAGTTTGCTTTTGAATGAGAAAAGAAGGTTCCTCTCAAAACACAGAAGATTCCTTTAAAGCATGTGCAAAAGGAAAAGAAAAGGAAGTTGTGAAGGGATCAAGTTATATATCAGAAGAAGAAGAAGCAAATTCTGTTAGAAGACTCCAACCAGGTACTGGAAGATTCTAAGGTAAGATTCCCTTCAAATGTTTTGATTGTGGAAGAGTTGGTCATTATCCTGCTAAATGTCCTTATAGAGAAAATCATGATAAAGGGAAACAATTTGAAAAGGGAAAGAGTTATTATACAAATGAAGATAATGATGAAATGTCAGGTGAAGATGAAGAAGATTTTGACCAAGATCTGAAAGTGCTCATGGCAAGGAAGCAAAAGAAGAAGGCTACTCAAAAGAAGATATCTCAGAAAACATGTGCAACAGAAAATGAAGAAGATAAAACAGGTATTGAATGTTGTTCTTGTGACTCACTTTCTTGTGCAAGCAATGGTGAAGATAGTGAAAGAAATGCCATGGGTCTAGAAGCAAATCTCAAGATCAATGATGAAGATCAAGTTAAAAAGAAGGAATCGATCTACGAAGAAATGATCTCTAAAATGAAGGGACAGATAGACAAGTATCAAAGCTTGTACAAATATGGAACCAATCGAATTGAAAGACTTGAAGCAGAAATCATCTATCAAAAGGAATATCTAAATAAGAAGAATGAAGAACATCTACAATCATTTGAAGAAGGACTTAAAGCAGAAATCATCTCTCTGAAAGCAGATCTCGAAGCATCAAATAAGAGGAATGAAGAACTTCTACAAACTTTTGAAGAACAAGAAAATGAGTTGAAGGAAGAGATTTTAAAATTGAATGATCAAGTAGAAGAAGGAAAAAGGTTTGAAGAAAGTATGAAGAAGCAATGCCAAAAATTGGAGGTTGAGGTAAATATTTTGAAAGGTAAATTAGAAGAAAAAGATAAACTCATAAGGTTTCAAGATAGTACTAATATTCTGGACAATATTCTTAGTAGTCAAAGGTCTCCCTCTATTAAATTTGGTCTTGGTTTTCATGAAACTATTAAAGGATAATCTAGTTCACAAGAAAGTGCTAAAGATTCAAAGGATGTCAATGCAAAACCAGATGTATTGGAAGAGACAAAAGATCAACCAGCAATCATAAACTCTCAAAGGAAATCATTCAATAATGTTGAATGCTTTAATTGTCATAATTATGGGCATGTTGCAGCCAATTGCAGAAGCAGATTGTTTCAGCCACAAACAAACAGATTCTACACAGAAAGGTACTCTGGTTTCTTTAAGGGATATTGTTTTTCATGCATCAAGTATGGTCATAAAGCAGCTGATTTCAATAGAAGGAAGAATAGAAAAACACACTTTGATCCTTATGCTTACTTTTCTGGTCACATTCGTTATGCTTGTAATAAGTATGGACATGTAGAAAAAGAATGCAGGATGAACAGATCTGAGAAATTGGATAATTTCCAGCACACAATAAGAAATTTCAAGCAAAGCTGGAAAAGGAAGGGGGACTGGTCAGAAACGTAGGGCACATTGACCCTACTGCAATCATCCTCTTTTAAAGCTTACTGCTCATAATGATTGCAGGAATGGTGTGAGATACATTATAGGGATTAGTAATGTATCATCACAGGGGGAGCAATGTATGATGATTCCCATGGTTGTTTTGGTGATTCTGGTTATTTTTATTTCTGACAGTGCATCTGATGTGAAGAAGACAGGTACAGGAGGCATAAGTTCAGGGGGAGATGAAGGAGTGTGAAATTTTCAGTATTTCACTTTCCATACGCGGGTTTCATGAACTAAAGCCGCGTATACACGTGAGTTCTGTTGAAGACAGTAGCATATGCTTTTCTGATAAGAAAGATAGTGATTTAGCTCAGGAACAGGAGCACTGGTTCAGGGGGAGCATCAGTCTAAATACTAATGATTGCATTATTGGCATTGTGTCTGCTTATTCTTTGGTTATTGTGATACTCATGCTCAAATGATGATGACTTGATACATGGGTTCTTATGATGAGATTATGGATGAGCCCTGTTTGCTTTTTGCTGAAGAGTATATTTTGTGTTCACACATGGATGAGTTGGAAGTCTTATGATTCAGAGATAAGAATAGATCATGCGGAGTTTGTTTCTATGGTTGAGACCTTTTTCCTACATATGTTAGATCATGATAAATCTTGAAGATCTTGGTGATATCAGATCACATGGATGATTGCTTGACACATATTGTCTATTGAAGAAGTTGTTCTGGTATGATAATTCCAATTGGGAAGAATTTGTTGCTGCTGCAAAAAGTTTGAAGGATTGGTTACTGATGCACTTATGCTACTATTGTTGGATGACATTTGAAAACAGAGCTACATTGTCCTATATTTCTTCTCTAATATATCCCAGGGAAGCATTCGAATATCTCAGACGGAAGCTGGGAATTGTCTCTGCCATGTACAAGATCAGAATTGCTTAAAATTAGAAGATTAAAATTGGATACGCGGGTTTCCTGAAAGAAACTCGTGTATATACGCGAGTTTATACAACAAAAACCGCATATGGTTAATTGCTGACAAATTTTACTTGGGGTCAGCATTCTTTAGCACAGTTGCAGTACTGTTTTGTATCTCTGATGCTGTTTGGTATCTCTGATGATGTTTCAACTCTTATATTTCTGTTTCATTCTCTGATATTGGGTGAAGATGCCTTGATGATTGGCTGTTGAAAGTGTTCAGGTTGCACAAGCTTAGGAGGAGTTTTGGCTATATGGAAAGGATGCATTGGATGCATAGTTTTAGGGGGAGCATTAGCATTGCTGAATGTAATGTATTGTTGGCATTATGATGGTTCTAAAATATGATCTCTCTCTTGAGGTCTTTTTGGTCTTGATTATAAGAAGTCATATTTGTAATTTGATGAAAAGGTTAGGCTATGACCTATGATGTAAATTGTAATATTCAGTCATGTAAGGACTTGAGTCAAAATGTGTAAACCCACTTGGTTGGGAACTTGAGTCATATATGTAAATCCACTTGGTTGTATCTTTGATGTAAGTATGAGTCCTTGGTGATAGGAAAGGTCATAAAGTCATGTACTTCATTGAAAAATATGTTTGAAGATTCAGCATGAACTCAGGGGGAGAGTAACTTCAGTGCACATCAAATTTGCAGAGCTCTTCTTTCTACATGAGAAGAAAAACCTTGTTTTGGTTTTGATCTGCCCTTTGCCCTTGATGTCAAAGGGGGAGAGTAACATGGTGTTTGAATAGGGGGAGAGCATCATGGTGTTTTCATAATGGTTATATTCAATGTATCTATCTGTTGTGGTGATCAAACACCATCATGGTTGCCATCAAGTCCAAAGGGGGAGATTGTTGGCAATATGATGCAGAGTGTTGTCCTTGATGGCAACCTACTTGATGAAGTTGATGGAAGCTTGATGAAATGAGATTGTTGGCTATATGATGCAATCTGTTGTCCTTGATGGCAACATTCTTGATGAAGTTGTTCTTGTTGGAAACTGACTTGATGAGTTATCTTTGGATGGCAACCTACTTTATGAGTTAAGGGGGAGATTGTTGGTAATGTGATACAATGTGTTGACTTTGATGGAACTTGCCTGATGAAGTTGTCCTTGATGAAAAATGAATTGATGAGTTGCCTATGATAAGCAACCTATGTGTTAAATGATGTATCTTGTGTTAAATAAAGAAGGATGATGTACCTACAGATCAACTCAGAAGGAACAGAAGAAAGGAAGTGCCAGAAAAATGATAAATATGATGTGTCACAAAGCATACGCGGGTTTGTTAAGGTGAAGTAGCGTATGCACATGGAAAAGTACGTGCCAAGTCGCGTATGCCATTTTGTGCTCCAAATTTAGAATACCAAGGGGTGTTACCATGGTATTGACCCATTGTATTGAGCGCTGTATTATCTTTTTGATCCCGTACAGGAATACCATCAGAAGTTGTGTGGTTTTGACTCATGGTATTGATAAAGGCTAAACCTATATAAGGAGAAGAATATCATTGTGCAAGGGAATGCATGTGTCTAGGTTATAATGAATACTTCACTCTGGAGTATATCTATATGGATTGGGTAAAAGTTTACTAATAGATCTAAATCTATGATGCACCTATAAAGAAAATGATGAAGAGGGATCTCTAGATCTGGAATGTATATGTATTTCCTAGATTTGTTCATGGAAGGTTTAGATCTGAGATGAGGCGAAATACTTTCTGAAGTGAAGGATGAAATCTGAGTTGTTTATCTGATCTAAAGAGCTACACAATCTTGAAAAGTTACAAATGTATACGCAGGTTCGCTTCAGTAAAAGTGCGTGTATACGCGGTTTTGCTTAAGGAAAAGTGCGTATGGGCAGACATGGTTTTCTGAAGAATGCACAGAAGTATACGCGGTTGGTCTGCATGGAAGTGCTTACATACGCAGGTTCAGTGAAGTAAAAGCGCGTATGGAATCTAGGGTTTGCTGAAGTAAGTGGAATGAAATGTCTGATCTGTTTTGTTGTTTTCCTGCTATCTGTCAATGATGTATTCATACAGAACTGGGTTGTTTGAATGATGAATATGCTACTGATTATGTTAATCGAAGATCAAGTTGTTGGTTGATTGGTTGATGATTCAATGAATGAACTGATGGGGTTATACATTTCAGTTTGATGAATGTTGAGCTTAAATGTGTGGAGTGGGTCCAGTCTGAAAATATGATGAAAAGTGTCCTACAAGTTGGGTTGTGTTGAAGATATTGGATCCAGTATGAAAATTGATGAAACGTGGTCCACAGAGGTGCTGAAGGTCAAAGCCTTCAGTGAGGGGGTTGTAGCTCCCTTCCAGTGGCAGTTGGTAAACGAGTGTAGGGGGTAGTAGCTCCCTTCCAGGAGAGGCTGGTAAACGAGAGCAGGGGGTAGTGGCTCCCTTCCAGGAGAGGCTGGTAAATGAGAGCAGGGGGTTGTAGGTCCCTTCCAGGATAGGCTGGTAAACAAGAGAAGGTTGTAGCCTTCTGCAGGTGGGTGCTTGTGTGCTGGTATGAGTCTGCGCTAGTACATTGTTGTAAGATGTTTTCTTTATAATAAAATATTGAAGACAGAGATGACGACAGCAGTGGTTTTCTCCCGACTTGTGTTTCCACCTTAAATCCTGGTGTTCATGTGTGTTGCTTGTGTGATGGTTTATTCTATTATTACTGCTCATGCTTACTGCTAACTAAACATCTGATGAATGAATGATGCATAGATCTAAGTAAAGAATTAAATGCATAATAATATCTATGTATATACGCGAGTTTTATTAAGGATATCCACGTGTATACGCGAGTTGGTTTCAGGAAAGTAGCGTATGTCTTTTAGAGAAATTAAAAGTAAAAAGCTTTCAGTCAACCTTAAATACTGATTCACCCCCCACCCCCCTCTTAGTATTTTTCCCAAAAATTGGTATCAGAGGAGGTCCTTCTGCAGAAACTTGATCGCTTGAAGGAGATCCGTCGCAATGGGAAGTCAAGAAGGATTAATCTCTCTAAAGCCACCTCTATTCAATTGAAGTAATCTGTTATTCTGCAAGATACGAACAAAAGCATATCTGTAAAGTCTTGGTGTAGAAGTATGGGCAATCGTGGAAGAAGGTTATCAGTATCCGGCAAGTATTCCTATTGATGCAGCAGAAAGGAAGAAATATGAAATCAATGCCAAAGCAGTCAATGTTTTATTAGGAAGCATGTCTGAACCAGAATTTGCTAAAGTGATGTAGCTAAATTTAGCAAAAGAAATATGGGACAAAATCATTCGAAGCTATGAAGGAGATACAAAGGTAAAACGTGAAAATATCCAAACTCTCAGAATTGAATATGAAAATTTAAGGATGCATAGTGATGAGAATATTGACAATTTCTTTTTACGTCTAGATGATATTGTAAATCGCATGAGAAATTTGGGTGAAACCATAACCGATACTACTCTGGTGGAAGAAGTCTTAAGATCATTGACTTCAAAATTTGAGTCAAAAGTATCAGCTATTGAAGAAAGGCAAGACCTGCAAACTCTTACTATTGTTCAACTACATGGTATTCTAACTGCTTTTGAAATGAGAAAAGAAGGTTCCTCTCAAAACAAAGAAGCTGCCTTTAAGGCATGTGCAAAAGGAAAAGAAAAGGAAGTTGTCAAGGGATCAAGTTATATATCAGAAGAAGAAGAAGCAAATTTTGTGAGAAGACTCCAACCAGGTACTGGAAGATTCAAAGGTAAGCTTCCCTTCAAATTTTTTTATTGTGGGAGAGTTGGTGATTATGCTACTAAATGTCCTTATAGAGAAAATCATGATAAAGGGAAAAAATTTGAAAAGGGAAAGAGTTATTATACAAATGAAGATAATGATGAAATGTCAAGTGAAGATGAATAAGATTTTGACCAAGATCTGAAAGTGCTTATGTCAAGGAAGCAAAAGAAGAAGGCTACTCAAAAGGAGATATCTCAGAAAACATGTGCAGCAGAAAATGAAGAAGATAAACAGGTATTGAATGTTGTTCTTGTGACTCACTTTCTTGTCCAAGCAATGGTGAAGATAGTGAAAGAAATGTTATGGGTCTAGAAGCAAATCTCAAGATCAATGATGAAGATCAAGTTAATAAGAAGGAATCGATCTACGAAGAAATGATATCTAAAATGAACGGACAGATAGAAACACTGAATGAACATATAGACAAGTATCAAAGGTTTTACAAATATGGAACCAATCGAATTGAAAGACTTGAAGCATAAATCATCTATCAAAAGGAAGATCTAAATAAGAAGAATGAAGAACGCCTACAATCATTTGAAGAAGGACTTAAAGCAGAAATCATCTCTCTGAAAGCAGATCTCGAAGCATCAAATAAGAGGAATGAAGAAATTCTACAAACTTTTGAAGAACAAGAAAATGAGTTGAAGGAAGAGATTTTAAAATTGAATGATCAAGTAGAAGAAGGAAAAAGGGTTGAAGAAAGTATGAAGAAGCAATGCCAAAAATTGGAGGTTGAGGTAAATATTTTGAAAGGTAAATTAGAAGAAAATGATAAACTCATGAGGTTTCAAGATAGTACTAAGATTCTGGACAATATTCTTAGTAGTCAAAGGTCTCCCTCTGTTAAATTTGGTCTTGGTTTTCATGAAACTATTGAAGGAGAATCTAGTTCACAAGGAAGTGCTAAAGATTCAAAGGATGTCAATGCAAAACCTGAAGTATTGGAAGAGACAAAAGATCAACCAGCAATCATAAACTCTCAAAGGAAATCATTCAATAATGTTGAATGCTTTAAGTGTCATAATTATGGGCATGTTGCAGCCAATTGCAGAAGCAGATTGTTTCAGCCACAAACAAACAGATTCTACACAGAAAGGTACTCTGGTTTCTTTAAGGGATATTGTTTTTCATGCAGCAAGTATGGTCATAAAGCAGCTGATTGCAATAGAAGGAAGAATAGAAAAACACACTTTGATACTTATGCTTACTTTTCTGGTCACATAAGATGTTATGCTTGTAATAAGTATGGACATGTAGAAAAAGAATGCAGGATGAACAGATCTGAGAAATTGGATAATTTCCAACACACAATAAGAAATTTCAAGCAAAGCCGGAAAAGGAAGGGGGACTGGTCAGAAACATAGGGAACATTGACCCTACTGCAGTCATCCGCTTTTAAAGCTTACTGCTCATAATGATTGCAGGAATGGTGTGAGATACATTATAGGGATTAGTAATGTATCATCACAGGGGGAGCAATGTATGATGATTCCCATGGTTGTTTTGGTGATTCTGGTTATCTTTATTTCTGACAGTGCATCTGATGTGAAGAAGACAGGTACAGGAGGCATAAGTTCAGGGGGAGATGAAGGAGTGTGAAATTTTCAGTATTTCACTTTCCATATGCAGGTTTTATGAACTAAAGCCGCGTATACACGTGAGTTCTGTTGAAGACAGTAGCATATGCTTTTCTGATAAGAAAGAATGTGATTCAGCTCAAGAACAGGAGAACTGGTTCAAGGGGAGCATTAGTCTAAATACTAATGATTGCATTGTTGGCATTGTGTCTGCTTATTCTTTGGTTATTGTGATACTCATGCTCAAATGATGATGACTTGATACATGGGTTCTTATGATGAGATTATGGATGAGCCCTGTTTGCTTTTTGCTGAAGAGTATCTTTTGTGTTCACACATGGATGAGTTGGAAGTCGTATGATTCAGAGATAAGAATAGATCATGCGGAGTTTGTTGCTATGGTTGAGACCTTTTTCCTACATATGTTAGATCATGATAAATCTTGAAGATCTTGGTGATATCAGATCACATGGATGATTGCTTGACACATATTTTCTATTGAAGAAGTTGTTCTGGTATGATAATTCCAATTGGGAAGAATTTGTTGATGCTGCAAAAAGTCTGAAGGATTGGTTACTGATGCACTTATCCTACTATTGTTGGATGACATTTGAAAACATAGCTACATTGTCCTATCTTTCTTCTCTAATATATCCGAGTGAAGCATTCGAATATCTCAAACGGAAGCTTGGAATTGTCTCTGCCATGTACAAGATTAGAATTGCTTAAAATCAGAAGATTAAAATTGGATACGTGGGTTTCCTGAAAGAAAATCGCGTATATACGCGAGTTTATACAACAAAAACCGCATATGGTTAATTGCTGACAAATTTTACTTGGGGTCAGCATTCTTCAGCACAGCTGCAGTACTGTTTGGTATCTCTGATGCTGTTTGGTATCTCTGATGATGTTTCAACTCTTATATTTCTATTTCATTCTCTGATATTGGGTGAAGATGCCTTGATGATTGGCTGTTGAAAGTGTTCAGGTTGCACAAGCTTAGGAGGAGTTTTGGTTATATGGAAAGGATGCATTGGATGCATAGTTTTAGGGGGAGCATTAGCATTGCTGAATGTAATGTATTGTTGGCATTATGATGGTTCTAAAATATGATCTCTCTCTTAAGGTCTTTTTGGTCTTGATTATAAAAAGTCATATTTGTAATTTGATGAAAAGGTTAGGCTGTGACCTATGATGTAAATTGTAATATTCAGTCATGTAAGGACTTGATTCAAAATGTGTAAACCCACTTGGTTGGGAACTTGAGTCATATATGTAAATCCACTTGGTTGGATATTTGATGTAAGTATGAGTCCTTGGTGATAGGAAAGGTCATAAAGTCATGTACTTCATTGAAAAATATGTTTGAAGATTCAGCATGAACTCAGGGGGAGAGTAACTTCCATGCACATCAAATTTTCAAAGCTCTTCTTTCTACATGAGAATAAAAACCTTGTTTTGGTTTTAATCTGCCCTTTGCCCTTGATGTCAAAGGGGGAGAGTAACATGGTGTTTGAATAGGGGGAGAGCATCATGGTGTTTGCATAATGGTTATATTCAATGTATCTATCTGTTGTGGTGATCAAACACCATCATGGTTGCCATCAAGTCCAAAGGGGAAGATTGTTGGCAATATGATGCAGAGTGTTGTCCTTGATGGCAACCTACTTGATGAAGTTGATGGCAACTTGATGAAATGAGATTGTTGGCTATATGATGCAATATGTTGTCCTTGATGGCAACATGCTTGATGAAGTTGTTCTTGTTGGAAACTGAATTGATGAGTTATCTTTGGATGGCAACCTACTTTATGAGTTAAGGGGGAGATTGTTGGCAATGTGATACAATGTGTTGACTTTGATGGAACTTGCCTGATGAAGTTGTCCTTGATGAAAACTGACTTGATGAGTTGCCTATGATAAGCAACCTATGTGTTAAATGATGTATCTTGTGTTAAATAAATAAGGATGATGTACCTACAGATCAGCTCAGAAGGAACAGAAGAAAGGAAGTGCCAGAAAAATGATAAATATGATGTGTCACAAAGCATATGCGGGTTTGTTAAGGCGAAGTAGCCTATGCACGCAGAAAAGTACGTGCCAAGTCGTGTATGCCCTTTTTCGCTCCAAATTTAGAATACCAAGGGGTGTTACCATGGTATTGACCCATTGTATTGAGCGCTGGATTATCTTTTTGATCCCGTCCAGGAATACCATCGGAAGTTGTGTGGTTTTGACTCATGGTATTGATAAAGGCTAAACCTATATAAGGAGAAGAAGATCATTGTGCAAGGGGATGCATGTGTCTAGGTTATAATGAATACTTCACTCTGGAGTATATCTGTATGGATTGGGTAACAATTTACTAATAGATCTGAATCTATGATGCACCTATGAAGAAAATGATGAAGAGGGATCTCTAGATCTGAAATGTATATGTATTTCCTAGATCTGTTCATGGAAGGTTTAGATTTGAGATGAGGCGAAATACTTTCTGAAGTGAAGGATGAAATCTGAGTTGTTTATCTAATCTAAAGAGTTGCACAGTCCTAAAAAGTTACAAATGTATACGCAGGTTCGCTTCAGTAAAAGCACGTGTATACGTGGTTCTGCTTAAGGAAAAGTGCATATGGGCAGACAGGGTTTTCTGAAGAATGCACAGAATTATACACGGGTTGGTATGCATGGAAGCGCGTACATACGTAGGTTTAGTGAAGTAAAAGCGCGTATGGAATCTAGGGTTTGCTGAAGTAAGTGGAATGAAATGTCTGATCTGTTTTTCTGTTTTACTACTATCTATCAATGATGTATTCATACAGAACTGGGTTGTTTGAATGATGAATATGCTGCTGATTATGTTAATTGAAGATCAAGTTGTTGGTTGATTGGTTGATGATTCAATGAATGAATTGATGGGGTTATACGTTTCAGTTTGATGAATTTTGAGCTTAAATGTGTGGAGTGGGTCCAGTCTGAAAATATGATGAAAAGTGGCCTACAAGTTGTGTTGTGTTGAAGATATTGGATCCAGTATGAAAATTGATGAAACGTGGTCTGCAGAGGTGCTGAAGGTCGAAGCCTTCAGTGAGGGGGTTGTAGCTCCCTTCTAGTGGTTGTTGGTAAATTAGTGCAGGGGGTAGTAGCTCCCTTCCACGAGAGGCTGGTAAACGAGAGCAGGGGGTAGTGGCTCCCTTCCAGGAGAGGCTGGTAAATGAGAGCAGGGGGTTGTAGCTCCCTTCCAAGAGAGGCTGGTAAACGAGAGAAGGATGTAGCCTTTTGCAGGTGGGTGCCTGCATGCTGGTATGAGTCTGCGCTAGTACATTGTTGTAAGATGTTTTCCTTATAATAAAATATTGAAGACAGAGACGACGGCATCGGTGGTTTTCTCCCGACTTGGGTTTCCACCTTAAATCCTGGTGTTCATGTGTGTTGCTTGTGTGATGGTTTATTCTGTTATTACTGCTCATGCCTACTGCTAACTAAACATCTGATGAATGAATGATGCATAGATCTAAGTAAAGAATTAAATGCATAATAAGATCTCTGTATATACGCGAGTTTTTATGAAGGATATCCGCGTGTATACGCGAGTTGGTTTCAGGAAAGTAGCGTATGTATTTTAGAGAAATAAAAAGTAATAAGCTTTCAGTCAGCCTTAAATACTGATTCACCCCCCCCTCTCAATATTTTTCCCAACATCTTTCTTGTAGGAAGCATTTCACACAAACCGCTTGAATTTGAAGCTACAACGGAAGCGACCGAAGAAGTCATTTAGAAGCGCTTGGATTACAATTAAGCCTCTAATTCTTTCTATGTATCTGTTTTGAGTTAGGAACTGTAGTTGTATATTCTTTAATCTATTTTTATATATTGTCATATGTCTAGGGAAGTGTGTTTTATCCGTAATTCCCTCCCAAAAATAGGCTTTATTGTCAGCTATTGGTGGAATTGATGCGACTAATTCTACTCCTGTCGTCTTTAATCATATAGGCTGTTGGGGTTGTTGTGTTTTGGCAGGATTGGCAATACCAAAAGACAAGACAACATCAAACCACTTTGGGATCTTAGGATCTAGCCCTCCTGAATCCAGAGAGGGATCTCTCTATAAAAGGCAAAGAAATGTATGTCTTTGAAGTTCAATTTTAAGGTATTAGGCTAGTTATAGGGCACAAGGGTTTTTTTTTTTTGTTTGTTTGTTTGGTTGTTGGGAAAAATGAAAGAAGGGTTCAATGTAATGTAAAGGAGTGAGAAAATAAGGATTTTTAGCAATGGGGAGATAATTCAAAGAAAACTCAAGTCCATTGGGCAATGGAGTCATAAAATGGTTTACTTGCAATGCAATATCCAAGGCTTTCAAATGGGCTAGTCATCTAAAACAGAGGATCTATAAAGATGATAGTATGGGATAAAACAATAGGGAAATGAAGGCAAATGACAAGGAAACCTTCCAAGGTGACCACTTAGGAGCAAGTCTAGGGACAGGGCATGCCTTAGCTGTCTATGATCAAACTCCTAATGAGGCTAACTCTTCAGACAATAGAAAACATTCAAGATTGACAAAAAGTGAAGCCTAAGATCAAAGAAAGACTTCTAATTTTCAATGCTTTTGACATTCAACTTAAGGGATCTTGGAAAAGCTAACTGTTGGAAAAGGACCCTAGTGAGACAGAATCAACTTTAATCTCCTAGTATCCCAATTCTTTCAGCTAAAACTAGACAAGAACATCTGAAAACAAATTCTAAATTCATACATCAGTAAGCAGGGAGAACCAACTACTATACTAGTTAAATTATCTTGATGTTCTCAAATCACACAATTAGTAGAAAACATCAAAGATAAGAAGAGAAGGAAGCATTAGGGTACTTTACAGTAGTATATCCTAAGCTAGTTTACTGATTCTTATCAGAGAAACGAAATATGATGAATAACAGAGGGAAAACATTGACAAAAATAGAACACATCACCAATGATTTAGATCAGGATCCAATGAACATGCTTGTCATATTAAAGAGTAACACCAGTCACATACATCATTTTCCAAAAGCTTGATATTCAGTCTAAAATCATCTCCTCGGCCTATTTTACAACTAATACATAGAACTCTATCTCAAAGAAACAACTTACAATCCATGGTTATCCAAAAAACAAAAACCTTTTCAACGTATTTTTCATGAGTTCTTATAGCTGAAAGAGAGGTAGTAGAGGTAGATAGAGTTTTAAATGAAACATTAAAATAATGGAAGAAGAGTGCTCAAGGCCCATTCTATTTTAATATCCCTGCATTGATTTTCAGTACTCTTTGGGTGAGCTACGGGTCTTCGACAGGCTAATAATAACTCCAAGTATGTCTCTTGAAGTACTTTCTGGCTATTTTGTACTGTTTTTGTACTCTAGGACAAGGCAGATAAATGACTTTCAGGCCTACCATACTATGTAACTAATGCTCTGGCAATCTCAGGACTACTGTCAGGGTGGTGATCTTCTCAATAACATTGATGGAGAATAAAAAACATTATGGGAACTCGTCTTTTCTTGGGAAAGAACATTCTGTTGATGTGAAACATTGATATGGCTTGTTTTATGTGCTTTAGGCCTTATTAGGCCTTCTAGATCATTCATAAGGTCTTCGATCTCTATATTCACCCTCTAAACACTCGATTAAAGCATCTAATCTTGAATAATGGGCTTTAAAGCTCTTTAAACTGTCACAAATACTCTTTGCCACTTCACTTCTGTCTTGTTTGTGAATATGCAAGTTTTGATGGCGCTGGAGGATTTGAAACAGAGTTAATAACTCTAATTTGGATAAAACATGTGTTTAAAACCCCCTCAGTGTTGAACCCCTAGTTAAACTGAGAGAAGGGGGTGAATCAGTTTAACACATTCATGGACTTTTAAAACTTTTCCATTAAAACTTATTTACACCTTCATTTCATGTTCAACTTAATATGTGAGTAATATTAGAATGTGAGCAGCAAATATTAAGATAATGTAATAGCAGACTTAATATGAGAGCAGCGAGTATTAAGCAGATTAGATAAACCATATCAACACATAAACATGCACAGAGACACCAGATATAAGTGGAAACCCATAAAGGGAGAAAAACACATCTTATTATTGTTGTGATGCAAAGGCAAGCTCCAACTCCCTCTCACCACTGATTTTCTGTAGGCACCAACCTACAGGAGGCTCCTACCTCAATTCTGCAAGCTACAACTTGCAAGGAAGCTCCAGCTCACATCAATTTTCTGCAGGCACCAACCTACAGGAGGCTCCAACCTCAGTCAGCTACAACTGACATCTATCAAGCTACGACTTGATAGGGAAGCTCCAACTTCCTTACTCTTTCAAAAGAAAACACTTGTTGATTTACCTTGGATATCATCTTTGTTCTGTACCTTCTTCACTGCTATCCATCAGTCCTCATATCTGCCCTATATCATCTCTGCATCTTCTTATATTCTCTTTCAAATCCTCCTTCTCTGCCTCACTACTTCATTTCTGCATTCTCTAACCTCTCTATGCATATCAATGAGATATCATTTATAGAGTTCATCACATGACTGTTTGCATTCCACATGGAATTTGAAGTGAATAGCCATGACTCTTTGACTTCTGCCTTCTCATTCCTTTGTCCAACTCATTTAGAAAAAAAATAACAATATGTACTAATTTCAATATTACAGTGGGATTTTTGTTTTCCTCCGGAGACTTTCCAGTGCATCACAAACAATATAAAATCAATTAAAACATTTACATTCACGTTTTCAGTTACATTCATCAATTTCACTCAGCCATTTTTCCGGCCTTTGGCTTTGTTGGTTTTGTCTTTTCTGCTGCCATTAAGTAACTGTTCTGCATACCTCTGTTGTTTACTGCAATTGTGTGCACCTGTGCATGTACACCTTTTAAACCCACATTTTTATTCCTGTGCATATTCACCTGTTCACTGCAATTTTGTATCTGTTATATATATAACTGCTTTTCCAAGTTTAGTCCCAAATAAACTCACAATATGGCAATCTTTACATGTGGAAGCTTTTCTTATTTCATGGTTCAAACCAAAGTCAGTTTCATTTCTTCAACCCTTAATCAAAGGCTAACTTCTTTTTTTGAATCTTCGAATCCTACACGAACTTGGGCTCTCACATATGATTATCTGAATATATATATATATATATATATATATATATATATATATATATATATATATATATATATATATATATATATATATATATATATATATATATATATATATATATATATATATATATATATATATATATATTCGGTCACAGCACTATCAACTCACATTAAACTCTCTCTATGCATATAAAAGGTATCCCAAAAATTGCCTCCAATATAAATCCACAATCTGGGAACCTACAATGTTTAATTCCTGAGCTCGCAATTTAAATACTGTGCAGAACCTATTTCTTCAAAGGGTTATAAAAACCCACAATGCATATAATGTGCCCCTTTATCAAACCATAATCTATGAGTGCGCTTTATTATCTTTGACTTTGATAAAACTTACCAAAGTATCAACCTGCATTATGGTTGGCCAGACTTTCATACTGCCAACGTAACTTTAACACTCTATACCTTGGTCAAACCCCGACATATCACACCATACCTTATTTCATGATCTTCGGTCAATATTCAATAGCCATTAGTCCCAAAGGTTTGCGGACTTCACCATCAATTTGAATGTATTATATAACTTTTCATAAAGCCGAATTATGACTCTATGGTCCGGTGACATATATTATATCATATATCAGTCTTAGCAGTTATATATTATATATATTATATATTCGCAGTAGTGAATATTTTCTTTATCATATAATATATATACCAACATATGTATACTCCCCAAAGTGAGTGTTGTAAACATTAATATGAAACCTTCGTGTAATGCCTCAACATAACGCCTCAAAATATATCAGACCCTGAGTTTGCAAACATATCTGGGTCCCACACTCAACTCTAAGCTTCGGGTTATATTCAAATATTAACATAAGGTTTCGGCCCCATAGCGTATTACTATACGCTAACCATCATACATCGCACTCCAGTCGTATGCATATCAAAACGAAAACACTATTAAAAGTCCTCGGCCTCTCGTTCAGAACCCAACATTTCATAACCAACCATTTGGGCCCACCATATTAATTGATTAGTAAATAGATTTCAACACAATAAACACAGGCCATACCTTCGCTAACCACCACGCGCATCCAACGGCTATAGATTCATCGCGCTACCAAACTTCAATCCAACGGCAATTGCATGATAAACCTGCTATCCTCTTAACTTCTCCAAATCATGCGATCTAGGTGGGTCCCGGTGTTAACCTCTGGCTCACTTCCAACGGTGCATGAATTATCGCGTCAAATTTTGTGATCCGATGATCATTAACGAGTTTCACATTTTTTATTGAGATGAAATTTAATGTTCCGAAAAAATGCGAAATTCACGGTTTTCAAATACCGCCCATCTCTAAGTGTCAGCTGGCGACATATATCGCATTCAAAAAGTGAAATCCACTTACCTCCTCTTTGATCGCGCAATACCGGTGGTATCTACCTCCTAAACTGCTCTTCGAAATTCTGGTAATTAAATAGTGTTTAACTTGGGATTTCACGGCAACTTAGTTTATTTCGTCTATTCGCCTTCCCTGTGCTTACACTGTGGTTAAGTCTCAACCATAGTGTTTCACCAACAATGGCATTCGCACCAACGGACTGGGTTTCAATACTCCTTAATTAAACAGGGTATGTTTCTGCTATGTTCAACGAACAGGTTCGCTCCTTTACATAGGATTCATTCGTTCAACTCACACACCGATGGTGTGGTTTCGCTCTTCCAACAGAGCCACTATTCCCTTATTCAAACTTCTATACAGGGTAATCACATTCGATTCATTTGCAGTGAATATGAATTAGAATACATTCCAAGAGAAACAGGAGATTTCACATAGACTGATCCTTCTACCCATTATACACAGAAGTCAGAGATTCAAAACATTCAGGAACTAAGCCCCTTATCACAGAGACTGAGAGCATTAATTCTAACACACAAATTTTATGAGCTCGAAAGAGTGAGTCTGTCGGAAAGTTGCCAAAATCACATCGAAATCAAGAATTCCACACTTTTATTAAGCTAGAGGGCAAAAGCCTCTCGACTCAGTCTTCACTGCAAAATCTCTCTACTTGGCCAGATCTTCAATCATTGGCCCTGCTACAATCTACTGTGCACCTTCTGAATAACTTTGAACTCCTTATTTCAACGTGGTTCAGTGTTAAATAAACCAATATACATTTCACAAAAGCTAAGCATCCCTCATGTACACAATTCATACATCAAGCCCTTGGGACCAGATTTTAACCATACTTAAATCAATCCACTAGTGTGCATGATTCAAACCAATAATTTCATATATATATATATATATATATATGGCAAAATTAATTACAGAGTTTCTTGATTCTGGCCAGGTCTTCAAGTCAAAATCAATAGCCCTTCTCTAACTATGCCTCTGAACAAGATATGGATTTTCTTCAATTATCTGCAGAACACCACAAAACCCTTGCCACAGAGTTTATTTATTCAACACTGTTTATAAACCCTGATCGACTCACACCACACCACATAATTCCACACCACAACATCATAGACCCATTTAGACCCCCAATTGCAGAGTCTCATCATACTCATGTAATGCAAAACTTCTTCTTCACTACTCTGCACCTTGAATAGCTCTTTACTTCAATTCACTGCTGCCTCTACTACCTCTCTGCCACTTTACTTCTCTCTTTGCCATCAATGACAACATTTCCAACACTCAGGAGTCTTTCCTGCAATCTCTAGTTTTGAAAAAGCTTCTCTGTGCTCTGTGTCACCGTGATAGTGACTCTGTAGAAAGAATAGTTTTCACCATCTGTAACCCTGCAAAACACAATAAACATGTTAAGAAATCCATGCGTGAGGGAGGATGGATGCTATGGAGGACTATGGAAATGGTGGTGCAGTGACGGAAATGGTGGATGCAGGAGAAAAACGGGTGAAAATTGCTGCGTAATGGTGTAAAAGTGATTTGATGGAGGTCTGGTGCGACGACGGTTCCGAACTGTTGGATCAGGTTAGACAGTGGCGATCAACGGTTAGGATTTACCGGTGGAGGAGGTTAGACTGAATTAGACGGGCACAAGTAACTTTTAGTGTTAAACATAAAAGTTTAGTTTTGGGTGAATACAAAGAAAAAAGGTTAAATCGAATGAAATTGGAGGCTTTTGGTGGTGGGACCGAGAGGGCAGAAGAAGAGTGATTGTGGACCGTTGGATCATGAAAGGATCAACGGTGGAGATTTTATGATGAAGTCCTTAGGAAGGCCCGATGAAAGAAATATGGATGGGAACATGATGTAATATGAGCTGTTGATCTAGATCAAATGGACAGTTGGGATTAAAGTAGGAATATATTGGGGAGGAGTGGTTTTTAGAGGAAAACTGCTGTTTTCGCACAACTTTGCAATGGTTTAGAAATTCTGCCGAAAAAACGCGATATGCCTCGCCGCCCGACACGTGTCCCTTTTGAAACCACTTTTATCGCATAATTTCAAAACATTAATGCCCTGATGAAAAATTTACGCGATATGCGTTCTCAGCCACTGGATGGAAGGGCAAAAGATTCGACAGTGTAGGATTTGCGCGTTATGAAGCAAGATGCATGGGTGGAACAAGAGGGCAAGGTCAAAGGCGGGTTCACTGTGGACCATCAGATCTGTAGAATGGACGGTCAGGATCAGAAGTAGGAGTGCCAATGTTCCAAAGGGAAAATTTTTAGATGGATGGGTGGGACAAATCCTGATTATTGGATCTATTGGGATGGATGGCGTAGATTAAGCCGAAGATCAGCAGAATAGTGAAACGGTGGAAGGGGAAGGCGGGGTGCGATGGAATCTAGACCGTCAGATCTGGTGGAATGGACAACAGATATTTAATCGCATCAGAGAAACGTAGGGGGCCAAAACTCTACGGTTCTTTGATTTTACGATTTTCGATTTAGCGCGGACCATCAGATCACTGGAAGATCGGCGGTCAAGATTTGAGGGGGGGGAAATGACTGAGGGTATATCAACGGAGCGCGATTAAATCTGGGCTATTAGTTCTTGTGGATTCAATGATCCAAATTAAATTAGCGGAGTGATAATATTCAAACATGGGTGGAGTGTGACCGAATCCTAGCTGTTGGTTCTTGTGGATTCAATGGTCAAGATTTGTCGAAGGATCGCAAATCAGAGGGGACAAAGGGGTTCTCACTTAAGACTTTGTGATTGGCGATCATGTGAGGGCCGTCGAATTAAAGGGGAAATCAATGGTCCATATACAATCAAAGGGTTAATGAAGACATGTAGTGGGCACAGTGAGACATTAGCACTGGCCGTTAGATCTGTAAAGATCGATGGTTAATATTGCAGAGGAGGTCGATAGAACGAAAGTTCATCACATCGAAAAAATGTAAGGAACAAAGGAAAAGGAGTTATCAGACAGTTCCGATTGCGATTAATGCCTAAGGGCATAGCACCTAGTTTTGGCACTGGGTCGTATGCGGAAAAGGGGCCAAGAGTTAGGCCAAAAGGGGCTTAAGCCTGTTATAAGGTAAAAAGTGGGTTTTTAGGCTAAAAACAGAGTTTTTAAGGCTAAAAGGTGGGTTCCGGTAAGGGAAAAAAGAGATTTTAAAACCAAATGAAGGGAGCCTTAAGGTTTTAAAGGGAAATTTGATGATTTAGAGGGATAAGGAGGGGAATTTGTGGGAATTTGTGAGGGGAAAAAAGGGGTGAAAATGGGAATTTTGAAGAGACAAATAGAGTAGATGGAAGCTTTTCCTGAGAAAATTTCTTTCACAAACAATGAGGTTTTTTCGATGGAAATAGCAGTGAGGGCTCTTTAAAAGATAAAAAACACATGGAGGCTTCAAGAATGATAGGTTTTCATAGGAAATGTATCTCTTGAAGACTCAGAAAAAAATTTAGCCACCTGTTTGCTATGTGAAAATTTTATAGGTGGCTAACAGTGGCTCCACATGGGGATGGCATCTTCTTGAAGGTGTCAAGAATCTCAGAAAATAATATTTGGAGTAGGCCAGATGCCTGGTGCTTTGACCATCCTTTTCCTCTTTTATCAGCTGCCACCAACATGATGACTATTATATAAGCAGAAAACATTCTCCCAAACAATCTACCTACCCATCCTACAATCCTAACATTTTTTCTTCAAGGTGCATTTAGACTTGCATACCTTCTTCATCATTTTTTTATTATTGAAAGCAGAAAACAAACTAATCTAATTCTACCCTTATTCCTCCATGAGACTGTTAGCCACCTATAAAATTTGTTATACCAAAAGGTGGCTAAATCATTTTTTGGAGCCTTCAAGGAACAAATTTTATTGCAAAAAAGTGTTATCGCTTGAAGACTCTTGAAGGCCTTATGCCTCGGTCCAAAATCTTCCCTACGATGCCTATTTTACACTCTAGAATTCTGATGATTTCATGAGAAAATACTGATACAAAATCAACTTTTTTCCCTTTCCTCACTTGAAAAACTAACCTCCATTTCGCTCCCCTTTCCCTCCATAAAAATCCTCTACTTTTCATATTTCCCCTTCTTCCATAACACCGTTGGTTGATGCCATCCAAAAGCCACTCTCCTCCCCACACACTCTGAAGTAGTAAAACCAAATAACGTAGGATTTTGTAATGTAGTTTTGTATTGTGTAGGTGTTTGACTGAAATTCTATTTATGAGTTAGATTCTATACTTCATGATCGGCTATCGATCACTGGAAGGATCGATAGCACTCCAGTATGGTGCTATAATGTTGTTGCCCATAGAAGCTACGAGCCTTGTCCAAAGGAAGAAACCTGCTTATAGAAGAAATAAATTGGGTTTATAGTTAATGGAGCCACAGATCCGAGGTTTGAACTTGGAGTTTAATGGATCGAAGTGAATAGGAAGCAGGGTGTTAACCCCAGTTTAACCTACGGTCAATCACTGTACAAAACCGGAGCAGTTTCGATCGCACCGCCTTTGTGGGGTAAGCTGTATTTCCAATTCGAGCGTGACACATGCTAGGAGCTGACACGTGGACTTAAGCAGTTTGGAGATACCGCCCTCCCCACACGTTAAATATCGACTGTGGGCTCAACACGATATTGATGTACGCTGTCCGATCTGAGGCTGGCTCATCGAACGGTGATCGCACTCAAAGGAGTGCAGGGGATAAACAAAGGTATGGCATGACCCATGGCCCACAAGCAATCACCCCGGTGGTCCCCACGGCCACGACAACAGTCAGCAGTCCCACAGAACCGGTGGTCCCCTATGCCTGGTCAGCATACACATCAGCACACACGTGGCAGCAACTGATTGGAGCGGGTCTTGTTTGGTTGCTCGCATGGTCGTGAAATCCGGACCCGAGGAGCTTTATATGGCGGATTTCATAAAAATTTCGGGTCACACTTGGGCTAACATCAACAGGCCCCAAAACGGACCTGGGGAGCTTTATATGGTGGATTTCATAAGAATTTCAGGTCACAAACACCTTGACGTCAGCAAGCTCCTTTTGTGACCCGAAATGGTTTATGCAGCTTGGTTTATCAGGAGTTTTGAAGTCCAGATATATTATTTGGTAAAAAAGGGCAATTTAATGGTTTTTTCCATTATACTAAAAAAGGCCAAAGGTTGGGGTTCAATTCTCACGCCTTCAGTTCATTAAAAGGAAGCCATCCATGGGTTAAATTTCCATGTCTCATCAATGCTTCAAAGGCATTGATGCCTCACGATCCCTGCGCAGCACTGCACACCAAAAAAACACAGTAAATGAATCACAATCAAAGAGTATCAGTGTCGAAGACAGAATGCACCAGAATGGAAGATTGAAGACAAATTTATGAGGATTACAGCTAATATTGATTATCAAAAGCCTAATCCTCCAGATTTAAAAACACAGTTTAAAGAAAATCATAAGTGTTTATAAGACAGAAAGGCCTCCACCGCCACATCTGAGGCAAATTGATTCCTCCGAGCTACCACAGTGCCACCTGTGCCTTAAGGCATTCAAACACAGGCCGAAGTTATTGATCAAAAGAAACATTTGCCTCAGCGCAGCCAGAGAGTTAATTCTGCAAGTAAACTGAATGACAAAATATTAGCAGAGTTATTGTAACATAACAGAGAGCCTCAAAAGTCAATAAGAGCTCCCATCGAGCTTAATCTTAAATGTAAAACAATTAATACAGATAGAAAACATCTGTAAACTTCTTCATCGAGCCCCTCAAAGGCCGAGAAGCCATTAAGTCTGTATTAATTGACCCAGGAGATCTTTTATCAGATCTCACCTCCTCATTCTTCTATAAGTACTCCTGGAGAAGATGAGAAAGGGGTCGGTTGCTGAACTTTGAAATATAATTGAGCTTGAGACTTCTACTTGTAAATAGTGTTCACTGGCTCTTGAAGCTCTGCTTGTGATAGATAAGTTAGTCTGGAAGGTGTAGATTATTGCTAAACTAAAGCATTGGACTTAAAGCTGTAACTGGTTTGGAGCATCAATACAAGCTGATTTATGGGATCCTGGTCTATGTCGACAGTGATGTTTTTCTCATTGTAATTCATTAGTTTGTTTCTGTTTTCAATGTGTTCATCTTCTGTTATAAAGAACAACATGCATAGATTTAGGACCTACTGTATATCATTACCCTTCTCTGACTGAAAATCTTTATCTATATGTTTTCTTCCAATTCGTGTTATTTAGGAATGATTTAATTCAGTCTAAGCATAGGAATGCTGGCGTTCCCTCGTCCTACTGTCTTAGCTAAATATTTTTCTTGGATGTTATTTTCATTTCATGTTAAGTAGAGATGAACTAAGGAAGATATGGTGAGCCCTGGCCCTAGTTTTATCCCAAAAGACCGTCTGAAAGTTTCCCTTGGAATGTGTCAAAAGCTGGCTAGTTTTGAAGTACTTACCAGATCTTAGGCCATTCTGTGTTACCTTTGTGTTTGTCTTGAGAGTAACCAAGTAAAGCAGAGCTAGGAGAGGATTTGTGGTGAGCCCGGCCCGCTAGTTTCTACTCCAACAGTTTCCTTTCAAGTTTCCTTCTATTTTAAAATGTTTTTCTATTGAAATTATATCAAAGGTTGGCTAGTTTCGAAGTACTTACCAGATCCTAGATTTCTTTTATGTCTTTCTTAAGTGCTTGTCAAAGGTTGGCTAGTTTCAAAGTAATTACCAGATCCTGGGCCGCTATTTATTCTTCATCTGTTTAATTCCCCTTCTTATTGTTCCATTTCATTCCATAAATCAAACTTTAAAGAGATCCTTAGACATAGATGACTTGCCCCATGGACCACTCTTGCCCCTTGTTGTTTCAATTAAACCCTATTATGACTCCATAGCCCAATGGACTAAAACCTGCAATTATCTATCTTCTTGGCCAAAGCTTGTTCTGATTGCTTGCAAATTCACACCTTTGAAACTCTTTGCATTTAGAACTTTCCCCTCAAACAATAATCATGCTCAACCATCCAAAACAAACAAAACCCTTGACCTTCATAACTAGCCTAATATCATTACCCAGAACTTCATAGACAAATCCAATCTTTGCATTTATTGGAGAGATCCCTCTCCAGATTCAGGAGGGCTATATCCTAGAATCCCAAAGTGGTTGAAACGATGTTCTCCCTGCAGTCAGAATTTTGCCAATCTTGCTGATTACAGGGTGCCAACAAAGACCAAATTAAACAATTGGTCTCATAGCTTCTCTACCTATACTACTATCTGCTAGGAGTAAACTGTCTATCAGACTTCTTTCTCTACATTCTACAACAGAAATTTAAAAACATTCAAACCAGGATTAGTCTGTTTGGTTTGCTGTGGGTCCATGGCATAAAGACAGCTGCACATGAACTGAACTTTACAGAAAATTGGGACCAAAATTGTGAAGGCTTTGAAATTATGAAACTTTGAACCATCCTTCTTTTCCCTGTGACTCAGGTTTTGAGCTTGTTTCAGCCATTCTTTGGAACTTTAGAGGTTCAAGTTTTGAGCTTGTCTAAACCTTTCTTTTCTCTCTTTTTTGAAACATTTTCTCTCTTTTTTTAAAACAAAACACAATAATGGTATTTACAATGGAAATGAAAGCTTTAAACTGGAACTCAACAATAGTAATGCTTGAGCATCCTGCCATTGACAGGACCCCTGGCAAACAGATCTGTACCATCTAACTCTTGTAGAAAAAAGGCATTTGGACCAATGGTGGATTGGATGATGTAAGGACCTTGCCACAAACTATCAAATTTGCCATGCTTTTCTTTGTCCTCTTCCCTAGAGTCCCACTTAAGTACCTTGTCTCCAATTTGGAAGTCACAAGCCTTTGTTCTCTTATCAAACAGTTTTTTGATGCTCTCTTGCACTTTCTGAGCTATGTTTTAGACTTCTTCTCTTGTTTGCTGGAGATGTATAGCTTAATTGATCCTCCTTACCATGCTATCCTCTTCTGACTATATTTCTTGGACCAATTTAATCACTGGTACCCCTAGGCTGGTAGGGAACATTGCATCTTCTCCATAGACTAACTGATATGGGGACATTCCAATGGATTTATTTGTTGTTAACTTGTCAGCACATAAAGCATGCACTAACTTGTTATGCCATGATTTCTTATTCTCTTCAAGCAGATTCTTGATGATGGTCACCAAACTCTTATTTGATGATTCTGCTAGCCCATTACCCTGAGGATAATAAGCAGTAGAATGACCAAGTGTAATCTGATACCTGTGACAAGAATCAATCATCTTTTGGAACCAAAAGCAGCAGCATTATCAGTGATAATCTTCCTAGGGCAGCCAAATCTAGATAGCATGTGGTCTTCAAGGAATTTAATGATAACAGAATCTGTGGCATTCTTAGAAGGGATGGCCTCTATCCATTTTTTGAAATAGTCTATGGCTGTGAGAATCCATTTATGTTGGGTAGATGAAGCAGGATGGATCTCCCCTATGAAATCTAGGCCCCACTATTGAAAGGGAGCCTCAACAGTGATAGGTTGTAATGGTAAAGGGAGGTGTTTTCTTTTTCCCTCAAATATCTGGCACTTATGGTAGGAAACTATCATTTTGTGGATATCATGGAAAATGGTAGGTCAGTAATAGCCAGCTCTGATGATTTTGTTAGTGGTGGTTTTCCAGTTGAGATGGCCTCCACACTCTCCTGCATGGAATTTGTGTTTGATCCTCTCTGCATTAGATTCAGGCAGGAATTTAAGCAGAAAACCATTTGCATTTTTCTAGTATAAACATTCATTTAAAATGCAATAACTTCTATCTTTTAACTTTAGAATCCTTGCCTTACTCTTTGATAAATCAGGAGGAGCATTAAGATTTGTAAGCACATACAAGATGTCAGTATACCAGGGAGAGTTTTGGAATTTTTCTTCAACAGTAAGAGTAGGTAATCCTTCATGTTCATCCAAGGCATCTACCATGTTTATGTCAAGGGCTTGTAAGTTAGATGCAGCCATTAGTTGAGCCAAGCCTTGACCTTTGATAAGTTTTGTGGGTTTGATCTCCAGATCATACTCTAGTATTGCAACGATCCATTTTCCCCTCTTTCCATCTGGATCTTGGGACAAAATGTCTTTTACTACTATGTTAGGCACGTAGGCAATGTTGTGAGAATGCAGAATATATACCCTGAAGTCTTTCAAGGCCTTTACCAAGGCATAGGCTTGTTTTTCCATTATGTTATATTTCAAGGGTGCTTCCCTTAGTGCCTTGCTGAAGAAAGCAATAGGGTACTCCTATCCCTCTGTATTTTTCTGCAATAGGACGGTAGCCACTATATGATCTAATGCAAAGGAGAATATAAGGAAATATTTTGAAAAATCAGGGCTAATTAAGATTGGTGCCCGAGTGAGTGCATGTTTAACTAATTCAAAAGATTTTTTGGCCTCTAGAGTCCACTTGAACCCTACTTCCTTTTTCAGAATGTTTGTGATATCTCTGAGGAGTTCAGCTAAGTTGGGAATAAACCTCCTCAAGAAGTTAATTTTCCAATAAAGGACTGCAATTCTTTTATGTTTCTCAGGTGGCTAATCTGCAGTATTCCCTCAACTCTTTTCGGGTCTATTTTAATCCCCTTTTTTGATATAATATGGCCAAGAAGCTTACCTTCTTAAAGGACAAATACAGTCTTCTTGGGATTGAGAGATAGCCCAAACCTTCTACATTTCTCAAATACTCTTCCCAAATGTTTAAAGTGCTCCTCATCAGTTTTGGAATAAACTGTTATGTCGTCAAGGTAGATTACGATGAAGTGACCTATCTCCTCTGAAAATGCTATGTCCATTGCTCTTTGGAAGGTTGCACCAACATTCATTAGTCCAAAAGGAATTTTCACATACAGGAAAGTGCCCCATGGAGTGGTGAAGTTTGTATTAAGCTGATCTTCTGGGAGTACTAAGACATGGTTATACCCTGAAAATCCATCTAACAGGGAGATCCCTTTTGAGCCAACTACCCTCTGTAGGATGTGTTCCATCTTGGGTAAGGGGTAATTATCTTTAAGTGAAGCTCTGTTAAGGTTTCTAAAATCAATGCACAATCTGATTTCTCCTGTCTTTTTCCTCACAGCTACAAGTCTGGAGACCCAATCGAAAAACCTCACAGGCACTATGATTCTTGCCTCATACATTTTCTTGATTTCCTTTTCAACTAGAGGCATTTGTACTGGGTTAATTCTGCGCATTTTTTTCCTAAAGGGTTTTTGGTTTTCTTTCAATGGGATCGTGTGCTAGATGATTTCTGTATCATAGGCTTTTAAGTCCTCATAGCTCCAGGAAAACACATCAACAAACTCTTTAAATAAATCAATGTATTTCTTCCTGATGTGTGCTGGCAAGGATTTAGCTAATTTAATCATCTTAGGCTTATCCTCGGTGCCTATATTGCATTCTTCAACATCAGAATCTGTGTGTTCTATAGTGGTTTTCTTTGCTACATCATTAAAATCAAAAAGGTCTTCAAGGGGTGCTAGTCCTCTGGGTATGTTTTTGTCTTTCGACTACAGCACCTCTATGTCTTCTTTTTCTACATTCTTGTATTCTTCAGTTTGAGTTCCAAGTTCTTCAGTTAACATGTTTATTTCTACATTATGGGGTGATTTTTCTTAATTAGGGGGCTCTTCAATCAGGCAGTTTTCATTAGATTTAGAGTCTAAATCAAGAATTTCAAACTCATTCCTGCCAAGTAGGAAATCCTCTATCTGCTTGTCACCCTCAAAGACGTGCCAATACTTCTCATTATCCAGCATTGCAGGCCTATATTTTTTCTGAATGATGATTTGTTTTTCACTAGGTGATTTCTGATATGAACTAGCACCACAGGCTAATCCATTTGCAATAATGTTCTGACTCCTAGGAACAAACACAAGCTCATATTCTACGAAGGTTTTCAATAAATCCATGGCATCATTTCTGTATGCCCTCAATCTAGGATGCTTTGCAGTGTACTCTCCATTCACTTGTTTGATGACTAATTCAGAGTCTCCATGTACAACTATCCTTCGGGCTCATAGTATTTTCAATACATTCAATCCTAGGATGAGAGCCTCATACTCTACAATTTTGTTTGTACATTTAAAATCTAGCTTGAAGGCATGACTCTCAGCATAGTTACTTTCAGTATTGTGTAACCATACCCCAGCTCCAGCATTCTTCCTAGTGCAAGACCCATCAAAGTTCATTCTCCATAAGGGATTGTGTTAGGTCCCTATATTACTAGTATAGTCCCTTATTTTTGTTAGTGTAACCCCATAATTGTTATTATTGTACCCTTGTAACCCCCATTTTGTTATTATTGTGCCCTTAAATTATTATTGTTAGGTCGGCCAGGATTACATTGTGGCCCACTAGGATTACATTATGGCCCCATGGACTCCTATATATAGAAAGGAGGTTTTGTAAATTGTATCATCAAAGAATTGTTCATTTATGTAATGTATTGGAGGTTTCCCCCTTGAAGTGGCTTATTTCTAAGGCGTTGATATCTCTTTTCTTCTATTTTTGGAGCTGGTTACACAACATTTGGTATCAGAGCTTTGGATTCTTGCTCCAAACAGGTCATCGTGGCATTTTCGCTATAATGTTTTTTATACGAAGCTTCAGAAGCTGAAATTTTTAGGGTGCAAAGATGAAATCCTGAGGAAGTTTTTCCAAAAATTTCAGAGCTTGGTTCGCAATATTTTCAGAGATATGATCTATGGAAGTTAGGTCTTTTTTCAGGCTCCTAAACAGGTCATCGTGGAATTTGCGCTATAAATTTTTTTCTACGAAGGGTCAGAATATAAAATTCATATGGTGCGAAGCTGAAATCCTAAGGCAATTTGTCAAAAAAATTTAGAGCTTGGTTCACAATATTTTGGGAGATATGATCTGTGGAAGGTAGTGCTTTTTCAAGCTCCTGAATTTCATCGCAAAGAGGTGATCGTGAGAAAAGTTCAATAACTCTCTCTCTCGCTGTGCATCGGATTGGAGTGTCATAAAAAGTGGTCACAAGTACACAAAATATAGCTTCTTGGATATCAATTTTAGAAACAAAGGATGAAACAGTGACACGTGGAAAGTTGTACAAGTTCGCTCTACTGAACCAGTCCAAAATTGGGTCATTGTGGGAGATTGGAAATAACTTTGTCTTGAAGAATCCAAATATGATCAGACCTGTGGCATTAGAAAGACACTTCAGAAGGATACTACAGTAGTGAATTTCAAATATTGAAGATTCTCAATTACAGAGATAATTAAATTTCAATATAGAGCTCCTCAAAAGCAAATAAAAGGTGTGTATTTTTTTTCCAAATTGCATAAATCTTGTTTGAAGAATCAAGTTGAATTGATTCCAATGGCATATTGTAGAATAGATATCAGTATTGGATTCTAAAATGGCCCCTAAAAAGAATTCAACTCCAATTAAGCCTTTAGAAGGCTCTACTGTGACTCATGAAGACGAAGAATGGCAACATGACATATCAAAATTACAAGAGCAAATGCAACAAATTTCCCTCTCGCAAAGAACAACAAAAAATGAAATGGAAGTTTTGAAGAAAGGTGTGGAAGCTAAGATGAATGGTTTAGAAGCTAAGATGGATGGCATGGAAGTGGGCATGGAAGCTAAGATGGATGACGTGAAAGACAACATGGAAAACATGAAGAATGATCTAAAAGCATACATGGAAGGCTTGATGACAAGCTTAAAACAAGAAATGATTCCTAATGGCAGAAATATAGTAGAAGAACCTCATGATGAGAACAAAATAAATGTTAATCGTGATTTCATAAACTCTAATGTTGGCGGAAAGAACCACCATATTCCAAAAATGGATATGAGGAAGTTTGATGGAAAGGATCCTGTAACATGGATACTACAGATGGAGCAATATTTTGATCTCCATAACGTGCAAAACACACAAAAGGTATGCATTGCAACTTTACATTTAGAACAAAATACATTTGTATAGTATCGATGGCTTTGCTCCCGTAAAAAAATTGTCACTTGGTCAATTTTTACGGAGGAAATGATAGCACATTATGAGGATACAAAGAGCAACACCTTCTTTAGCCAATCGATAAATCTCAAACAAAAGGGTTTAGTGGGGCGGCACATTGAGGACTTCCAAAAATTGAATATAAGGGTAACTGATATTCCAGAGGAACACAGGATTGATCTCTTCATAGGTACTCTAAAGGATAACATCCAACATGAAGTTCGTGTTTTGGAACCTGATTCATTGGAGAAGGCATTCAAGTTGGAAAGAAAAGTTGAATGTAAAATTATGGCGACAAGGAAGCCTACCACTCAATTCTATAAAGAAGGAAGTGTTGCTACGCCTAGATTTCCACAACCTACAAGGTTGACACCAAAACAATTGGAAGAAAAAAGAGCAAAAGGGATTTGCCACAGTTGTGATAGCAAATACACTAAAGGTCATAAGTGTGCTGAGAAGAAATTATTTTACATAGATTGTGAAGAGGAAGAAGAAAATGAACAAGAACAGGATATACACCAGGAACCAGCCCTAGAAGAGGAAGAAATGAATCCGACCATCTCGTGTAATGCATTGGCAGGAATTACCACTCCTCAAACTCTGAAGATAGAAGGACATATCAAGAAGAAAAGGGTAATAGTGTTGATTGATTAAGGTAGCACCCATAATTTTATTCATTGTAAGGTAGCCAAGGAATTAAATTGTTTCCTATACCCAGCACCAGAATGTCAAGTGATGGTTGCAAATGGAGGAACTATAAATTGCTTTTGGAAAATGCCATAATATCAAGCTAACCATGGGGGAATATGTATTGACTAGTCCAATGCTTTCCATTCCTATGGGAGGTGTTGATGTTGTACTAGGAGTACAATGGTTACAATCTTTGGGGACAATAGCTTTTAATTTTCAAGAAATTTTCTTGAAATTTTGTTCATAAGGAAAGGAAGTCGAATTATGGGGCATTACAGGGAAGCCGGGAAAGATAATAAGCTCTAATGTCATGACAAAGCTTCTAAAGAAAGAACAACGAGGTGTAATTGCACAATTATGCTCACTAGAAGTTCCAACATCAAAATCATCTATTTCTGCAGATCTCCAACAAGTCTTGGACAATCATTCAAAGGTGTTTGAAACTCCCAAAGGACTCCCACCTATTCGTGATCATGATCATGCTATTCATTTGATTCCAGGAAGTGTTCCTCCAAACATCAGGCCTTATAGATATCCTTACGTCCAAAAGAGCGAAATTGAACGTATGATTGCAGAAATGTTATAGGCGGGTATAATTCAACCTAGTCAAAGTTCTTTCTCTGCTCCTGTAGTATTGGTACACAAGAAGGATGGATCATGGCGAATGTGTCCGGATTATAGAGAGCTCAATAAACTCACCATTAAAGATAAATTTCCCATTCCTGTGATTGATGAATTATTGGATGAATTACATGGAGCAATTTATTTTACCAAGTTGGATCTTCGTTCGGGATATCATCAAATTAGAATGAAGACTGAAGATATTCCAAAAACAACATTTCGAACTCATGAGGGTCATTATAAATTTTTGGTCATGCCTTTTGGCCTTACCAATGCACCTTCTACATTTCAAGGGTTGATGAATTCCATTTTCAAACCCTTCCTTAGAAAAATTGTGTTGGTATTTTTTGATGATATACTAATCTATAGCAGGTCTTGGAAGGATCATGTTGAACATGTTGACAGGGTGCTCAAACTATTGCAGGAGAAACAATTATATGCAAAAAATCCAAATGTTTCTTTGGAGTACAAGAGGTGGAATATCTGGGTCATATTGTATCTCACGAGGGTGTTAAGGTAGACCCTAACAAAATTAAAGCCATTAAGGAATGGAAAGTCCCCACAACCATTAAGCAGTTGCGAGGATTTCTTGGGTTAACGAGGTATTATCGCAAGTTTGTTAATAATTATGGGAGAATAGCAGCACCTCTAACAACATTATTGAAGAAAGATGCATTTTCATGGACTCCTGAAGCAATTAAGGCCTTTGAACATCTTAAAGAGGCAATGTGCCTAGCACCGGTCTTAGCTACGCCAGACTTCACAAAAACCTTTATTGTGGAATGTGATGCCTCGAGAAATGGAATTGGTGCAGTTTTAATGCAGGAAGGAAGACCCATTGCTTTTGAAAGTCGTCCAATCAAAGGAGAGTATTTACAAAAACCTATTTATGAGAAGGAAATGTTAGCAATACTGCATGCACTAAATAAATGGAGAACTTACCGAATGGGAAGACACTTCAAGGTAAAAACTGATCATGATAGTCTTAAACACTTTTTAGAACAAAGACTATCTTCAGAAGAGCAGCAAAAATGGGTCACAAAGATGTTGGGTTATGACTTTTAAATAATATACAAAAAGGGAAAGTTTAATGTTGTTGCAGATGCACTCTCAAGAACGAATGAAGAGGTGGAAGCATTTCTTTGTGTCGTTTCTATTATCCAACCAGATTGGATAACCGAAGCAAGAGATGAATGGAAGAAGGACAAAGATATATGGACACTCATTCAAAAGTTGCAGCAAGATCCTAGTACATCTGATACATTTAGTTGGAAAAATGATTCCTTATGGTACAAAGATTGCTTATATCTTTGTAAGAATTCCCAACTAAAACAAAAGATTCTTCTGGAATTGCGCACTTCTCCTTTAGGAGGACCCTCAGGATTTTTAAAAACTTACCACAGGGTGAAGAAAGAAATTTTTTGGGATGGCCTTAAATCTGATATTCAAAAGTTGGTGGCGAAATGTTTGGTTTTCCAGCAGAATAAAGTTGAGACAATTAAGACCTCGAGACTTCTACAACCTTTATCCATTCCATGTCAACGTTGGGAGGAGATTTCAATGGATTTTATCACAGGTTTACCTAAGTCCGAAGGAAAGAGTGTCATCATGGTGGTAGTTGATAGACTTACCAAGTAGGCACACTTTTGTGCATTATCTCATCCATTTAAAGCAAGTACAGTTTCTACTACATTTATGGACAGAATTCAAAAGCTACATGGAAGCCCAAGGGTTATTGTGAGCGACAGAGATCCCATTTTTACTGGAAATTTTTGGACGGAGTTGTTTTCTTGTTTGGGTACGCAATTAGCTCATAGCTCATCTTATCATCCTCAATCTGATGGTCAAACTGAGATAGTAAATAAATTTTTGGAAGGATATCTTCGTTGTTTTGTATCTGATAAGCAAACACAATGGGTCAAGTGGTTACCTCTTGCTGAATGGTGGTATAACACTTCCTTCCATACTGCAGCAAAAATGACCCCATTTATGGCACTTTATGGATATCATCCACCATCCATCACATCATATTTAAGGGAAAATTCGAAGCTTCAAGCAGTGGAAGATCACATCGAGCATCAGCAAGAAGTTCTCCAACTCTTAAAGGACAACCTGAATTTGGCACAAAATCGAATGAAACAATAGGTAGATCAACATTGCAGCGAGAGAAGTTTTAATGTAGGAGATTGGGTATTTTTACGGCTACAACGATACAAACAAATGTCCCTGAAGCAAGCTAAGAAGGATAATAAATTATCGCCGAAGTACTATGGTTCTTACAAGGTGTTGCAAAAGATTGGTACTATGGCATACAAATTGGAGCTTCCTGCTTCTTCGCGAGTGCATCCAGTTTTCCATGTTTCATGCTTAAAGAAGGTTATAGGTGAAAATCTTCCAGTTCAAACAATATTGCCAGAACTTGATGAGGAAGAAAAAATCATATTGGAACCTGAAGTGGTCACGGAAACAAGAACTCGACAACTACGGAATCGATCAATTTCAGAGTATCTCATCAAGTGGAAGAACTTACCCACTGAAGATTCTACATGGGAGGATGAGAATTTTATACAGAAGCACCCAGAGCTACTAAAGCATTGAGGACAACACTTTTTTGAAGGAGAGGGGCATGTTAGGTCCCTATATTGCTAGTATAGTCCCTTATTGTTGTTAGTGTAACCCCCTTATTGTTATTATTGTACCCTTGTAACCCCCATTTTGTTATTATTGTGCCCTTAAATTATTATTGTTAGGTCGGCTAGGATTACATTGTGGCCCACTAGGATTACATTATGGCCCCATAGACTCCTATATATAGAAAGGAGGTTTTGTAAATTGTATCATCAAAGAATTGTTCATTTATGTAATGTATTGGAGGTTGCCCCCTCGAAGTGGCTTATTTCTAAGGCGTTGATATCTCTTTTATTTTATTCACTTGTTTGATGACTAATTCAAAGTCTCCATGTATAGCTATCCTTCGGGCTCCTAGTCTTTTCAATAGATTCAATCCTAGGATGAGAGCCTCATACTCTGCAATTTTGTTTATACATTTAAATTCTAGCTTGAAGGCATGACTCTCAGCATAGTTACTTTCAGTATTGTGTAACCATACCCCAGCTCCTGCATTCTTCCTAGTGCAAGACCCATCAAAGTTCATTCTCCATAAGGGATTGTTTTCAGACTTATTATCATTTTCATCCCTAATGCTGTGTTCACCATTATGTTGTATTATGGGGTCTGCGCCCTGTTGTGTAATGTTGTGTTCTTTAGGATTCGCATGGGGTTCAAAGTGATGAGTAATTTGTTGTTTGCAGTCCTGGTCTTGCTCACTCTGAGTTTCTGATTCAGCACACTACCCAAAGGATTCTCTCTTGTTTTCCCCTATATCTAGAGCTTCTATTGTGTTACGATCTGTGGGCTCTACTCTATTGTTTAAATTTTTGTCTTCTAGCTCTGGCTCATCTGTAAATTCATCATTGTAAAGGATAAAAGAGTCCAAATCTATATGGACAGACTAAAAAGGTGAATTTTCAGGTTTCTCAGGGCTATTAACCATAAACTACATGTGTGCCTCTCTATACATTCTTCTAAGCTGGCTAAAGACAAGGATTGTGGCATATGTCATGTCCATCTGCATTATACCTTGCAGCTTGGCACCCCATGACCTCGACAACAACATGCCATACTTAAGAGGCACATTTTCCACTACAACATCCATTACCATGCATTTGGCTGGGATTTGGGTCAGATTCACACAGAGATCTTTGATTAGGCCAAGGCACTTCACTCTCCTAGAGTCAAACGAGTATAAATCCTTATAAGGTCTGGTTATCTCTAAGCCTAACTTATCCATAATCACTTTTGGAATAAGGTTGTGTGAAGCCATAGAATCATGCATAGCATTATGAAGGATTTTTTCATGGATATTGAGGCTGATATAAAAAGGAGGTACTACCCCTTCCTAAAACTTCCCTTCGATTTTTGGGTCGAACAAAAGAGCTGGTTGATCATCATTTAAATTGACAGTGTCACTTTTTTCTCCTATATCTAAAGCTTTCAAAATTTTACCTTTATATGCATCTTGGGTGGCCAACTCAGTGAGAGGAATTGAAATTTTAATCTTGGCTATCTCACTTTCCAAATTGAAAGGAGACAGACTCTTTGAAAGGTTCAATTACGTTTTATTGGCCACTATTTTATTGGCAGAATTAGCTTGCTGATTCTCACTATGTACAATGTTTGAAGATGTTTTATTAGGAGCATTAGCTGCAATGCTAGTGTTGCTAGTTTCTTGACTCGGTTTATCGGTAGTTTGGATGTATTTGTCTTTGTTTTTCCTAGAAATCTCAGCTGCTGATTTTTTACTTTCAGCAGTCACTTTAGGAGTCTTCTCGGGTATCTTCTTAATGGTGATTTCAGAAGCTTTTGTTTTGGGAGTATCTATGTTCTTCTTACTTATGAGATCATATTGTTCTCAGACTTGCATGATGGCACTCTCGAATCCTAACCTATAATCCTCAAATTCTAACCCTTCCTCATTCCAAGATGTATATGAGGTTTGATTATCTTCTGTAGAAAAGGTGTGAATATGGTTATCTACTTCCACCATGTTTATTGTAGTTCCCTCTGACTCTTCTATTATCCCCTCATCGTCATCAAGGAAATTTTCTTGAAATGGGGGTATGACTTGTTGATCAGAGTCTCTCTATCTATTTGGGGGATTGTTTCTCCTAAAGTTTTGGTTATGGTTTTGGTTTTGGTTTCTGTTCCGATTACTGACTTGGAAAACCATTTTCTCCATCATTTTTTCTAGCCTTTCCATGTTTTTGGCTAGACTGTCATATTTGGGATCAGATGTGGAAACTGATGTGTCATCCCTATAGGTTAATTTCTTCTCAGCCCTCATTCTAGCTCTTTTTTCAATCAGGCTTGATTCTACACTTACTGCTCCTTTTTGCATATCTTCCAATGTGTTGTAATCTCTCTTCTTAAGTTGGTAGGCCATGTCAGCATCAAATCCTTCAGGGTATTTCACTAAGGCCATTCCTTGGGGAGGTTTCATATGGGGTGGAAGAGCATTGTAGACACTGTTGAATCAAGTGGAATAGTCATGGACACTCTCTCCCTAATTTCTTTTCAGATTTTTATATTCTTCTAGTATTTGGAGAGGGTTAATTTTGACTTCCCATTTGTTTATGAAAGTTTGGTGCAAGGAGGGAAGGTCATTGATACTATTAGGAGGTAGGCCCTTGAACCACTTTTTTACTTCTCCTCCTAAACTATGAGCAAATATTCTCATCTTGATGGTTTCATCTTCAATTTCCATATAGTCAAAAGCATCTTCCATCCTATCTACATGATGTTGAGCTGTGGTAGATTCTTTTCCAGTGAAATGAGGGATTTTTGACTGATAATCATTGGGTAGCAGATCCAAAGGCTATGGTAACACCAAGGGAGCATACCATGCTACCATGATGGTGTTTTGTGGAGGTAAAAGATTGGCTTGAGCAGTAGGTATATGGATGACAGAAATGCTAGGACCAGAAACGCACTGTTGAGCTGATTTAGGATGATAGAGGCCCAAGTTTTGAATGAAATGAATATCGGGAGGTGTTGATGGAGGGGTCTCTCTGTCCCTAATATGTTGACCACTGTGAGATAGTGAAGCTGGAGGCTCAAATTTTTCCTAGTCTATAGCACTGAATGGCTTAGTTCTTGGTAAATCACTTGGTAAGCCTAAGTCAAATGGAATATCCGATAGAGCTGTGAAGTTTTTAGGTGCTGAATTGGCTCTATGAATGGGTCTGACAATAGTTGGCTTTCTAGGGATAGGGGACTTCTTAAGAATTCTCTCTGGATTGTCAACTATTTCAGGGGGATTTGGATTAGGATAAGCTCTAGTATGGATTTTTCTTGAAGCCAGTATGTTTGTCTCTTAACAAAGAAGCTTAATCCTATGTGTTTCTTCTAATATGGCTGATGTTGTAATGAAAGCTGGTCTCCCAGTGGAGTCTTGTGAAAACCAAGATAATCAGCAGGCCTACTAATCACCAGTGGAGTATTTAGTCATTAAGGAACTGTGGAGTCACCAGGTGGAAGGTTTAGAATGTTTTAAGGAGATTTACTATCCACCACAATAATTAACTACCAAACCAAGGCTATTCTGGTCTTCTTTGAGTTCTTAGAAGTGTTTAAAGGGGTGTTTTACTTAAATTTTCCCCAGTGGAGTCGCCATTATGTTGGGGTTCCTGTGTTTTGGCAGGTTTGGCAATACCAAAAGATAAGACAACATCAAACCACTTTGGGATATCAAGATCTAGCCCTCCTGGATCCAGAGAGGGATCTCTCTATAAAAGGCAAAGAAATGTATGTCTTTGAAGTTCAATTTTAAGGTATTAGGCTAGTTATAGGGCACAAGGGTTGTTGTTTTGTTTGTTTGTTTGTTTGGTTGTTGGGAAACATGAAAGAAGGGTTCAATGTAAGGTAAAGGAGTGAGAAAAGAAGGATTTTTAGCAATGGGGAGATAATTCAAAGAAAACTCAAGTCCATTGGGTAATGGAGTCATAAAAGAGTTTACTTGCAATTCAATATCCAAGGCTTTCAAATGGGCTAGTCATCTAAAACAGAGGATCTCTAAAGATGATAGTATGGGATGAAACAATAGGGAAATGAAGGCAAGTGACAAGGAAACTTTCCAAGGTGACCACTTAGGAGCAAGTCTAGGGACAAGGCATGCCTTAACCATTTATGATCAAACTCCTAATGAGGCTAACTCTTCAGAAAATAGAAAAAATTCAAGATTGACACAAAGTGAAGCCTAAGATTAGAGAAAGAATTTTAACTTTCAATGATTTCGACATTCAACTTAAGGGATCTTGGAAAAGCTAACTGTTGGAAAAGGACCCTAGTGAGACAGAATCAACTCTAATCTCTTAGTATCCAAATTCTTTTAGCTAAAACCAGACAAGAACATCTAAAAACAAATTCTAAATTCATTCATTAGTAAGCAAGGAGAACCAACTACTATACTGGTTAAATTATCTTGAATTTTTTCTCAGATAACACAATTAGTAGAAAACATCAAAGATAAGAAGAGCATGAAGCAGTAGGGTACTTTATAGCAGTATATCCTAAGCTAGTTTACTGATTCTTATCAGAGAAACGAAATATGATGAATAACAGAGGGAAAACATTGACAAAGATAGAACACATCACCATTGATTTAGATCAGGATCCAATGAACATGCTTGTCATATTAAAGAGCAACACCATTCACATACATCATTGTCCAACAACTTTATATTCAGTCTAAAATCATCTCCTCAGCCTATTTTATAGCTAATACACAGAACTCTATCTCAAAGAAACAACTTACAATCCATGATTATCCAAACAACAACAACCTTTTCAACGTATTTTTCATGAGTTCTTATAGCTGAAAGAGAGGCAGTAGAGGTAGATAGAATTTTAAATGAAACATTAAAACAGAGGAAGAAGATTTCTCGAGGCCCATTCTGTTTTAATATCCCTATCTTGACTTTCAGTACTCTTTGGGTGAGCTAGGGGTCTTCGACAGGCTGATAATAGCTACAGGTATGTCTCTTGAAGTACTTTATGGCTATTTTGTACTCTGTTTGTACTCTGGGACAAGTAAGGCAAATAAATGACTTTCAGGCCTGCCATATTGTGTAACTAATGCTCTACAAATCTTAGGACTACTGTTAGGGTGGTGATCTTCTCCGGAACATTGATGGAGAATAAAAAAACATTATGGGAACTCGTCTTTTCTTGGAAAAGAACATTCTGCTGATGTGAAACACTGATATGGCTTTTTTTATGTGCTGTAGGCCTTATTAAGCCTTCTGGATCATTCATAGGGTCTTCAATCTGTATATTCGCCCTCTAAACACTAGATTAAAGCATCTAATCTTCAATAATGGGCTTTAAAGCTCTTTAAACTGTCACTAATACTCTTTGCCGCTTCAATTTTGTCTTGTCTGTGAATATGCAGGTTTTGATGGTGCTGGAGGGTTTGAAACAGAGTTAATAACTCTGATTTGGATAAAAAATGTGTTTAAAACCCCCTCAGGAGTCTTCCCTGTAATCTCTGGTTCTGAGAAAGCTTCTCTACGCTCTGTGTCACCATGACGGTGATTGTGTAGAAAGAATAGTTTTCACCGTCTGTAACCTTGTAAAACACAATAAACATGTTAAGAAATCCATGTGGGAGGGAGGATGGATGCTGTGGAGGACTATGGAAATGGTGGTACAGTGACGGAAATGGTGGATGTAGGCAAAAAACGGGTGAAAATTGTTGCGTAATGGTGTAAAAGTGATCTGATGGAGGTCTGGTGTGAGGACGGTTCTGGACCATTGGATTAGGTCAGATAGTGGCGATCAACGGTCAGGACTTACCGGTGGAGGAGGTTAGACTGAATTAGACGGGCACAAGTAACTTTTAGTGTTAAACATAAAAGTTTAGTTTTGGGCGAATACAAAGGAAAAAGGTTAAATCGAATGAAATCGGAGGCTTTTGGTGGTGGGACCGAGAGGGCAGAAGAAGAGTGAATGTGGACCATTGGATCATGAAAGAGATCAACAGTGAGGATCGTCTGATGAAGTCCTTAGGAAGGCCCGATGAAAGAAATATGGATGGGAACGCGATGTAATATGAGCTATTGATCTAGATCAAATGGACGGTCGGGATTAAAGTAGGAATATATTGGGGAGGAGTGGTTTTTAGAGGAAAACTGTTGTTTTCATGCAACTTTGGAGTGGTTTAGAAATTATGCCGAAAAAATGCGATATGCCTTGCCACCCAACATGTGTCCCTTCTGAAACCAATTTTATTGCGTAATTTCAAAACATTAATGCCCAGATGAAAAATTTACGCGATATGCGTTCTCAGCCGCTGGATGGTGTTGGAAATGTTGTCATTGATGGAAAAGGAGAAGGCAAAGGAGGAACACCTGAAACAGCAAAAAGGAAAAGAGAGCAGCATAGAAGTAGAGAGAGGAAAAGAGAGCAGCATAGAAGTAGAGAGGGTCGAGCAGCAGAGACAGGGCCATTTAAAGAAGCAGGGTAGCAAAAAGAAGCAACCGAGGTTGTAGAGAATACAGAGAAACAGAGAAACTGTCTTGCACTGATAGGCATTGCCTGTGCACTGTCATGCACAGTAACTGTGAAAAGGTTATTGGTTTGGCGTTGGTGTAAAAAGGTCGAACCATAGGTTATAATAGAATAACACTATGCCCGGAAGATTTAAAGACCAAAAATGGTGTATGCCGGAACCTTAAATGTGTTTCACCATTTGATATTAGAAAAGCTTGGTTATTTTTTAACAAAGAGTTGGGCGCAGTGAACTTGTAGGCACAGTAAAAAGGGAATCCAAGGTTGATCGGACCTTGAATGCGCAGTGTGAATCTAATAGAGTTGTGTGTTTTTAACATGTGGAAGCACAGTGTTGAACTGTTGATGAAACAAAGTTATAAAGCAAAGAATTGAATTGTTGATAGCGCACGGTGCAGAACCTTGAGCCAGAGGACACAGAACCTTGCATGAACATCAAAACCGAGGGTGAAAATACCAGCAGTATCGCGTGAGGTTGGAGCTGGTAAGTGGTTTCACCTTTTTGAATGCGATATGGTTCTTCATTCGACGCGTGGCAATAAGTGGTATTTGAATACTAGTTATATCACATAATTTGGAGGATTAACCCATGAAGGAAGAAAAAACGCAATATGTGCTTTAGTCGTTCGATCTGGAGCAAAGGAAATCCAATGGTCACTGTATCGCGCGATGGATGAAGATTAGTGGCAAGGTACGTTATAAGTTGTTGTGGGCCCGAGACATTTCTTTTAACCTATGGGCATTTGTAATTGTGGAACGCTTGAATATTGTGGGCCGTGAAATTTCATTTCAAAGGTGATTGAATACGATGGTGAAATACTGTTATAATGTTACACTCAAGACATAGTATATATTAGTATAGCGTGGATTAAGGTGGGCCCGAAGACGTCGTATGTGTTCTCACTGGGGTTAAAGCTAAGTCAAGACTATGTTATAATGGTTCTTAACGTTTTTTGAAATCAGCTATAATGTATTGATATATATATAACGCCGAACCTTGTATAATAAATTTGTATGTAGGTATATTATAATAATGTGCGAAAGGAAATCAGAATATATATAGATGTTGACCTATATATTATTGGTGGATATATGTTAATGGGCATATATGAATGTTATTCAAATAAGTATTGTTAAGAGTGACCATTACATATATGCGTAATGGAGATACTTTAGGTTTAAAACAAGTGAAAAATTATAAGATGGGGCTGATTATGATTTTAACCAAAAGTCCGATAGAAGGAAATGCGCCAATTATAAATAAGACTCTGGATATAAAGGTTGGTTGGTATATAAAAAGGGAAGAGCATTGCATATGCCTAGTAGGGTCCATAGTGAACCATCGCATCAGTGGAGAACGAGAGACGAACAAATTGAAAATTGTGATTGTGATTGAGCGATCGAATGACAGCCGTTGGATTTGCTGAAGGATGGACGGCGGATATGTGAGTCGCTTGATTACATGGTGGGACTATCATGAATCGCATCAGCAAAAATCAAATGACCGAAGGCACAAGAGTACTCTAAATGTTGCGATTGCGATTGGAAAATAAATGAGGCAGAGTATAGTTGTAATGTGGGCTCCATACAAAAGAAAAGTTTAATATATGTTATTCCGAGTTTTTAACCAAAGCTAAAGAGTAAAAGGTAGTAAAGTGGCAAGTATATATATATATGAGACAATATCTATATCTATATATATATATATATATAAATAAATATATATATATATATATATATATATATATATATATATATATATATATATATATATATTTGTATCTGTGAACAGTGAACCATCGCATCGGAGTAAAACAGAGCAGTGGTACATACCATTGAAAGTTACGATTGCGATTAATCACATCAAAACTATAGCAAAGGAATTAATCGAATCGGACTAAAGGCAGAACATCGGAACATGTTAATGAAGTTTGCGATTGCGATCAATCACATCGGAACCATCGCAAGAGAGTAATCGCAATCGGAAATCATCGAAGGAGGCTCATCGCATCGGAGAATATGAAAGGTTCGGCATGTGGGCCTGAAAGGGTGCTTTATATGTTAAAAGGAGCCTTCGCATATAGATTAAAAATATCGGTTGTTTAAGGGCAAAGATTATATTGGATGTAATATATGTTTTCAGGCCACATTACAATTTGAGGTTAATCCAAAGTCCAAACACATTCAGAATTCATAAAGTGTACATACACAGAAAACAAAGGTATGCAGAACAGGTACATGATAGAAACTGAAAAAGACACAGGACATTTTTATAGGCATGAAAATGCAGGAGAGTATGCAGAACAGTTACACTACGGCAACAGAAAAGACAAACTCGCGGTGATCCAAAAACTGAATGGGTTGATTTGAAATCCATATTGTAACTGAATGTAAATGTTTTAATTGATCTTTATATTGGTTGTGATGCATTGGCAAGTCTCCGGAGGCAAAGAAATATCCCACTGAAATGTTGAAATGTATATTTTTGTAATATTTTTCTGAATAGGCTAGATAGAGAAATGAGAAGGCAGAAGTCAAAGAGTTAGGGGTATTCACTTCGAATTCCCTGTGGAATACAAACAATCATGAGGCAAACTCTATAAATGATATCACATTGATATGCATAGTGAGGTTAGAGAATGAAGAATTGAGGTAGAGAAGATAAGAAGAAGGAGGAGCAGAAAGAGATGCTGTGAAAAGTTAGAGATGATATAAGACAGATGAGAAAGCAGGAGGACAGCAGTGAAGAAGGTACAGAATAGAGCTGATATCCAAGGTAAATCAGCAAGTGTTTTTCTTTTGAAAATGTGAGGAAGTTGGAGCTTCCCTATCAAGTTGTCGCTTGATAGATGTCAGTTGTAGCTAACTGAGGTTGGAGCCTCCTGTAAGTTGGTGCCTGTAGAAAATTGAAGGGAGTTGGAGCTTCCTTACAAGTTGTAGCTTGCAGAATTGAGGTAGGAGCCTCCTGTGGGTTGGAGCTTACAGAAAATCAGTGGTGAGAGGGAGTTGGAGCTTGCCTTTGCATCACAACAATAATATGATGTGGTTTTCTCCCTTTATGGGTTTCCACTTATATCTAGTGTCTCTGTGCATGATGTTTATGTGTTGATATGTTTCATCTAATCTGCTTAATATTTGCTGCTCTCATATTAAGTCTGCTGTTACATTATCTTAATACTTACAACTCACATTCTAAGATTATTCACATATCAAGTTGAACATGAAATGAAGGTGTAAATAAGCTTTAATGAAAAGTTTTAAAATTCCATGAATTTATTAAACTAATTCAACCCCCCCCCCTCTTAATTTAACTAAGGGTTCAACAGATGGAAGGGCAGAAGATCCGACGGTGTAGGATTTGCGCAATATGAAGCAAGATGCACGGGAAGAACAAGAGGGCAAGGTCAAAGGCGGGTTCACTGTGGACCGTCAGATCTGTAGAATGGACGGTCAGGATCAAAAGTAGGAGCGCCAATGTTCCAAAGGGAAAAAGTTTAGATGGATGGACGGGACAAATTCTGAACATTGGATATATTGGGATGGATGGCGGAGATTAAGCCAGAGATCAGTGGAATAGTGAAATGGTGGAATGGGAAGGCGGGGTGCAACGGAATCTGGACCGTTAGATCTGGTGGAATGGACAGTGGAGATTTAATCTCATCGGAGAAAGGCAGGGGCCAAAACTCCGCAATTCTTTATTTTACGATTTGCGATTTAGCGCGGACCATCAGATCACTGGAAGATCGACGGTCGAGATTTGACAGGGGGGAAATGACAGAGGGCATATGAATGGAGCGCGATGAAATCTGGGCCGTTGGTTCTTATGGATTCAACAGTCTAGATTAAATTGGTGGAGTGATTATATTAAAACATGGGCAGAGCATGACTAAATCCTGGCTGTTGGTTCTTGTGGATTCAACGGTCAGGATTTTTTGGAGGATCGCAAATCGGAGGGGACAAAGGGGTGGCATTTAAGACTTTGCGATTGGTGATCATGCGAGGGTCGTCAAATTAAAGTGGAAATCAATGGTCCATATACAATCGGAGGGTTGATGAATAGATGTTGTGGGCGCGGTGAGATATTAGCACTGGCCATTAGATCTGTAAAGATCGATGGTTAATATCGCAGCGGAAGTCGATAGAATGAAAGTTCATCGCATCGGAAAAATGTAAGGAACAAAGGAAAAGGAGTTATCAGACTATTTCGATTGTGATTAGCGCCTGAGGGCATAGCGTCTGGTTTTGGTGCTGGGTCGTATGTGGAAAAGGGGACAAGAGTTAGGCCGAAAGGGGCTTAAGCCTGTTATAAGGTAAAAAGTGGGTTTTTAGGCAAAAAAACAGAGTTTTTAAGGCTAAAAGGTGGGTTCCAGTAAGGGGAAAAAGAGATTTTAAAACCAAATGAAGGGAGCCTTAAGGTTTAAAAGGGAAATTTGATGATTTGGAGGGCTAAGGAGGGGAATTTATGGGAATTTTTTAGGGGCAAAAAGGGGTGAAAATGGGAATTTTGAAGGGACAAATGGAGCAGATGGAAGCTTTTCCTGAGAAAATTTCTTTCACAAAAAGTGAGGCTTTTTCGATGGAAACAGCAGTGAGGGCTCTTTAAAATATAAACAACACATGAAAGCTTCAAGAATGATAGGTTTCAAAGGAAATGTATCTCTTGAAGATTCAGAAACAAATTTAGCCACCTGTTTTCTATGTCAAAATTTTATAGGTGGCTAACACGGGCTATGTGCCGCAACTACCAGCAGAATTGGCATTCTCCATATAGGTAAATTTTCTCAATCACCTCATTCATCGCACTATTATTGATGAGGGAGCATCTACATGCATTATGTCTCTTAACTTTTGGAAGTCACTTGGCTTGCCGCGCTTATCACAATCATCAACGACGTTGAAGGCATTCGATGGACGTACATATAAACCTTGTGGTATTATTAATAACCTGCATGTTGAACTAGGGAGTAAAAAAGTGAATATTGATGTTGAGGTTGTTGATGGACCTCTTGACTCTAATATTTTTCTTGGAAGGCCATGGGTATATACGATGACTACTATTATTTCTACATATTTTAGAATGATCGCCTTTCCACATAAAGGTACAATTACAGTCATTAATCAACTATCCTTCTTTTCCTCTGCTTCGCAGGTAATTGGAAGTGTTCCGTTCGTACACATACCCCAACTAGAACTTCAGAACACTGGTATAGAACTCTTAAAGGATTCCACTTTAATGGGAACCTTTGCATTATCGCCGCCAGTGACGCCGATAGAAACTGCAAGTATAAAGACCTGCTACATGATCTCTTCCACTCTATCTGGCTTAAGGAAGAGTACGGGTGATTCTAATATTTCTACATTGGATGAGTTTCTTCCGCCCATCCCTATTGAGCTAGCATAGCAATCAATCTATCAGGCTTGGGTGGGAAATCCGAAATCAGCATCGCCGAGTGTTTGGGTTGTTCGTTCATTAGATTTTGGTACCCCATCTGATCCATTTTCCTCAACGTTCTTCACAGATGAGAATATTTTGGAAGCTATGATGTCAGAAGGAGAACCATGAGAAGATTATCATCATCGTTCCCATCTTCATAATTATGAAGAAAATAATCTTAGTGAACTATATCACCCATCCATCAAAAATTTCTTTTCGAATTATTTTCCCATACAATCAATTCTGAGTGAAATCTTTCAAATATCAAAAAAATGATTTCTATCGATATTTCAACCAAACCTGGTGTTGTAGAGAACATTCATGTCGGTGCATCTTTTTCTCCATCAGAACTTGAATCATATCGCTCTCTTTTTCGTGAATTTCGTGACGTATTTGCTTGGTTTTATGAGGAAGATCCAGGCATATATACTAGTATAGTTGAACACACTATTAATATGTATCCTAATGTCAAACCAGTGTGTCAGCGGCTTCGTCCTGTTCAACCAAAGAAAGCCGTTGCCATCAAAGCAGAAGTTGAAATTTTTTTGCGTGCTGGTTTCATTTACCTTGTTTCGCTAACTGAGTGGGTTTCCAATATCATTCCTCTCATGAAAAAACAAGGAACCATTAGAGTGTGCATCGATTATCGGGATGTTAATCATGCTTGTCCAAAAGACAACTATCCTACTCCCTTTATCGACCAGATTATTGAAGATTGTGCTGGATGTGAAATATTTTCATTCATGGATGGATTTTCCGGTTACAATCAAATCAATATCCACCTAGATGATCAACATAAGATAGCATTCATCTTTTCCTGGGGCACATTCGCTTATAGGAAACTTTCATTTGGTTTAAAGAATGTTGCGGCCACTTTTCAGAGAGCAATGGATTATTCTTTCAATGACATCAAGCACATTGTTCAACCATATCTAGATGATTTACCAGCGCATTCACGAAATCAGACTGATCCCTTGATGCATTTGAGAGCCATTTTCTTACGCTTTCGACACTATAAAATACAACTCAATCCACACAAATGTGTGTTTTGTGTTGGCTCTGGTCGTTTGCTTGGATTCGTAGTCTCAAAAGAAGGGATTCGAATAGACCCTTTGAAGGTTCAGGCCATTCTTGCTTTTCCTGCACCGTCAAACTTACTTGAGATACAAAAACCTCAAGGAAAGGCTAACTTCCTAAGGAGGTTCATTCCAAATTACGTTGAAATGGCTAAAGGATTTACTCGACTATTGAAAAATGGGGTTCCCTTCCATTGGAACCATGTTGCGCAAGCTTATTTTGATGCTGTCAAGGGCACTCTTGTCCGAGAATCATTAATTTATCCTCCTAATTATCAAAACGATTATTTCCTATATATCTTCATGGCCGAAACAACCATTTCTATGGTATTGGTCCAAGGAGAAGAAGAAATTGAACATCTGATCTATTATTTGAGTCATAATCTCAATGATACGAAATTTAAGTACTCATACATTGAAAAGCTTGCCTTGGCAGCTATTCAAGTTGTCCAAATATTTTGCCATTATATCCTGTTCCAAAAACCAAAAACAGTTTCAGATTGCAACCCCATGACTTACATCTTATCACGTTAATTGCTGGAGGGAAAATATTCGAAATGGATTGTCATTTTGCAAGAATTTGATTTGGAATTTATCAAATCCAAATCAAAGAATTCTTTAGTTGTTTATGAGCTTCATCGTGACCTTCCCTCTGATAGTACTGAAACTATGTCGGAACCATCAATTCCATACGAGTCTCTATTTCTAATCGGATCATCTAATCCTTGGTATGGGGATTTCATCATTTATCTCCAAACCCAGAATTTTCAACCTAATACCTCTCGCTCTGAACATTGACGTATTCAGTACCAGGCCAAATATTATCTGATCTTCGGCGATACACTTTATCGTCGTGGTGTCAATACCATTTTAAGGAGGTGCCTCATTCATGAGGAGGCTGAAAAAGTGTTAAATGATTATCATGCTGGGGCTTGTGGTGGACTAAACACGAATAAAACAATACACGCTTCCCAGTAAAAGAAATTATATTATTAAAACCAGAAATTAGAAATTTAAGAAATTACTAATTTATAGATGAGAACATTTAATTATCATTTAATTACCTATATCTTTATCCTAGGAAATTGATCTTTTCACATTTAATTTCATGAGGTCAAAATAATACAAACATTTGATTGAGATGCTTTACACTGTGATGGGTTGGAGACGAAGCAGAGTGGTCACCTGCATCAATCTTACAATACATTACATCATGATATATCATATTTGATAATAATTTCTGAGGGTAGGCATTCCCATGTTCAGCACATAAACAATCTAATAACATGTACATAATTCAGAAAGTCGTCGACATTGGAATGTTGCCCAATGCATACATGGCTACAGATATAGGCCCATGTTCGTATGAAAAACTGTATGTAAGGTCACCGTACAAATGATGTGTACAACAATCCTGGAATCATGGCTCGGATGGCTGAAATTAGATCCGGGGTCTTATTATCTCATTCACTCGATCATTCAGGTACAAGTCTAGCCATGCAAATATATGATTTATCGTTGAACATGGAAAGACATCGTTTGATTACCAGCCAATGATGTGAGTTGTTAACAAATGCGAAAGAACCACCATTAATAAAAATGGTCCTCAAGGTACTGCAGTATATTTCGTAAGGCGTGAATAGATGATTTGATGTCAAACGCCAAACAAAATCTTTCGGTCAAAGGTCTAGAAGCAAGGATCTTGTCGATGTTGTAACAAGCCTCATGGTACTGGAATTTGATGTTTCTAAGTGAACATCCTGGATATTGATTTGTTTTCGACAGGAAGTCACCTTATTACAAAATGGGAGTTACTGATTTCACAGACAAGGGTATGATTTGATATAGCAAATTTTTAGGGATAAAGGTCATGAGAATAAAGGTTTACGAGTATTGTAGAAGGATGAATGTATTCACTGGATGACTTATCTTGAACATATCGATGACACTGTGATAAATTAGCAGCATTGACCCGAAACTGAAGTGAAGGTATGATGAACCATAGGTATGAATGAACCGTTAAGATGATTACCCAACCCAAATAGTCACAGACATGGAGTGAAGGAAGTGTCATGTTCAAGAGCGACTTGCTACCATAAAGAAATTTTGCTCACTTTTCTAAAATTTTCCTCGGTCATTTGTCGACCAGTACCTCTTTATTTTTTAACAAGCTTGAGGAGGGTAACATTTGCTTGATCTATAATTCAACCCTTCAGGCGAATAAAGTATCACTATTTAATAATTTAATAAGTCTAACAATGAATGAAACTCGATTCTTGCCATGATTGACAAGCCCGTCGTGGTTTTATGTTTTGATGATCTTAACGACAGTGATAGCCCAGTCCTTTTTCATATTTAAAGAGTTTGAAAAAGTGGACGAAAGAAAACTCCGTAAGTAATTTTTTGTAAATTTGTCACTCAAATCCCAAAAAGTGTAAAATAATATCTGAGAGAACATCTTTGGTCATGTTTAACAAAGGTATTCCTTTTTCATAAATAATCTATCTCAGTTTGGAAAAGGGTTAAACTTATTTTGAGTAGATATCAATTCATTTACTTTTACAAGCTCGAAAAGACAAGTGCTCGACAATCTTTTCATATTATCGAAGTCTAAAAAGAGCTGAAAGAAGAATCTAGGGGTTCCTTTTTCGCTATTATCAAAGCTCGAAAAAGAGATAAATGTGTGCTTCAAATCCTTTTTCATTTTTAACAAAGCTTGAAAAATAAGGAGAAAAAGTATGCTTTGTGGTCAAGTCATTCTTTGAAGTAAATCTGCACGACTAATCTATTCATCAGTTGTATTCCTATTCAAAACAACATCAAATGGATTAAAAATACATGTTTCATGATAAAAAGATAATAAAACTATAGTCATAGCAATAAATTTAACTTGCAAATAATTAAATGACTATTTAAAAGTAGTTTCACTATTCATTTTTACCATTCCATAGTTACCATTTGTATTTCGGAGCTCTGAACCTGATTTTTCCCCCAAAATTCAGCTGCTGATTGTGATCGTTTCTATGGACGGATTTCGTCGTCGTTTGATCCAAGTTAGTGCCATGAAACTCCTCTTATCTTTGGTACTCATTTCATTTCCAATTTTTGCAAATTTTTAGGGTTTAAAGGCCCCTAGGGTAAGTTCTGCCAAAAATGAGGGCAACGCACCACTGAATGTCGAAACCTGCATTGCATAGCAGGTACAATGAAGTGTACTTGCATGTGCAATGCACTATCTCTTGTTAGGGAGTGCGTTGGGCGTAGTTTAAGTTTTTTATTTTCTTACTATGCCTAAAATTGACCTAGTTTTTTCCAATAAATGGAATCTAATGGATCTTATGGTTGTGTTTTAGGTTTCCATCGGATTATAATGACAATTACATGGAGGGAAAGAGAACATGAAGAAAAATTTATGATTTCCTTGAATGATCTGGGTACTATAAGAGCCCTAAGAGATTGTGGATTGCTTAAGTACTTCAAATTGTCCAGGATTTGGCAAAAAACAGAACTCTTGGTGTTCTTAGTTCGAGCATGGGATCCGGTGATAGAGGCATTTCATATTAAGAACCAAGTGGTTCCTACAATAGTTGAGGATGTGTATTTTCTCACAGGTTTGTCGACGAGAGGTTTTCCCATTTCTCTCTCAGGGTCTACCATTGGAGGAGAGACAGTGAGGGATTATATTCTACAGTATTAATATCCAGGGGCAGAACCTAGCAAATATGGAAAAATAAACATCTGGGATGTCATAGATTTGCCTTTGAGAACTATCATTTTCACAATCACTAAACTTGTCGGCACCGTTACACTATATGTAGCGAATAGATCATATATGTAGTATGCGCCAGAGTGTATGGAGCCAACAGTCTTCAAATGGTCTGAAGCTATTCTATCTCAGATAAAGGAACAATTGAACAAAGCAAAGGGAGGAAGGAAGAATAATTTCAGTTATGGTTCTATCCTTATATCCTTCACCTTGTAATAGATTCCACCGATGCAGCCACAACATGTGACACTGGATATAGCTAGTCCTAGAGATCCTCAAATGGAGAGATGGGTAGAACTCATGGGTTGACATGCTGGCCAATCGACTGTTGTGTTCTCTACTACATTCTTTGGCTGGTTCCAGTGACATATTGTCACCATCGATGAGTATGCATACACAGGCGTCAATTTTCGAGGAGATCCAGATCTAGCACTACCAGAAGGCGCTCAGTGGGGTGCAATAGGTAAGAATGTTTTGACCATATTTTTTGATTTTCCTAAGGTTTATACAATTTTTTTGTGTTTTGATGTATTTCCAAGATGAAACTAAATGTTTGATGTAATGTATATGTTGGTCATGTTCAACCAGTAGTGGAACCGAAGCGCGAAGTAGATGTGCCAGCAGAGAGGGTTGTCGGGAGAGCAGTCCTTCAGGATCTTGATCTAGCTGAGACTCTGACTGAGCTTCAATAGCACATAGAAGGCTTGACCTTTGGGATTCCAGATTTCTAGATCGAAGGGCTTCCTATGCGACTGTAGCAACACACTATTGGGGTTCCTAACTGTTGGATGTGGTTACTTCATAGGATAGCTAGATCTATAGCATGTTACCACGAGCACCACTAGTTTAGTTATGAAATTTCACATACATTTTGAGGTCAGATGACCAATGTGTCTTGGGCACAAATTTTTCAAAAACCTATAACTATCTATCTATATTATTTCAGAGTTTTTCCTATGTTTAATGTGCAATCCTATTAAATGATGTGATTGTTTTATTTACATATGTTGCAAATGTTTGTCTAAAACTTGATTAGCTAATGAATTATTCAATGTGTTCAAATTTCTGGAAATGTGTTGATATTGAATAAAATCAAAATGTCTTTCCAAAAGTCAAACTCTTAGGAACAATCTAAGAAGTGTTGGATTTCTAACAGTATAAACACTAGTAAGTTGTAATACCACAAGTTGTGAGTCTAACCTTATGATTATGTGGTTAATACCAAATGAAATGGCATCAGAGAGAAGTTCGATCAACACACTATACTCAGCGATATTGTTCGTCGATCTACCAACACAAATCCCTTGAAAACTCAATAACTCTCCGTCGGATAAAAATGGCCCACGCTACAGAGGATAGATTCTGCGTACTACAACTAGCACCATTAGCATATCCAACAAATGTTTCTGAAGATTCATACATCTACAATGAAATGTAAAGCCAATTACTAACGTGAAGGAAACTCTAAAAACAAATTAAGATAGTGAATGAAAATCAACAACATATATACAATATAATACAAAAAACTGCCATGCTCATGATTAAGCATAGTAATGTTTCAAATACAACCCATTTCTAGGTTGCGCTAATGGAATTCCATCGTAATCAACTAACTCATAGGCACCCTTAGCAAGAATTCTTTTGAAAATATAGGGGCCATGGCATAATGACTCAAATTTCCCTGCACCTATTACATCAGCTTCTTGATCATATATAAGGACCAAGTCGCCCTCTGAGAAAACGCAAGGTTGGACATTTTTTTCGTATTGTGCCTTTATACGTCTCTTATATGCTTATATGGATTAGGTTAAGGAGACACACTTCTTCTTCTGAGGTGTTAGGTAACAAGTCTATTGTGAGTTTTAAAGATGATATTTCGCATTAGATTGGTAAGATAGCTTCCAGACCATACACCAATTGAAAACGATTAAATCCGGTCCTGTTTCTCACTGAGGTTCAATATGCCCACAAGGCAGAGTATCGGATCAAATGCTAGTTTCTTTTACGAACTCCTATGATTCGTTGAAGCATTCATTTAAGAATTTTGTTAATGGCCTCCACTTGTCCTTTTGATTGTGGATAATAAGGAGTATAATTATCATGTGGCAGTCCTAACTTGGCAGTCAATTCAGACATCATGTGGTTGCGAAAATGGTTCCCATGATCTATAACTATAGCCTGTGGGACCCCAAACTGTGCAATAACGTGGTTAAAGAAAACCAATGTAGTTGTTTGTCTTGTGTTTTTGATGTAGAAATTATATACACTAAGCATGCATACATCTAGATTGCCCTGATCTCACAATATTTAACTTCTTGCAAAATATAGAATCATTCCACTGTTAATATTTTGCGGAACATTAATTGCAAACACATGTGAAGCATAAATAAAAACAATCACACATAACAAAATTGTTTAACGGGAAAGCCTAAAGCTAAAAACCCCAACTATCACATATTATTTATCATGGAGATCATGTAATAATCTCATACAAATCTTAGTACATCAAGCTCTCAGTACAATCAATCTTCACACACTAATCCGAAGAAATCTGTAATTCCATGCACCGATTTCTTGTGACCTGATAGCCTACCTCCATTGCACAATCCCTGCTGAAGAATAGCTCTAAATGAATTCGAATTACCCTTGTCTTGACTACGCAATCCTCATTGGCAACTCCAATGTGTGTGTGGTGAAATCAATGCATCAATATAGTTACAACAGATAGTCCATCTTGCCCTTTCACCTATCTCTCCACTGGGTCTCCACTGGAACTAATATGCACTGTATTTAACTACTGTATTGTTCAGTTGATTAATGAGTTATTATTTATGAATTAATTAAATAATTAATTCACTCCACTCTCACTAGAGTATCATTCAGTTAGACTAGATACATCTAGCTCAACTGAGTTTAACTCTAATAATTGAGCTAAGCTGAATAAAAACTCCATGAACTACTCTTCCAAATCTGTCATAACTTTTCCACTTCAGTTCTAACTGAGTCCTCCATGCATGAACCACCAGTACACCCTAGGAATTGCGTAATTCCTTCAGCCCACTGAATTGCCAAATCTGTGCACTGAAATTAAGTGCTCCAAGAGAATAAGTTGTTGTTTATTGTCAGATTATTATTAAGAGCTAATAATAATCGACACTTCTATTTTTAGATCGACGATTTATAAATAGACTTCGCCCAATATTCTAAAAATAGAATTTCATCTATTTTTTCCAACTTTACCAAACATCCACAAATAGTGTCCTGCAACTTCTAAAATATGATCACCATGTCAAAAAATAGACATAGTCTAAAACTAGACTTGTGCCAAAAATAGCCTGCAGGCCCACATAGTGAAGGCGACTCTTTTCACTAAGCTCATCATCTTGTTGAATCTAAACAGTTGAATTTAGGCATCGCTTTGGCCCATTTCGTAAAATAGTTGACTGCAACAATAATATAACCATTCCCCCCAGATGAAGGAGGGTTACAGGTCATGAAGTCAATACCCCATTTCATAAATGGTCCAACAGAGACAACAGGATGCATTGGCGCTGGCAGTTTGCGGATTTTATGATAAAAAATATGGCATGCATGACAACTTTTGACCACGAGGATGCAATCTCAAAAAATAGTAGGCCAAAAGTAACCAGCGCGAAGTATCTTTTGTGCGGTAGCATATCTAGATAAGTGTCCACCACAAGCCCCAACATGAAAATCATTTAACACTTTTTCGGCCTCCTCATGAGTGAGGCACCTCCTTAAAATGGTATCGACACCACTACGATAAAGTGTATCGCCAATGATCATATAATCTTTGGCTTGGTATCGAATACGTTGTTGTTCAAAGCAAGAGGTATTAGGTCGAAAATTTTGGGTTTGGAGATAAATGATGAAATCCCCATACCAAGGATCAGATGATCCGATCATAAATAGAGACTCGTTAGGAATTGATGGTTCCAAAGTAGTTTCAGTACTATCAGAGGGAAGGTCACAAAGAAGCTCAGCCAAAACTAAAGACTTCTTTGACTTAGATTTGATAAATTCCAAATCAAATTCCTGCAAAATGACAATCCATTTTGAATATTTCCCCCCCATCAATGGACATGATAAGATGTAAGTCATGGGGTTGCAATACAAAACTATTGTTGTTTTTTGGAGCAGGATATAATGGCAAAATCTTTGGACAGCTTAAACAACTTCCAAGGCAAGATATTCTATGTATGAGTACTTAATTTCCATATCATTGATATTACGACTCAAATAATAGATTGGATGTTCAATTCCTTCTTCTACTTGGACCAATACCATAGCAATGGTCGTTTCGGCCGCGACGATATATAAGAAATAATCATTTTGATAATTAGGAGGATACATTAATGATGCTCGGACAAGAGTGTCCTTGAAAGCATCAGAATAATCTTGCACAACTTGGTCCCAATGGAAGGGAACCCCCTTTTTCAATAGTCGAGTAAATCCTTTAGCCATTTTGGCATAATTTGGAATGAACCTCCTTAGGAAGTTTTCCTTTCCTTGAAGTTTCTGAATCTGAAGTAAGTTTGGCGGTGCAGGAAAATAAAGAATGGCATGAACCTTCAAATGGTCGATTCAAATTCCTTCTTTTGAGACTAAAAATCCAAGCAAATGACCAGAACCAACACAAAACACACATTTATGTGGATTGAGGCATATTTTGTAGTGTTGGCAGTGTAAGAAAATGGCTCTCAAATGTATCAGGTGATCAGTCTGATTTCATGAATGCACTGGTAAATCATCTAGATATGGTTGAACAATGTGCTTGATGTCATTGAAATCATAATCCATTGCTCTCTGAAAATTTTCCCCAACGTTATTTAAACCAAAAAGAAGTTTCATATAAGAAAATGTGCCCCAGGGATAGATGAATGCTGTATTATGTTGATCATATGGGCGGATACTGATTTGATTGTAGCCGGAAAATCCATCGATGAACGAAAATATTTCACATCCAGCACAATTGTCAATAATCTCATCGATAAAGGGAGTAGGATAGTTGTCTTTTGGACAAGCATGATTAACATTCCGATAATCGATGCACACTCTAATGGTTCCTTGTTTTTTCATGACAGGAACGATATTGGAAACCCACTCAGTTAGCGGAACAGGGTAAATGAAACCAGCACACAAAAGTTTTTCAACTTCTGCTTTGATGGTAGCAGCTTTCTTTAGATGAACAGGATGAAGCCGTTGACGCACCAGTTTGACATCAGGATACATATTAATAGTGTGTTCAACTATACTAATATATATGCCTGGCATTTCCTCTTAAGACCAAGCAAATACGTCATGAAATTCACGAAAAAGAGAGAGATATGATTCAAGTTTTGATGGAGAACAAGGTACACCGACATGAATATTCTCTACAACGCTAGGTTTGGTTGAAATATTGATAGAAATAGTTTCTTCAATATTTGAAAGATTTCACTCGGAATCGATTACATTAATGGGAAAAGAATGCGAAAAGAAAGTTTTGATGGATGGGTGATATAGTTCACTAAGATTATTATTTTCATAATTAGGAAGATGGGAACGATGATGATTATCTTCCCATGGTTCTCCTTCTGACATCATAGCTTCTTGAAAATATTCTCATTTTTCAAGAACGTTGAGGAAAATGGATCAGATGGGGTACCAAAATCTAATGAACAATCAACCCAAACACTCGGCGACACTGATTTCGGATTTTCCAACCAAGCCAGATAGATTGATTGCTACGCCAGCTCAATATGGTTGGGAGGTAGAAACTCATACAACCTAGAAATATCAGAATCACCCGTACTCTCCCTTAAGCCAGATAGAGTGGAAGAGATCACGTAACAAGTCTCTACACTTGCAATTTCTGTCGATGTCGTTGGCGGTGGTAATGCAACGGTTCCCATTAAAGTGGAATCCTTTAATAGTCCTACACCAATGTTCTGAAGTTCTAGTTGGGGTATATGAATGAACGAAACGCTTCTAGTTACTTGTGAAGCAGAGGCAAATAAGGATAGTTGATTTATGACTGTAATTGTACCTTTATGTGGAAAGGCAATCATTCTAAAATATGTAGAAACAATAGCAGTCATTGCATATACCCATGGCCTTCCAAGTAAAATACTATAGTCAAGGGGTCCATTAATAACCTTAACATCAATGTTCATTGTTTTTCTCCCTAGTTCAACATGCAGGTTATTAATAATACCACAAGGCTTATATTTACGTCCATCGAATGCCTTCAACATCGTTGATGACTGTGATAAGTGAGGCGATCCAAGTGACTTCCAATAGTTTAGAGACATAATGCATGTAGATGCTCCCTCATCAATAATAGTGTAATGAACAAGGTGATTTAGAACATTTACTTGTATGGAGAATGCCAATTATGTTGGTAGTTGTGGCACATAGCCCGTATGATTAGAGACGACAAGATTAGAATCAGTCGAATCAATTCTACCAATAGCCAACAATAAAGCCTGTTTTTGGGAGGGACAATTTTGTAATACCTCAAGAGCAGACATAACTGAAGGGGATTGAGCTAAATCTTCAACTATATAATAATTTTTTCAGCTGTTGCTCGAGTATTATATGTTGATTTATGAATTGATCCCTTTGGTGGCTTGATTGTCAATTCAGGAATAGCTGTAGGCGGTACCGATTCTATAGATGGATTTATTGTCGAGGTAGTAGGTTGATTAGTGGTTGGACTACCATAATCTTTATTTCACATTGACACCAAAATATCAGTTCAAGTTTTTGTGATAGATAACATTAACACTTGGGAACTAGGAACTGGATCCATAACAACCATATTGGTGTCCGCATTTGGAAATGGGTTTGTCAACACAGCTGACGCATTGGAAGTTTGATGTTTTTTAGACTTCAACGCGGTGATGAAAATCCCTAACAAATTGTTCCTCATTACAGATTATGCATGGATAACGAGGTTTCCGTGGTCCAGACGGTTGATTAGATGATCTTTCCTACGGGTTAGAACTTTTCTTTTTCTTTGATTTCCCCTTTTTCTTACTTCTTCGTTGCTTGTCACCTTTGCCTTTATCAAATGACACGGCATTAATTTTAGAAGTAGAAGCAGGATCAGATGTAGTAGTGTGGTGTGTGTTTACAGTGCCTATCAAGTTGTTTATGGCATGAGAGTCGTTCAATTGAGGAGGAACATTGAAATTAGATCTCGTCGCATTAGGGATTTTCTCATAGAGCATGCTAGACTGAGTGTAAATCAAGTCTGAATATTGTGCACGAGCGATAAATTTCTCTTCTGTGACGACGCCACCCTTAGCCACATCCTCAGTTATAGATGGTAATAGGGACTTAATGAACCATTCAGCAAGGAGTTGATCTGGAACAAATGTCTTAACCACTCATCGATGATGATGCAACTCATGAATATGATAAAAAATGTGAGTAGCATTAGGCTATTTGAAATTAGTCAAGAGTTCTTTTCCAGTTTCATATTTGATGGGTAACTGGAAATGAGTCAAAAAGATAGTAGCTAGGGCTATGAAATTATCAAAAGAAGCTTTAGGTAATTCAATGTACCATTTTGCATCTGTACCTGTGAGCGTATGCTGGAAAAGACGTAGTCAAACCGAATCATCATTCAGGGAATTTGATGAACACGATAAATGATAAGTCATAACATGAGTCGAAGGATTTTCTCCTAGGTTTTCATTGAGCTTAGGAATATCCGATGGTAATTTGTGAGGTATCACCAGCCACCAAGGAGCATAGTTAACTGGATCATTAGTTAGCCAATTTAAATCTGGTAACTCTAAAGTTGCAACAAAGGGCAACTATCTATTAAGGTCAGCTGAGCATAGCCAGGGTAAGATGGAATTTCTTGAGAAAAAAGCCTTTGAACACCAGCATAAGGAATCTGTTGCTGGTAACCCAGATAAGGGTTGTTTTGCATAGCAAACGCTTGAGGATTATATTGACCAAAACCTGGATATGATACTTGTGGAAATGAAGTTTGAGGCATTTGCGCCTGTGGCTACCAAGGGGTATGTCCACCAATGTTATAACCCAAATTAACATGACTTGGATTCAGTTGATATGTATAACTCAGTTGCGGTTGTGACATCCCATAAAATGGTAAACCATCTTGTGAATAAATAATTCATGATACAGGTTGTTGTAAATTAATCAAAGGATTTGGAGTTTGTGGACCCAAAATTTGATGATATTGAGTTGAAGGACCCGCTTGATAAGGTTTATGATGTACAACATTTTGATTTTGTAACAAGGATATAGATGTATTGGTAATGAAGTGGGTGTAACAAGTTGAACCAATTGATACGAGTGTACAACCGTTTGTGGTTGGATAGGCAGAGTGGGTTGCCATTGACAACTCCCCCCAGCATGAGGAGGATAATAAGACAGAAAATATTTTTCTCCAAATGCTGGGAGTCCAGTTGATATGGTACTTGAAGGAATAGACCCAGAAGGACCGGCTTCATATTTCCTTGATGATGTGTATAATGAATTAAGTCGTTCAGTCCTTACGATAGAATTACCAGTTAAAATAGTGGATGATGACATTGGTAAAGTCCATGGATTTGAAGATGCACCAGAGAAAATTCCAGATTATTAGTTTCAAAAGACAGGATTCGAATCGACCCTTTGAAGGTTCAAGCCATTCTTGATTTTCCTGCATCGTCAAACTTACTTCAAATACAGAAACTTCAAGGAAAGGCTAACTTCCTAAGGAGGTTCATTCCAAATTATGCTTAAATGGCTAAAGGATTTACTCGATTATTGAAAAGGAGGGTTCCCTTCCATTGGGTCCAAGTTGTGCAAGCTTCTTTTGATGCTGTCAAGGACACTCTTGTCTGAGCATCATTAATCTATCCTCCTAATTATCAAAATGATTATTTCCTATATATTGTCGCAGTCAAAACGACCATTTCTATGGTATTGGTCCAAGTAGAAGAAGGAATTGAACATCCGATCTATTATTTGAGTCGTAATATCAATGATACGGAAGTTAAGTACTCATACGTAGAAAAGCTTGCCTTGGCAGTTGTTCAAGTTGTCCAAAGATTCCGCCATTATATCCTGTTCTAAAAAAGAACAATAGTTTCAAATTGCAACCCTATGAATTACATCTTATCACGTCAATTTCTAGGGGGGAAATATTCAAAATGGATTGTCATTTTGCAGGAATTTGATTTGGAATTTATCAAATCCAAGTCAAAGAAGTCTTTATTTTTGGTTGAGCTTCTCTGTGACCTTCCCTTTGATAGTAATAAAACTACGTCAGAACCATTAATTCCAGATGAGTCTCTATTTCTGATTGGATCATATGATCCTTGGTATGGGGATTTCATCATTTATCTCCAAACCCAAACTTTTTGACCTAATACCTCTCACTCTGAACAATGACGTATTTGATAAAAAGCCAAATATTATCTAATATTTGGCGATACACGTTATCGTCGTGGTGTCAATACCATTTTAAGGAGGTGCCTCACTCATGAGGAGGCCGAAAAAGTGTTAAATAATTTTCATGTTCGGGCTTGTGGTGGACACTTATCTGGATATGCTACCGCGTACAAGATACTCCACGCCGGTTACTTTTGGCGTACTTTTTTTCGAGACTGCATCCTCGCGGTCAGAAGTTGTCATACATGCCATAATTTTTATTGTAAAATCCGCAAAACACCAACACAAATGCATCCTATTGTCTCTGCTAGACCATTTACGAGATGGGGTATTGACTTCATGACCTGTAACCATCCTTCGTCCAGGGGGCATGGTTATATTATTTTCGTAGTCGACTATCTTACCAAATGGGCCAAAGCGATGCCTACATTCAACAACACAGGACAAACAACCACATTGTTTTTCTTTAATAACATTATTACACGGTTTGGGGTCCCACAGGCTATAGTTACAGATCATGGGAACCATTTTTGCAACCACATGCTGTCTGAATTGACTGCCAAGATAGGATTGTTAGATGATAATTCTACTCCTTATTATCCGCAATCAAATGGAAAATTTGAGGCTATTAACAAAATTCGTAAACAAATTCTTCAATGAATCATAGGATTTCGTAAAAGAAATTGGCATTTGATCATGTACTCCACCTTGTGGGCATATCGAACCTCGGTGAGAAATCCAACCGGATTTACTCCCTTTCAATTGGTGTATGGTCTAGAAGCTATCTTACCAATCCAATGCAAAATATCATTGTTAAAACTCGCAATAGACTTGTTACATGACACCTCAAAAGAAGAAGCGCGTCTCCTTAACCTCATCCATCTTAATGAAATGCGTCGTGAAGACCAATTGGCCAATGAAGCGCATAAGAGACGTATAAAGGCGCAATACGACAAAAATGTCTAGCCTCACATTTTCTCAGAGGGTGACTTGGTCTTTCTCTACGATCAAGAAGCTGGTGTAAAAGGTACAGGGAAATTTGAGCGGTTATGGCATGGCCCCTATATTTTCAAAAGAGTTATTACTAAGGGTGCCTATGAGTTAGTTGATTATGAAGGAATTCCATTGGCGCAGCCTAGAAATGGGTTGTATTTGAAATGTTACTATGCTTAATCATAAGCGTGGTAATTTTTTGTATTATATTGTATATATGATGTTTATTTTCATTGACTATCTTAATTTTTTTTTAGAGCTTTCTTAATGTTAGTAATCCGCTTTACATTTCATCGCATATGTCTGAATCTTCGGTACCATTTGTTGGATATGATGATGGTGCTAGTCATAGTACCCAGAAACTATCCTCTGCAGTGTGGGCCATTTTAGCTCCGAATGGCGAGTTAGTCAGTTTTAAAGGGATTTGTATTGGTAGATCGACGAACAATATCGTTGAGTATAGCGTGTTGATTGAACTTCTCTATGATGCCATTTCATTTGGTATTAACTGCATAATCATAAGGTTAGACTCACAACTTGTGGTGTTACAACTTACTAGTGTTTATACTATTAGAAATCCAAAACTTCCTAGATTGTTCCTAAGAGTTCGACTTTTGGAAAGACATTTTAATTTTATTCAATATTAACACATTTCCAGAAATTTGAACACATTGACTGATTCATTAGCTAATCAAGTTCTATATAGAAATTTGCAACATATGTAAAGAAAACATTCACATCATTGAATAGGATTGCGCATTAAACATAGGAAAAACTATGAAATCATATAGATAGATAGTTATAGGCTTTTACAAAATTTGTGCCCAAGACACATTGGTCATCTGACCTCAAAATGTATGCAAAATGTCATAAGTAAACTAGTGGTGCTCGTGGCAACATGTTATAGATCTAGCTATCCTACGAAGTAACCTAATCCAACGGTTAGGAACCCCAATAGTGTGTCGCTGCAGACGCATAGGAAGCTCTTCGATCCGGCAATCTGGAATCCTGAAGGTCAAGCCTTCTATGTGCTACTGAAGCTCAGTGAGAGTCTCAGCCAGATCAAGATCCTGAAGGATGGCTCTCCCGATAGCCCTCTCTACTGGAACATCTGCTTTGCGCTCTAGTTCCACTACTGGTTGAACATGACCAATATCTGCATTACATCAAACATTTAGTTTAGTCTTGGAAAAAAATCAAAACACAAAAACATTGTATAAACCTTAGGAAAATCAAAAAATATGGTCAAAAAATTCTTACCTCTTCCACCCCGTGAGCGCCTTCTGGTAGTGCTAAATCTGGATCTCCTCGAAAATTGACGCTTGTGTATGCATACTCATCGATGGCGACAATCTGTCATCGGAACAAGGCAATGAATGTAGTAGAGAACACAACAATCAATTGGGCAGCATGCTGACCCATGAGTTTTACCCATCTCTACATCCGAGGATCTCTAGGACTAGCTATATCTAGTGTTACATGCTGTGGCTACATCAGTGGAATCCATTCCAAGGAAAAGGATACGAGGATAGAACCATAATTGAAATTCTTCTTCTTTCCTCCCTTTTCTTTGTTCCATTGTTCCTTTATCTGAGATAGAATAGCTTCAGACGATTTGAAGACTGTTGGCTCCATACACTCTAGCACATACTACATATATGATATGTTCGCTACATGTAGTGTAACGGTGCCGACAAGTTTAGGGATTGTGAAAGGTATAGTTCTCAAAGGAAAATCTCTGACATCCTGCATGTTTATTTTTCCATCTTTGCTAGGTTCTGCCCCTGGATAGCATTACTGCAGAATATAATCCCTCATTGTCTCTCCTCTAATGGTAGACCCTCTCCTCGAGAAACCTATGAGAAAATACACATCCTCAATTGTTATAGGAACCACTTGGTTCTTAATATGAAATTCCTCTATCGTCGGATCCCATGCTCGAACTAAGAACTCCAAGCGTTCTATTTGTTGCCTCATCCCGAACAATTTGAAGTACTTAAGCAGTCCACAATCTCTTAGGGCTCTTATAGTACCCAGATCATTCAAGGAAATCATATATTTTTCTTCATGTTCTCTTTCCCTCCATGTAATCTTCATTATAATCTGATGGAAACCTAAAACACAACCATAAGATCCATTAGATTCGATTTATTGCAAAAAACTAGGTCAATTTTAGGCATAGTAAGAAAATCAAAAACTTAATTTGCACCCAACACACTTCCTGACAAGAGACAATGCATTTCACATGCAACTACACTTCACTGTACCTGCTAAGCAACGCAGGTTTGGACATTCATGGGTGTGTTTCCCTCATTTTTGGCAGAATTTACCCTAGGGTCCTTAAAACTCTAAAAATTTGCAGAAATTGGAAATGAAATGAATACCAAAGGGAAGAGGAGGTTCATGGCACTAACCTGGATCAAACGGCGACAAAATCCGTCCAAAAAAACGATCGTAATCAGCAGCTGAAGTTCGGGGGCAAAATCAGGTTCAGAGCTCCAAAATACAAATGGTAACTATCGAATGGTAAAAATGAATAGTGAAACTACTTTTAAATAGTCATTTAATTATTTGCAAGTTAAATTTATTGCTATGACTATATTTTTATTACGTTTTTATCATAAAACATGTATTTTTAATCGATTTGATGTTGTTCTGAACAGGAAATACAACTGATGAACAGATTAGTCGTGCAGATTTATTTCAAAGAATGACTTGACCACAAAGCATACTTTTTCTCCTTATTTTTCAAGCTTTGTTAAAAACGAAAAAGGATTTGAAGTGCACTTTTATCTCTTTTTCAAGCTTCCGTAACAGTGAAAAAGGAACCCCTGGAGTCTTCTTTCAGCTCTTTTCCGACCCCGATAATGTGAAAATATTACCGAGCACTTGTCTTTTCGAGCTCGTAAAATTAAATGAATTGATATATACTTAGTATAAGTTTAACCCTTTTCCAGACTGATATGGATTATTTACGAAAAAGGAATACCTTGGTTAAACATGACCAAAGAGGTTCTCTCAGATATTATTTTACACTTTTTCGGATCTGAGTGATAAATTTACGAAAAAGTGCTTATGGAGTTTTCTTTCGTCCTCTTTTTCAAACTCTCTAAATATTAAAAAGGACCGGGCTATCACTGTTGTTAAGCTCATTAATTAATTATTAAAATTTCTATAGAAATTAGTAATTAAATAAATTAGGAATTGATGTCATTGATTTTATTGATAAAACAGATTAAATATTAACTGAAGGTAGTTTTGAAATGAATGACTTTCCAATAATAGGCAAGACATGTTCCTAGCCATGTAGATGTAAAATGGACACTTGGATTCGAAGCTTGACACATGTGAACTCTTCTAGAAGGCACTGGCCAAATGGAGATTCCAGAACAATGAGAATTCCACTCCCAATGTGACCAACACACCCATAGATGTCGGGAAGTGCTTTGCAGAGCAGCCTTGCATGGGGCTACCTGCATATGCAACGCACTTAGTCCCCTTAGAGAAAGCATTGGTGAGCTCCCACATGCTATATAATAATCTTCAAACCTTGGAAACCTTTGCTTGATGAAAGTCATGTTTGATTTGCCTTGTTGTTGCCTTAGGGCATGTAGCAACTTGAAATGATAGGGAATGATGGACCCTTAGTCATTGGTCCTGGAGATGATGCCCAGTTAACCAGGTCATTGGGAATGATGCCCAAATTTACCTATAAAAATTTCCCCCTAAAGCATGAAGTCAAAATAATAAGAACATTTGATTGAGATGCTTTACACTGTGATGGGCTGGAGATGAAGAGTAGTGGTCACCTGCATCAATATTAAAATACATTACATCATGATATATCCTCTTTGATCATAATTGCTGAGGGTAGGCATTCCCATGTTCAGCACATAAACAATCTAATAGCATGTACATAATTCAGAAAGTCGCCGACACTGGAATGTTGCCCAATGTAGACATGCCTACAAATATAGGCCAATGTTTGGATGACAATCTGTATGTAAGGTCACCGTACAGATGATGTGTACAACAATCCTGAAATTGTAGCCTGGGTGGATGAAACTAGATCCGGGGTCTTCTTATCTCATTCACTTGATCATTCGGGTACAATTCTATCCATTCGAATATATGATTTGTCGTCGAACATGGAAAGACATCGTTTGATTACATGCCAATGATCTGAGTTGTTAACAAACACGAGAGAACCACCATTAATGAAAATGGCCCTCAAGGTACTGTAATACATTTCATAAGGTGTGAATAGATGATTTTATGTCGAACGCCAAACAAAATATTTTGGCCAAAGGTCTGGAAGCGAGGATCTTGTCGATGCTATAACAAGCCTCATGGTACTAGAATTTGATGTTTCTAAGTGAACTTCCTAGATATTGATTTGTTGTCGACAGGAAGTCGCCTTATTATGAAATGGGAGTTACTAATTTCAGAGACAAGTGTATGACTTGATATAGCCAATTTTCATGGATGACGGTCATGAGAATAAAGGTTTACGAGTATTGCAGAAGGATGAGTGTATTCACTAGATGACTTCTCTTGAACATATCGGCGACACTATGATGAGTTGGCAGCATTGACCCAAAACCAAAGTGAAGGTATGATGAACCATAGGTATGAAAGAACTGTCAAGATGATTACCCAAACCAAACAGTCACGGACATGGAGTGAAGGAAGTGTCATGTTCAAGAGCGACTTGCTACCATAAAGAAATTTTGCTCACTTTTCCCAAATTTTCCCCAGTCATTTGTCAACCAGTACCTCTTTATTTTTTAACAAGCTTGAGGAGGGTAACATTTGCTTGATCTATAACTCAACCCTTCAGGCGAATAAAGTATCACTATTTAATAATTTAACGAGTCTAGCGATGAATGAAACTCGATTCTTGCCATGATTTACAAGCCCATCACTATTTTATGTTTTGATGAAATTAATGACAGTGATAGCCCGTTCCTTTTTCATATTTAGAGAGTTTGAAAAAGTGGACGAAAGAAAACTCCATAAGTACTTTTTTTTAAATTTTTCATGTTTAACCAAGGTATTCCTTTTTCGTAAATAATCTATCTCAGTCCAGAAAAGGGTTAAACTTATACTGAGTAGATATCAATTCATTTACTTTACGAGCTTTAAAAGACAAGTTCTCAGAAATCTTTTCATATTATCGGAGTCTGAAAAGAGCTGAAAGAAGACTCCAGGGGTTCCTTTTTTGCTATTATGGAAGCTCGAAAAAGAGATAAAAGTGTGCTTCAAATCCTTTTTGTTTTTAGCAAAGCTCGAAAAATAAGGAGAAAAAAGTATGCTTTGTGGTCAAGTCATTCTTCGAAATAAATCTGCACGACTAATCTATTCATCAGTTGTATTTCCTGTTCAGAACAACATCAAATGGATTAAAAATACCTGTTTCTTGATAAAAATATCATAAAGCTATCGTCATAGCAATAAATTTAACTTCCAAATAATTAAATGAATATTTAAAAGTAGTTTCACCATTCATTTTTACCATTCCATAGTTACCATTTGTATTTCGGAGCTTTGAACCTGATTTCCCCCCCGAACTTCGGCTCCTGATTGCGATCATTTATGTGGATGGATTTCGCTGCTGTTTGATCTAGGTTAGTGCCATGAACCTCCCCTTTCCTTTAGTATTCTTTTCATCTCTAATTTTTGCAAATTTTTAGGGTTTTAATGCCCCTAGGGTAAATTCTGCCAAAAATGATGGCAACGCACCCCTGAATGTTGAAACCTACATTGCATAGCAGGTACAGTGAAGTGTACTTGCATCTTCAGTGCACTGTCTCTTGTCAAGGAGTGCATTAGGCGCAGTTCATTTTTTTTATTTTCTTACTACGCCCAAAATTGACCTAGTTTTTTGCAATAAATGGAATCTAATGGATCTTATGGTTGTGTATCAGGTTTCCATTGGATTATAATGATGATTACATGGACGGAAAGAGGACATGAAGAACAAGATATGATTGCCTTGAATGATCCAGGTACTGTAAGAGCCCTAAGAGATTGTGGACTTCTTAAGTACTTCAAATTTTCCGGGATGAGGCAACAAATAGAACTCTTGAAGTTCTTAGTTCGAGCATGGGATCCGGTGATAAATTCATTTCATATTAAGAACCAAGTGGTTCCTATAACAATTGAGGATGTGTATTTTCTCACAGGTTTGTCGAGGAGAGGGTCTACCGTTGGAGGAGAGACAATGAGGGATTATATTTTGTAGTATTGTTATCTAGGGGCAGAACCTAGCAAAGATGGAAAAATAAAGATCCGTGATGTCAAAGATTTGCCTTTGATAACTATCCTTTTCACAATCGCTAAACTTGCTAGCACCGTTACTTTACATGTAGCGAACAGATCGTATATGCAGTATGCGCTAGAGTGTATGGAGCCAATAATATTCAACTAGTCTGAAGCTGTTCTATATCAGATAAAGGAACAAGTGAACAAAGCAAAGGGAGAAGGAAGAATAATTTTAGTTATGGTTCTATCCTTATATCCTTCGCCTTGGAACAGATTCCACTGATGCAGCCACAACATGTAACACTGAATATAGCTAGTCCTAGAGATCCTTGAATGCAAAGATGGGCAAAACTCATGGGTTGGCATGCTGGCCAATAGACTAATGTGTTCTCTACTGCATTCTTTTCCTAGTTCCATCGATAAATTGTCACCATAGATGAGTATGCATACGCACGCATTGATTTTTGAGGAGATCTAGATTTAGCACTACCAGAAGGCACTCAGTGGGGTGTAATAAGTAAGAATGTTTTGACCATATTTTTTTATTTTCCTAAGGTTTATACAATTTTTTTGTGTTTTAATTTATTTCCAAGACTAAACTAAATGTTTGATGTAATGCGGATGTTGGTCATGTTCAACCAGTAGTGGAACCAGAGCGCGATGTAGATGTGCCAGCAGAGAGGGCTGTCGGGAGAGTAGTCCTTCAGGATCTTGATCTGCCTAAGACTCTGACTGAGCTTCAGCAGCACATAGAAGGCTTGACCTTTGGGATTCCAGATTTCTGGATCGAAGAGCTTCCTATGCATTTGCAGCAACACACTATTGGGGTTCCTAACCGTTGGATGCGGTTACTTCGTAGGATATCTAGATCTATAGCATGTTACCACGAGCACCACTAGTTTACTTATGACATTTTGCATACATTTTGAGGTCAGATGACCAATGTGTCTTGGGCACAAATTTTGTAAAAACCTATAACTATCTAACTATATGATTTCATATTTTTTCCTATGTTTAATGCGCAATCCTATTCAATGATGTGAATGTTTTCTTTACATATGTTGTAAATGTTGTCTAGAAACTGATTAGATAACGAATCAGTCAATGTGTTGAAATTTCTGGAAATGTGTTGACATTGAATAAAATTAAAATTTCTTTCCAAAAGTCGAACTCTTAGGAACAATCTAAGAAGCATTGGATTTCTAACAGTATAAACACTAGTAAGTTGTAATACCACAAGTTGTGAGTCTAACCTTATGATTATGCGGTTAATACCAAATGAAATGTCATCAAAGAGAAGTTTGATCAACGTGCTATACTCAACGATATTGTTCGTCGATCTACCAATACAAATCCCTTGAAAACTCACTAACTCGTCGTTCGAAGTGAAAATGGCCCATGCTGTAGAGGATAGATTTTGCGTACTACGACTAGCACCATCAGCATATCCAACAAATGGTTTCGAAGATTCATAAATATGCGATGAAATGTAAAGCGGATTACTAACATCATGAAAACCCTAAAAACAAATTAATATAGTGAATGCAAATAAACAACATATATACAATATAATACAAAAAATTACCACGCTCATGATTAAGCATAGTAACATTTCAAATACAACCCATTTCTAGGTTGCACCAATGGAATTCCATCGTAATCAACTAACTCATAGGCACCCTTAGCAAGAAATATTTTGAAAATATAGGGGCCATGCCATAACGGCTCAAATTTTCCTATACCTATTACATCAACTTCTTGATTGTAGAGAAGGACCAATTCGCCCTCCGAGAAATTATGAGGCTGGAAATTTTTGTTGTATTCCACCTTTATACATCTCTTATGCACTTCGTTGGCCAATTTGGCTTCACAGCGCATTTCATCAAGATGGATGAGGTTAAGGAGACACGCTTCTTTGTAATATCCCAAAATAGGGATTTTCTACAACAAATAGAATATCTTAAGATATTCTAAAGTTGGAGCTTCAGCAAATCATGAGCATGGAAATGTAGATCAGCTCATTAGATGTAAAATAACATCTCATCAGTATATGAAATAACCTCAGCAAGTATATGGCCTATATCCTCCTTCCCAAGTGGGGAAATGCAGCAATATAGGGCATAAAACAGTTGTCTTCAGAAAATAATTCTATCCATGTGAGGAATCAGACTTGGATTCCTTATATCACATCATATAAAACTCACATGCAGAATTAGAGGTGAAAAAAATAACTCTACCTACATTAAACATATCTCCCCAGCTCCATATAGCTCAAAAACATCCCCAATCCCATGACTTCCAGCTACAGAATTTCTGAAGAATGTAAGAGTGTAATTCCCATGAGGGTTTCTACAAAAAATGATGAAATAATACTGATCTAAAGATTATATTATTCATGTAGAAAATAAATGGAGGTTTAACCTCTTTTACACAAGAAATAAGGCACCCGACAAGGGTTTCCGACATTACACATGTATAAAAGGAAGTATTGCAGAAAATCATGCAGTCTACTGCAAATTTGTATTTTTCATGACTGAATATAACATAAAATAACTGATCAATACATAAAATAGCCAAAGGCCCTCCTTATTAAACCTTCCAGAGGGATATGAACACCTCCTCCACAAACACCAGTACAAAATCCAGGGGTTCAACCCTGCTGCTGCTACACCTGCATAAACGACGCAGTTTTTGAAGGTAACTACATTTTAGATGTTGATGGGTGATTGGCCCTAAGCCAAATGATGAAATTGAAGCTCAAAACCTTCCCTTCAAATCCCTTAAGCAAGTTGATCCAAGGAGGAGGATGGAATTCCCGCATGAGAATTCTTGGCACTAAACAGTGCTGCAACCACAACTAAACAATTGAAGCATGCAAGTAGTCAAAATACCAAATATAGATGAATACTGAATGAATTCCTTGCTTCCATCCCCTCCTTCTTGTCCTTGGTGAGCCTCCTTCCCCGGACCCACACATTGATGAGGTGACTTCCTAGTAAAGATTCCTCCTTCAAAACTGCGTTGTCCTTGTTGGCTTCCCTCCTCTTGTAGCAGCGTTGTTGACTTGGTCAACCAAACCTAGTTCACCTGTATTGCCTCCTTTCACATCAAGGTGTCTTCAATAGACCTGTCATATGTGTGTCTATGTTGATCCTTGTTCACATTGAGCTAGTTTACTTGGATGATCTCTTCCTCCTCAAGAATGCATGTTGACTTAGTCAAACTTGACTTTGTCCACATCTATTTTTCCCTTGTTCACACTTGAAAGTGTAAAATCCAACTCCTAAGGTGATCTCCTGACACATTAAGATGGAAATTATTTATGTTTTTATTGCTCATGGGCCTTCTTACCCATTTATTCATTTCCTAGTTGAAATCAGCAAAAAATAATATTCCAATTTGTTGTATGCAAATTTTGGAATATTACAGTCCTCCCCTCCCAAATGTTGCTTGTCCTCAAGAAAATGCAAGGATAGAACTAGAAAGTCTCTTTCCCTCCTCTTGTAGCATCCTCATATGATGAGCGCCCCCAAAGAATAAGATGTTGTCTCAACAATGACACTCCATAGTGTCTCTCCCAAGAAAACAAATCAGCATTTGGTGCACATCCCAAATGCCTATCATCATGCAAAAGTAACATACTCAAGGAGGAAATTATGTGCTATCTAGAGGTCCTCTCAAGGCATGGAGTTTGAAGTGCATTGGAAACTCTCATTCCCAAGTGAAACCTCCACCCCCAATCTATCGTCTATATAAAATGAGTTACCCTCCAACATGGAAACTCATGCACAACTCCCTCCACCTTTGGCTCCTGAAGTGTAGGTGGGCTGAATAATTGAACATGATATGCAAGAGGGCCTATCCCACATTTTCCACCTCTCCACTTGTGGTAAGTGTAGAGGGCATGTTGATCTTGGGCTACAACATGGTTGCCCTCAAGTGGCAAGAAGAAGATCGAATCTCCAAAGATCCTCCCTCTAATGTCATGAGCCATGCTCACCCAAACCATCCCATACAAGATGAATGGAACACCATCACCATATGGCATCCAACTCATAAAAATTTTGTAGGTTATGTGCAAGTTTGGATGGTACGCATGGTTCTCCAAGTGAATATCACGCAGTCTTCCCAACTGATTTTTGAGAATGTCATGTGGCAAGTGGTTCTGCAACAAGTTATAATTTGTGCATGTTTTCTCCCCCACCATGGGGAAGTAAGCATAAATGTATATCAGCTATACAAAAACAAGATAAAAATACACTTTCCCAAGGTCATGTATAGATGGGCTACTATAATTACAAACATTGGCCCTAAAGTGACCATGAGATGCAAAAATACTCTTGCTCTCTTGTGGATCAATGCACTGTTCATAAATGGTGAGAAGATACAAATACTCAATGGAGTAATAAACAAGTACAGGAATGTATTTCTTACCATGCATGGTGAGTAGGCTGAAAGTGAGGTCCATGAGTAAGCTCTCCCATGAAAATCCTCTCATAAAAATCTGCAAAAAGGAGGGATACATACTCCTCTTGGAACACTCCATCAATGAAGACATACTCCCAAGTGACAGCGCTGTAGGCCCTAGTGATAAGGCTCTAGTCACTCCATGAATTCTTCCCTTGACATTCCATATGTTAAAACAATCCACCAACATGCTACTATGTGAGAATATCTTCTCCCTATGCGGAAGCTCCTCCTTTTCCTTCAATGCTGAAGGGTAGCCTCTTTGCACCTTGATTGTGTCATTCCTTCCTCCTGAAGTATCATAAGAAGTATGAAAAGCCTCTGCCCATACTCTCCCAAGAGAAGCCATAGCAATAATGACTCTTGCTGCCCTCTCACACCTCCATCATATAAATCATGAGGTGAAAATATGTTGATTGATATGAATAGGATCAAATCAACATGATACACCCACCCTCTAGGCTGCCATATGATGCTAGTGTCCTACCAAATGTCTTCCACCCTCATACCCTTAGGAAGAGGATATGCCTCATGATGGCCAAACTCTCTCAAGAGTAGCCAGTGTAGCTTTTCTTTCTGCTACCCTGTGTCATAGATCTGCAAGTGGCTCACCAACCCCTTGCTTTCCATCCACCTCCATTCATCCAAATGGGGATGCATCCAATCATTCTCCCCCTTGGTATCTTCCCCATGAAGACTACCAATCTCCAAAAGAAAATCTCTATCCTTACACCAAATGGTATGTTGAGACGTAATCCCTTTGAGATCTTCTAGAGAAGACCTCTCACCAATAATCCTCTTGAATTCAAAAGAATCCAAGTGTGCTGAAGGTAAAACATCATTAGAAAGTGGCACAATACTCAACATGCCCTCCGCAATCTTGCACCTCAACTCCTCAAGCTGCATGCAACTCAATGAAGGTGAAAAGGAATGAATGTTTATCCCCTCTTGGATTAATCCCAAGTTGCACAACGTTGTGCAAGCTTGTTGCTCCACATCAGTACTGTGTCTTGATCCCTGACGATGTGGAGACAACTCCCCAAGATTTACCATAAGATTTCTTGAAAGAATAACAAATGGGAATCCATGCATACCTTGGTGAGTCCCTATAACATCTTGTGTGGCTGCAAGAGTTCCCTCCTCTATTGTGTTGGTTGATCCAACTACTGCTACAGATGGCTGCCCCTCCATGATTGTGACAGCGCTGGTACAAGGCCCCTCTAGTGGAGTAGAGGACTCCTCCTCCTCGGATATTCTATTGTCAAACCTCCTGGTTACCTGGTGAGTGAAATCTGCAAAAGTGGACACTCTTGCATGATCCACATGGCTGAACCACCAGGTGCTTGCCTTTCCCTCCAAGTGCAGCGCTGAGATCTCCATAGCCTCTTTTTCCACTACTAGATGTAGTAGGAAAAATGCCTTTAACTTCATCACCCAAGATTCTGCTGCACATAAGGGTGATCCATCAAAAGGTAGACAATAGGAACCTATTTCCCCTTATTATCATATTGTTGCATGGCCTTCTTTCTTCCCTTAGTTGGATAAACTGGGGAAGATCTAGGGTCTCTTTGACAGCCCTAGGTTAGCACTTGTATTCTGCCAAATATCCACTCAGGATCTCATGTTCTAAGTGGTCTTCTTGCCCTTCACTTCCTTCATGAGAATAGGAAGTGCATGGGTCTTCTTCTCCCTCTTGAAACCTTCTAGAGGTCTCACTGCAGCTTTCTCCTTCTCGAAACCCTCCTGGAGTTTCATTGCATCCTTCTTCTTTCAATGGTTGAACCTCCTTGGAGAGGCTCTTCTTAGATCTGAAAATGGATGAGAGTAATCTCATCCTCTCCATCATCTTGTTCCCCTCTTCTTATTCTTATCTTCTAATTGGATCTGAAATCCACAGGCTGAGCCAAGATGGCAACTTTGATAACACTGTAATATCCCAAAATAGGGATTTTCTACAACAAATAGAATATCTTAAGATATTCTAAAGTTGGAACTTCAGAAAATCATGAGCATGGAAATATATATCAGCTCATTAGATGTAAAATAACATCTCACTAGCAGATGAAAGAACCTCAGCAAGAATATGGCCTATATCCTCCTTCCCAAGTGGGGAAATGCAGCAATATAGGGCATAAAACAGGTGTCTTCAAAAAATAACGCTATCCTTGTGATGAATGGGACTTGGATTCCTTATAATACATCATATAAAACTCACATGCAGAATTAGAGGTGAAACAAATAACTCTAGCTACATTAAATAGATCTCCCTAGCTCAAGATAGCTCAAAAACACCCCCAACCCCATGACTTCCAGCTACAAAATTTCTGAAGACTTTAAGAGCATAATTCCCATGAGGGTTTCTACATAAAATGATGAAATATGACTTATCTGAATATTATATCAATCGTGTAGCAAAGAAATGGAGGTTTAACCTCTTTTACACAAGAAATAAGGCACCCGGCAAGGGTTTCCGACATTACACATGTATAAAAGAAAGTACTACAGAAAATCATGCAGTATACTGAAAATTTGTATTTTTCATGACTAAATATAACCTAAAATAACTGATCAATACAGAAAATAGCCAAAGGCCCTCCTTATTAAACCTTCCGTAGGGAAATGAACACCTCCTCCACAAACACTAGTACAAAATCCAGGCGTTCAACCCTTCTGTTGTTGAACCTGCAAAAATGACGCATTTTTTAAGGTAACTACACTATAGATGTTGATGGATGATTGGACCTAAGCTAGATGATGAAATTGAAGCTCAAAACCTTCCCTTCAGATCCCTTAAGCAAGCTGATCCAAGGAGGAGGGTGGAATTCTCGCATGAGAATTCTTGGCACTAAACAGTGCTGCAACCACAGCTAGACAACTGAAGCATGCAAGTAGTCAAAATACCAAATATAGATGAATACTAAATGAATTCCTTGCTTCCATCCCCTCCTTCTTATCCTTGGTGAGCCTCCTTCCCCGGACCCACACATTTATGAGGTGACTTCCTAGTAAAGATTCCTCCTTCAAAACTGCATTGTCCTTGTTGGCTTCCCTCCTCTTCTAGCAGCATTGTTGACTTGGTCAACTGGACCTAGTTCACCTGTATTTCCTCCTTTCACACCAAGGTGTCTTCAATCCAGCTCTCATATGTGTGTCTATGCTGATCCTTGTTCACATTGAGCTAGTTTACTTGGATGATCTCTTCATCCTCAAGAATGCATGTTGACTTAGTCAAACTTGACTTTGTCCACGTCTATTTTTCCCTTGTTCACACTTGAAAGTGTAAAATACAGCTCCTAAGGTGATCCCCTTCCACATTAAGATGGAAATTATTCATGTTTTTATTTCTCATGGGCCTCCTTACCCATTTATTCATTTCGTAGTTGAAATCAACAAAAACTAATATTCCAATTTGACGTATGCAAATTTTGGAATATTACATTATTCTTTTGAGGTGCCAGGTAACAAGTCTATTGCAATTTTTAACAATGATATTTCACATTTGATTGGTAAGATAGCTTCCAGACCATACACCAATTGAAAGGAAGTAAATCTAGTTGCGTTTCTCATCGAGGTTTGATATGCCCACAAGGCAGAGTACAGGATCAAATGCCAGTTTCTTTTATGAACTCCTATCATTCGTTGAAGCGTTCATTTAAGAATTTTTTTAATAGCTTCAACTTGTCCATTTGATTTTGGATAATAAGGAGTAGAATTATCATGTGACAATCCTAACTTGGCAGTCAATTCAAACATCATGTGGTTGCAAAAATGCTTCCCATGATCTGTAACTATAGCCTGTGGGACCCCAAACCGTGAAATACTATGATTAAAGAAAAAAAATGCAGTTGTTTGTCCTGTGTTGTTGAATGTAGGCATCGCTTCGGCCCATTTGGTATTCCCAGTGTATAGATTTCATTTGATTTTAATAATTCAGTTCATTCATTAGATAAAAACGATTAAATATAATAATAAAAACATTTTATTGAGATGCTTTACACTGTGATGGGTTGGAGACGAAGCGGAGTGGTCACCTGCATCAATCTTACAATACATTACATCATGATATATCCTCTTTAATCATAATTTCTAAGGGTAGGCATCCCCATGTTCAGCACATAAACAATCTAATAACATGTACATAATTCAGAAAGTTGTCGACATTGGAATGTTTTCCCAAATTTTCCTCGGTCATTTGTCAACCAATACCTCTTTATTTTTTAACAAGATTCATACCAAAGGGAAGAGGATGTTCATGGCACTAACCTAGATCAAACGGCGATGAAATCCATCCACAGAATCAATCACAATCAACAGCCGAAGTTCGGGGGAAAAATCAGGTTCAGAGCTCCAAAATACAAATGGTAACTATGGAATGGTAAAAATGAATAGTGAAACTAATTTTAAATAGTCATTTAATTATTTTCAAGTTAAATTTATTGCTATGACTATAGTTTTATTATTTTTATTATCATGAAACGGATATTTTTAATCCATTTGATGTTGTTACTGATTAATTATATTATTAATTATTTGGTATTCATTTCATTTCCAATAATAGAATTCTAGCGATATTTATCTGTTGTTCTTATTAGTCTGGCCACTGATCAACCTACTACCTCGATAATGAATCCATATACAGAATCAGTATCACCTACTGCTATTCCTGAATTGATAATCAAGCCACCAAAGGGAGTAATTCATAAATCGACATATAATTCTCGAGCAAGAGCTGCACTTAATTATAATATAGTTGAATATTTGGCTCAATCCCCTTAAGCTATGTCTGCTCTTGAGGTATTACAAAATTGTCCCTCCCAAAAACAAACTTTATTGTCGTCTATTGGTGGAATTGATCCGACTAATTCTAATCTTGTCGTCTTTAATCATACGGGCTAGGTGCCGCAACTACCAACAGAATTAGCATTCTCCATACAGGTAAATGTTCTCAATCACCTTGTTCATCACACTACTATTAATGAGGGAGCATCTACATGCATTATGTCTCTAAACTGTTGGAAATCACTTGGCTCACCGCGCTTATCAAAATCATCAACGACGTTGAAGGCATTCGGTGTACGTACATATAAACCTTATGGTATTATTAATAACATGTATGTTGAACTAGGGGGAAAAATAGTGAATATTGATGTTGAGGTTGTTGATGGACCCCTTGAATATAATATTTTACTTGGAAGGCCATGGGTATATGCGATGACTGCTATTGTTTCTACATATTTTAAAATGATTGCCTTTCCACATAAAGGTACAATTACAGTCATTAATCAACTATCCTTATTTGCATCTGCTTCGTAGGTAACTGGAAGTGTTCCATTCGTTCACACACCCCAACTAGAACTTTAGAAAATTGGTATAGGACTCTTAAAGGATTCCATTTTAATGAGAACCTTTTCATTACCGCTACCAGTGACGTCGACAGAAATTGCAAGTAGAGAGACCTGCTACATGATCTCTTCCACTCTATCTGGCTTAAGGGAGAGTACGGGTGATTCTGATATTTCTACATTGGATGAGTTTCTACCACGCAGTCCTATTGAGCTGGCATAGAAAACAATCTATCAGGATTGGGTGGAAAATCTGAAATCAGCGTCACCGAGTGTTTGGGTTGATCATTCATTAGATTTTGGTACCCCATCTGATCCATTTTCCTGAACGTTCTTGAAAAATGAGAATATTTTGGAAGCTATGTTGTCAGAAGGAGAACCATGGGAAGATTATCATCATCGTTCCCATATTCTTAATTATGAAGAAAATAATCTTAGTGAACTATATAACCCATCCATCAAAACTTTCTTTTCGAATTCTTTTCCCATTAATGCAATCAATTATGAGCGAAATCTTTCAAATATCGAAGAAACGATTTCTATCGATACTTCAACCAAACCTGGAACTATAGAGAATATTCATGTTGGTGTATCTTGTTCTCCATCATAACTCAAATCATATCGCTCTCTTTTTCGTGAATTTTGTGACGTATTTGCTTGGTCTTATGAGGAAATGCCAGGCATAAATACTAGTATAGTTGAACACACTATAGATATGTATCATGATGTCAAACTGGTGTGTCAACGGCTTCGTCCTGTTCATCCAAAAAAATCCACTCCCATCAAAGCAGAAGTTGAAAAATTTTTACGTGCTGGTTTCATTGACCCTATTCTGCTAACTGAGTGGATTTCCAATATCATTCCTGTCATTAAAAAACAAGGAACCATTAGAGTGTGCGTCGATTATCGAGATGTTAATCATGCTTGTCCAAAAGACAACTATCCTACTCCCTTTATCGACCAGATTATTGACGATTGTGCTAGATGTGAAATATTTTCTTTCATGGATGGATTTTCCGGCTACATCAAACCAATATCTACCTAGATGATCAACATAATACAACATTCATTTGTCCCTGGGGTACATTCACTTATAGGAAACTTCTGTTTGATTTAAAGAATGTTGGGGCCACTTTTTAGAGAGCAATGGATTATTCTTTCAATGACATCAAGAACATTGTTCAACCATATCTAAATGATTTACCATCGCATTCACGAAATCATACTGATCACCTGATGCATTTGAGAGCCATTTTCTTACGTTGCCGACACTACAAAATATGCCTCAATCCACATAAATGTGTGTTTTGTGTTGGTTTTGGTCGTTTTCTTGGATTCGTAGTTTCAAAATACAGGATTCGAATCAACCCTTTGAAGGTTCATGCCCTTCTTGATTTTCATGCGCCGTCAAACTTACTTCAGATACAGAAACTTCAAGGAATGTCTAACTTCCTAAGGAGGTTCATTCCAAATTATGCCCAAATGGCTAAAGGATTTACTCGATTATTGAAAAAGAGGGTTCCCTTCCATTGGGACCAAGTTGTGCAAGCTTCTTTCAATGTTGTCAAGGACACTCTTGTCCAAGCATCATTAATGTATCCTCCTAATTATCAAAACAATTATTTCCTATATATCGCTGCGGCCGAAATGACCATTGTTGTGGTATTGGTCCAAGTAGAAGAAGGAATTGAACATCTGATCCATTATTTGAGTCGTAATCTCAATGATATGGAAGTTAAGTACTCATATGTAAAAAATCTTGCCTTGGTAGCTGTTCAAGTTGTTCTAATATTTCGCCATGATATCCTGTTCCAAAAAACAATAATAATTTCAGATTGCAACCCCATGACTTACATCTTATCATGTCAATTGTTGGGGGGGGAAATATTCAAAATGGATTGTCATTTTGCAGTAATTTGATTTGGAATTTATCAAATCCAAGTCAAATAAGTCTTTAGTTTTTACTAAGCTTCTCCGTGACCTTCCCTCTTATAGTACTAAAATTACGTCAGAAACATCAATTCCAAACAAGTCTCTATTTCTGATCGGATCATCTGATTCTTGGTATGGGGATTTCATCATTTATCTCCAAACCCAAACTTTTCAACCTAATACCTCTCGCTCTGAATAGCAACGTATTTGATACCAAGCCAAATATTATCTGATCTTTGGTGGTACACTTTATCATCATGGTGTCAATACCATTTTAAGGAGGTGCCTCACTCATGAGGAGGCCGAAAAGGTGTTAAATGATTGTCATGTTGGGGCTTGTGATGGACACTTATCTGGATATGCTAGCAGAAGATACTCCATGCCTGTTACTTTTGGCCTACTATTTTTCGAGACTGCATCCTCGCAGTTAGAATTTGTCATGCATGCCAGATTTTTTATCATAAAATCCGCAAACCGCCAGCGCCAATGCATCCTGTTGTCTCTGTTGGACCATTTATGAAATGGGGTATTGACTTCATGACCTATAACCCTCCTTCGTCCGGGGGGCATGGTTATATTATTGTCGCAGTCGACTATTTTACCAAATGGGCCAAAGCGATGCCTACATTCAACAACACAGGACAAACAGCTGCATTGTTTTTCTTTAATCACATTATTGCATGGTTTGGGGTCCCACAGACTATAGTTATAGATCATGGGAAGAATTTTCACAACCACATGAAGTCTGAATTGACTACCAAGTTAGGATTGTCACATGATAATTCTACTCCTTATTATCCACAATCAAATGGACATGTTGAGGCTATTAACAAAATTCTTAAATGAATGCTTCAATGAATGATAGGAGTTCGTAAAAGAAACTAGAATTTGATCCTATACTCTGCCTTGTGGCCGTATTGAACCTTGGTGAGAAATGCAACCAGATTTACTCCCTTTCAATTGGTGTATGGTCCGGAAGCTATCTTACCAATCCAATGTGAAATATCATCGTTAAAACTCGCAATAGACTTGTTACCTGACACCTCAAAAGAAGAAATGCATCTCCTTAACCTCATCCATCTTAATGAAATGCTTCATGAAGCCCAATTGAAGTGCATAAGAGATGTATAAAGGCACAACATGACAAAAATGTACAGCCTCGCATTTCCTCAGAGGGTGACTTGGTCCTTCTCTATGATCAAGAAGCTGATGTAATAGGTACAGGGAAATTTGAGCCTTTATGGCATGGCCCCTATATTTTCAAAAGAGTTCTTACTAAGGGTGCCTATGATTTAGTTGATTACGATGGAATTCCATTGGCGCAGCCTAGAAATGGGTTGTATTTGAAACATTACTATGCTTAATCATGAGCTTGGTAATTTTTTGTATTATATTTTATATATGTTGTTGATTTTCATTCACTATATTAATTTGTTTTTAGAGTTGTCTTGACATTAGTAATCCGTGTTACATTTCATTGCAGATGTCTAAATCTTCGGAACCATTTGTTGGATATGTTAATGGTGCTAGTCGTAGTACGCAGAATATATCCTCTACAGCGTGGGCCATTTTCCCTCTGAACGGTGAGTTAGTGAGTTTTCAAGGGATTTGCATTGGTAGATCGATGAAAAATATCATTGAGTATAGTGCGTTGATAGAACTTCTCTTTGATGCCATTTCATTTGGTATTAATCGCATAATCATAAGGTTAGACTCACAACTTGTGGTATTACAACTTACTAGTGTTTATACTATTACAAATCCAACAATTCTTTGACTGTTCCTAAGAGTTCGACTTTTGGAAAGACATTTTGATTTTATTCAATATCAACACATTTCCAGAAATTTGAACACATTGACTGAGTCATTAGCTAATCAAGTTTTAGACATACATTTGCAACATATGTAAAGAAAACATTCACATCATTGAATAGGATTGCACATTAAGCATAGCAAAAACTTTGAAATCATATAGATAGATAGTTATAGGTTTTTACAAAATTTGTGCCCAAGAAACATTGGTCATCTGACCTCAACATGTAAGTAAAATGTCATAATTAAACTAGTGGTGCTCGTGGTAACATGCTATAGATATAGCTATCCTATGAAGTAACCGAATCCAACGGTTAGGAACCCCAATAGTGTGTCGTTGTAGTCGCATAGGAAGCTCTTTGATCTGGAAATTTGGAATCCCGAAGGTCAAGCCTTCTATGTGCTGCTGAAGCTCAGTCAAAGTCTCAGCCAGATCAAGATCCTGAAGGACTACTCTCCCGACAGCCCTCTCTACTGGCACATCTGCTTCGCACTCCAGTTCCACAACTGGTTGAACGCGACCAACATCTGCATTACATCAAACATTTAGTTTAGTATTGGAAAGAAATAAAAAAACAAAAACATTTTATAAACCTTAGTAAAATAAAAAACTACGGTCAAAACATTCTTACCTATTGCACCCCACTGAGCGCCTTCTGGTAGTGCTAAATTTGGATCTCCTCGAAAATCAATGCCTGCGTATGCATACTCATCGATGGCGACAATCTGTCGCTAGAACCAGGCAAAGAATGCAGTAGAGAACACAATAGTTGATTGGACAGCATGCCGACCCATGAGTTGTACCCATCTCTGCATCTGAGGATCTCTAGGACTAGCTATATCCAGTGTCATATGTTGTGGCTACATCAGTGGAATCCGTTCCAAGGCGAAGGATATAAGGATAGAACCATAACTGAAATTCTTCTGCCTTCCTCCCTTTTCTTTGTTCAATTGTTCATTTATCTGAGATAGAACATCTTTAGACCAGTTGAAGACTGTTGGCTCCATACACTCTAGCGTATACTGCATATATGATCCGTTCGCTACATGTAGTGTAACGGTGCCGACAAGTTTAGAGATTGTGAAAAGAATAGTTCTCAAAGTAAAATATCTGACATCACAAATGTTTATTTTTCCATCTTTGCTAGGTTCTGCCCCTGGATAGCAATATTACAGAATATAATCCCTCACTGTCTCTCCTCCAACAGTAAATGTTGTGAGAGAAATGGGCAAACCTCTCCTCAAAAAACCTGTGAGAAAATACACATCCTCAACTGTTATAGGAACCACTTGGTTCTTAATATGAAATGCCTCTATTTCCAGATCCCATCCTCGAACTAAGAACTCCAAGAGTTCTATTTGTTGCCTCATCCTGGATAATTTGAAGTACTTAAGCAATCCACAATCTCTTAGGGCTCTTACAGTACCTGGATTATTCAAGGCAATCATATCTTGTTCTTCATGTTCTCTTTCCCTCCATGTACTCGTCATTATAATCCGATGGAAACCTGAAATACAACCATAAGATCCATTAGATTTTGTTTATTACAAAAAACTAGGTCAATTTTGGGCATAGTAAGAAAATCAAAAACTTAAATTGCGCCCAACGCACTCCCTGACAAGAGACAATGCATTGTACATACAAGTACACTTCACTGTACCTACTGTGTAATGTAGGTTTCGACATTCAAGGGTGCTTTGCCCTCATTTTTGGCAGAATTTACCCTAGGCGCATTAAAACCCTAAAAAATTTGTAGAAATTGGAGATGAAATGGATACTAAAGAAAAGAGGAGGTTCATGGCATTAACTTGGATCAAACGGCAATGAAATCCATCCACATAAATGATCACAATCAGTAGTTGAAGTTTGAGGGAAAAATCAGCTTCAAAGCTCCAAAATACAAATGGTAACTATGGAATGGTAAAAATGAATAGTGAAACTACTTTTAAATAGTCATTTAATTATTTGCAAGTTAAATTTATTGCTATGAATATAGTTTTATTATGTTTTTATCATGAAACGGGTATTTTTAATCCATTTGATGTTGTTCTGAACAGGAAATACAACTGATGAACAGACTAATCATGCAGATTTATTTCAAAGAATGACTTGACCACAAAGCATACTTTTTCTCCTTATTTTTCAAGCTTTGTTAAAAACGAAAAAGGATTTGAAGCACACTTTTATCTCTTTTTCGAGCTTCAATAATAGCGAAAAAGGAACCCATGGAGTCTTCTTTCAGCTCTTTTTAGACTCCGATAATATGAAAATATTGCAGAGCACTTGTCTTTTCGAGCTCATAAAAGTAAATGAATTAATATCTTCTCAGAATAAGTTTAACCCTTTTCCGGATTGAGATAGATTATTTACGAAAAAGTAATACCTTGGTTAAACATGACCAAAGAGGTTCTCTCAGATATTATTTTACAATTTTTCGGATCTGAGTGAAAAATTTACGAAAAACTACTTATGGAGTTTTCTTTCGTCGACTTTTTCAAACTCTCTAAATATGAAAAATGACCGAGCTATCACTGTCGTTAAGCTCGTCAAAACATAAAATAGTGACGGGCTTGTCAATCAAGGCAAGAATTGAGTTTCATTCATCGCTAAACTCATTAAATTATTAAATAGTGATACTTTATTCGCCCGAAGGGATGAATTATAGATCAAGCAAATGTTACCCTCCTCAAGCTTGTTAAAAAAAAAATGAGGTATTAGTCGACAAATGACCGGGGAAAATTTGGGAAAAGTGAGAAAATTTTCTTTATGGTAGCAAGTCACCCTTGAATGTGACACTTCCTTCACTCAAGGTCCGTGACTGTTTGGGTTGGGTAATCATCTTGATGGTACATTCATACCTATCGTTCATCATACCTTCACTTCGGTTTTGGGTCAATGCTGCCAACTCATCACAGTGTCGCCGATATGTTCAAGAGAATTCATCTAGTGAATACACTCATCCTTTTTCAATACTCATAAACCTTTATTCTCATGACCGTCATCCATGAAAATTGCTATATCAAGTCATATCCTTGTCTCCGAAATCAGTAACTCCCATTTCGTAATAAGGTGACTTCTTGTCAACAAAAAATCAATATCCAGGAAGTTCACTTAGAAACATAATATTCTAATACCATGAGGCTTGTTACAACATCAAAAATATCCTCGCTTCTAGACCTTTGATCGAAAGATTTTGTTTGGCATTCGACATCAAATCATCTATTCACACCTACAAAATGTACTGCAGTTCCTTGAGGGAAATTTTCATTAATGGTGGTTCTCTTGCATTTGTTAACAACTCACATCATTAGTTGGTAATCAAACGATGTCTTTCCATGTTCGACGACAAATCATATATTCGCATGGCTAGACTTGTACCCGAATGATCGAGTGAATGAGATAAGAATACCCTGTATCTAGTTTCAGCAATCCGGGCTACGATTTCAGGATTTCTGTACACATCATCTATACGGTGACCTTACATACAAATTGTCATCCAAACATGGGCCTATATCTATAGGCATGTTTGCATTGTGCAACATTCCAATGTCGACGACTTTCTGAATTATATGCATGTTATTAGATTGTTTATGTGTTGAACATGGGAATGCCTACCCTCAGCAATTATGATCAAAGAGGATATATCATGATGTAATGTATTGTAAGATTGATGCAGGTGACCACTCTACTTCATCTCTAGCCCATCACAGTGTAAAGCATCTTAATCAAATGTTTTTATTATTTTGACCTCATGCTTTAGGGGGAAATTGTTATAGGTCAATTTCGGCATCATTCCCAATGACCTGGTTAATTGGGCATCATCTCCAGGACCAATGAATAAGGGTCTATCATTCCCTATCATTTCAAGTTGCTGCATGCCCTAAGGCAAGAACAAGACAAATCAAACATGACTTTCATCAAGCAAAGGTTTCCAAGGTTTGAAGTTTATTATATAGCATGCGGGAGCTCACCAACGCTGCCTCTAAGGGGTCTAAGTGTGTTGCATATGTAGGTAGCCCCATGCAAGGCTGATCTGCAAAGCACTTCCCGACGTCTATGGGTGCATTGGTCACATTTGGAGGGAAATTCTCATTGTTCCAGAATCCCTACATGGCCAGTGCCTTCTAGAAGAGTTCACATGTGTCAAGCTTCGAATCCAAGTGTCCATTTGACATCTACATGACTGGGAACATGTCTTTCCTATTATTGGGAATTCATTCATTGTAAAACTACCTTCAGTTCATCTATAAATTGAGCACAGATCTAAGTGTTTGAATGGAAGAATTTGAGTAGAGAAATGCTGGAGGATTTTCAATAGAGAGTTAGATTTGTGTAACAGCTGTTGGAGAGATTTATACTATTATGGGGCTGAGGATCGTTGCTAGAAGGGTCACTTCAAATCAGTCATTTGGTTGTAACCTCTCCTTCTATCATCGATAAAAATACATCTTACTGTTAGTCATCAGTATTTTTGCCCATTTTGATGACTAGATCCCTTGTCTAGGTTTTCTAGAAACCAATCTCAAAAGTCAATTCGTTCTCCAGAAAACCCCTCAAACAAATTTTTTGTATTCTTACCCCTCTCTTGCCTACTAAGGTAGAAGTGGTCTTCAGTTTTCAGTCCCGCTCCAAAAACAGCAATCCTCCCTGTCTATAGTTGTCATAAGCTCTCTTTCTCTGCTATCAAAACCCCGTGTATTCCATACAAACCACTTCCCAACATTTGACAAAGTATCTACCCCTCTCTCACTGATCATTTTGTCATGTGATAACCTATCCATGCCTAAGAAGCCATTCAAAATCTATGACAAAGTCTATAGGTCTAGGTGGTGGTGTTTTAGGGAAAATTCCTTGACAAACTGTTTTAAGCCGAAACCTTATTTTCATCATCATGTCAGCCATTTTTTTTTCCCATCCTGAAAAAAACCCCCTGCTCCATCCTTAGGTCACACACCACTAAATGGTGGCTTTGCCTTATTTTAGTAGAGCTCAAAATGTTCAAATCAGGAAAAGAGAAAGAGTTTTCATGTCTGAAGAAATATGATCAGATCAAGCATTATCTTCATGAGATACCAAGAAATCTCTCCAAAGATCAAAAAACATCTACTCTTACGTCTCTGCAGGGGTGTGTTTAATAATGAAAATAAACAGAATATGAGCAAAGGAACAAATTCAAGCAAGGTTTTCAAGCTGAGAAGTTTACTATCAGAAATCATATAGCACAGATGTTGAAAAGAGAAGGCCTACTGGTTTCAATCCAAGAATTCCAAAGGACAAAGGTCCCTCATCAAGACAAAAGAACACTTCAGGAAAAGATTTCATGTTGTGCAGTTACTATTGGAAATTAGTGAAAGTGCATATTGTAAAGAGAAAAGACCTATAGGATTCAAACTCAAAAGCGACAAAAGGTCAAAAGTCCTCCATCATGGAAAATCCACACAAGGGTTGGGTAATGTCTACCTCCAGCGCTTCATGCTAACTCAAATGGAATTTTTGCATTAGTTCCCAAACATGTGAGCCAGCTCTACAAATCAGTCTTATGTAACCAACAGTGATAGTCTTCTGGCAAAAAGAACCTCTAGCAACTAGGCATCAAAATGAAAGGTATAAGAGGAACAATTGCCTTTTACCTTACTTTAAGCCTAGGCTCTAAAAACATTCAAGAACAACTTCAACACTAAACGACCCACAACTACTGCAAAGAAGGAATATTTCCAAGACAAACACAGCAAACATTTAAAATTTGCAAATGCATTACCTGCTCTTGGTTTTCACAGTGAGTTCTGCAAGAAGTCATGTCTCAAAATCATAACAGACACAGGGCGCAGAGTTTGGTTTTCAAGAAGGGCCTCCTTCATGACAAGCAGAGGGCCCACAGACAAATCTTCAAATGATGTAGCAAAGATGAAAGAAAACTTTTGTGTTTTACAGTGCCTCCTTCAGTAATAAGTAGAGGGTCAAAACAACATTTGAAGACCTCCTTCACTGATAAGCAGAGGGTCAAAACATAGTCAAAATTGCATCCTCCAAAAAAAATGAGCAGAGGGCAAATCGCCAGGGGTTGACATTTTGAGAAAGCTTTCAATGATAGACAGAGATGAGATGCAGTATGTTTAAAAGAGTTCATTTAATGATAAACAAGGTTAAAAATAGTCTTTTGTGATATTTTCACTTAAATGGCTAAGCAAAAAGCATAGTACACACAAACAACTTATCAAAAATATAGTCTTCAAGTGACATAGCAAAGATGAAAGATAAGATTCCCGCATGGCAAGCAGAGGTCATTAACTGTTCAAAAGTATTCCTGCAAAGAGAGAAGAGATATACTCTTTTAAAAAAGGGCTTCTTCAAATAATGAACAGTTTCAAAAACTGTTGTGCAAAGGGTCTCCCTTTTTTTATTTTAAAAACTGGTAGGAAAAAGAGACAGTCTTGACAGAGAAAGGTCTAAAGAAATTAGACATCATCATGAAGGTAAAAAGGAACAACTGCCTTTTTATCCTACTACAGCCTAGACTCTGAAACATCAGAGGCACTATTAGCACCAATGAAGCTACAGTTAATGCAAAAAAGAGTTACTCTTAAAACAAACACAACAGACAGTTATGATTTTGAAACACATTTCTTATCCATTTGTTTCACAATAAAACTCTACAAGACCATGTCTCATAAGCAAATCAGACAAAGGTAAAATCGGTTTTGTTTGCAAGTGGCCTCCTTCATGAAAAATAGAGGGCCCACAGATAGCTTGTTCAAAATTATTTTCCAATGGATAGACAGGGATAAAGACACTGTGGTTTTAAAAGGCCTCCTTCTAAAGAGAAAAAGGGCACCCCACATAGTTTTTAAAGAAGCCTCTTTCATGACAAGTAAAGGGTAAACAAGTTAGAAAGGCCTCCTTCAAATAAAAAACATAGGTAACAATAGTTTTGTGTTTAAAAAGGTCTCCTTCATCATAAGCAGAGGGCCTAAGAAGATTTTTTTGCAAATTGCCTCGTCCAAAAGATGAGTAGAGGGTAAATCACCAGGGTTTAATATTTTGTTTGAGAAAGTTTTCAATCGTAGAAAAAGATGAAAGACAGTGTGTTTAAAGGAGTTTATTTAAAAATATAAACAAAGGCTAGCAAAGGGCATGACACAGAGAATGTGTTTGCATTACCTCTTTAAAACCATTACACAGAAAACAAAGGGCACAGTCTTAGAAGGCAAAAATTTTGGTTAAAAAGCACTCATTCAACCAACAAATAGAGATAGGCCAAGTTTCTGTTTAAAATAAACCTCTTGCAATTGATAAGAAAGGGAAATAACACAGTGTTAAATATTCCCCCTCCAAGCTTATCTGAGAAAGATAAGTACAGGGAATTGTTTTTCTATAATTCACCCATTCAAGGAAGACAGTTGAGATGAAGAGAACATTTCATAATTGGCAAAGATTTTCTTATCGAAAATAGAGTGAATGTGCAAAAGTATAGCAAAGGGCACAGTATTTGGTGAAAAGTAGCCTCCCTCAAATATTAACACAGTTTGTCAAAATTGCCTCCTTCAGCTTGTGTTGAGGAAACAAAAGTAGAGGGCGAAGACATAGTTTTAAAAAGGCTTCTTCAAATAATGAACAGAGATAGGGCATAGCACAAACACTTTGTTCAAAGACATCCTCCATTTCATAAACAAAGAATGAGTTAAAGACTTTTGATAAAGGGCTGAAGATTTCAATAGAAAAATAGAGACCAGAGGCAATTTTGTTTACAAATGGCCTTCTTCAATCATAAGTAGAGGGCAACACTTTGTTTACAGGGCTAAAACCTTCCATTAAAAAATAGAGAATGAGTTAAAAATTTAATAAAGGGCTGATAATTTCAATGATAAATAGATCTCAGCATAGTTTGTTTGACAAACCTCATTTAATGATAGACACAGCACAGCAAGGATTTTTTTGAGATGCCTCCTTAAATCAGTTTAGAGGACCCATTTTTTGGTAAAAAGTAGCTTCCTTCAAAGATCAACACAATCATTTTAAAAGGCCTCCTTCCAAAGAGAAAAAGGATGTCCACTTTTATTTTTCAAAGCTATTGTGCAAATTGTTTAAGACGTGACGTGCCCGTTGTAGGAAGCAACGCGCCTGTAGTCGCTCTCCAAAGGAAAATTGAAGGGGCGCGACGCGCCTGTGGTACAACTCGACACGCCTGGAAGAGTGCCCGAGCACCCATAGCAGTGTGCCCAAAGGTGACAAAAAACTGATTTTTTCTCAGAATTTGGGTTTTTCAACACAGCAAGGAGGTTTCAAAGGTATTTTTCATTCCCTTGCATCTCAGTTTTGGTCTTGAAGGTATTTTGAAATCCAAGCTTAAAAAGAAGAAAAACATTATTTTAAAGGGAAATAGGCCTATTTTAGTTTGAAAAACTTGTTTTAGTTGAGTGGGTGAGAAGGAAAACAGTGATTTTTAAGGATAAAAACATAGTTTGTTTTCAAGGCATCCTTTTTACTAAATGAAAAAGTGAAACCGTGTTTGAAGAAGAAAGACCATTGTCAATTTAAAAACTTGTTTGGTTTGAGTGGTTAAAAGAGAAACACAGTCCTACAAGGATGAAAGCAGTTGTTGTGCTAAAGGAGAAAAAACCTGTTTTCAAGGTCAAAGAATATGTTTGCAAAGTGATCAAAAGAAATAGAGTTTTAGATAAAAATACTCATTTTCATTCAAAAAGGACTTGTTTTGATCAGTGATAAAGGAGACACTGATTTCAAGGATGAAACATAGTTTGTTTTCAAAATATAACCTTTTTACCAAAAGCCAGTGTTTGAAGAAGCAAGACCTTTTTCAGTTAAAGCTTGCTTGGTTGGAGTGGTTAAAGTGAAACACAGTCCTACAAGGAGGAAAACAGTGGTATATGCTAAAGAAGAAAAACTTGTTTTGGTAAGTCAGTAAAGGGAATCAAAAACAAATATGCCTCCAAAGAAGGAAAGTGGCAAAGGCAAGCAAGGTGATGATGAAGGGAAAATTAGTCCTCCAAGAGACAGCAAACATGATGAATGTGACATCCATAAAACCAATAGTGACACTGAAACTAATCAAAACAGCTC
>JAXQQM020072871.1:0-92709 GCA_034641835.2 Pinus albicaulis | reverse complement strand
CCCAAAAAGTTCTTTAAACTCAAACTTTGAACCTCCAAGAAAAATCACGCCGCCTCCAGAAAATGTCTTCCAAAAAATTTTTTTAAATCCAAACATTGAAGAAAAGTTTTTGAATTCAAACCAAGTTGTAAAATGAAATGACTTCTCCTTCCTCCAACCACCAGGAAGAGGAGTATCAACAGGCTTGCAGCCATGCATGTTGAACCTCTCCAGTATCTCCCGGGCATACTTACCCTGAGAAAAAAATAGTCCACCACTGCGCTGCCAAATCTCCAATCCCAGGAAATAATGAAGGAGGCTCAAGTCCTTCATCTCAAACCCTCTAGCAAGGTCCTCCTTGCATGAAAGTATCAACAGCTCATCACCTGTCAGAATCAAATCATCTACATAAAGTACAATGATCAGCAACTTACCCTCCACCACAATCTGGTATAGGTTCGGATCCGCCTCACTCTTGGAGAATCCAAGTCCGATGAAATAACTGTCTATCCGTGTGTACCAAGCACGAGGTGCTTGTTTCAACCCATATAGCGCTCTCTTGAGCCTGCACACATGCGACTCACTGCTGAAGATCTCGAAACCTTCGGGCAGCACTATGTTTACCTCCTCCTCAATGAATCCATTGAGGAACGCACTCTTCACATCCATCTGATGAATGTGCCACCCCATCTACGCTGAGAGAGCAAGAATCGTCCGTATGGAAGAATAACTTGCGACAGGTGCAAAGGTCTCCTCATAATCGATCCCCTAAATCTGTGAAAAGCCTCGGGAAACAAATCTTGCCTTGTACTTCTCCACACTCCCATCACCTGCTTGCTTCACTTTGTAGATCCATCTCGAACCCACAAATGATTTCCCTTCCGACCTTGGGACAATCTCCCATGCACTGTTTCTGACAATCGAATCATACTCTTCCACCATGGCATCTACCCATGCGGGATCCTCCACAGCTTCCTCGAAAGAGGATGGCTCTGTCACACGATACAATTGCTCATAAGAGCCATGTATCCAGTATATCGGTTAGGTGACTGTCTCTATCTACGTTGTGATGCAGGTGCTCCTACAACCTTCTCTGCATCTTGAGCCAGTTGCTCAACTTCTGTAGTGCACTTCCGCCCTCTGATGGTTGGCGCTACATGAGTGGTCTCTTCCACTCCATGAACCTCCTCTTGTGGCTAATCCACATCCAGAGACTCATCCTTAAGAACTAATAGCTCCTCATCTGCATGCAAGTGTGGCTCCCTCTCAAGCGAACACTTCATGCCTCTCTCCTCATGAAATTCTGGATATCCTTTTTCGCACAACAAATAAGGATCACACCGTGGAAAATACACATGATAGTCGTGGGGCGTATCAAATAATCTTTACAAAATCCCAACCCCAAGGCCACTTAGCTTCTTCCTATCATCCTTCTACAATCTACACACACATGAATGTATACAAAAGGAACCAAAATCCTCAAACGGGGAAATATCGTGCCTACCGAAACGCCTCCTGGGAGGTACTCATTCCGGGCATCCCGTGGAGGGACAATGGTTCCGCACATATACTAAAGTATTGCATGCATCCGCCCACAAGTGAATGGGTAGGCCCCCATCAGGTAACACGTCGTGCACACCCACGATCGTTCGTTCTTCCGCTCAGCCAGTCCCGTTTTGTCGTGGGTTATGGAGGAAAGGGCTGAGCTCTCTTCAATTCCTTCGGTGCATCGTAAAAAATCTCACATTCGCCAGAGATGAATTCACCACCATTTTCGCTCCTAAGAGCCTTCACTTGCTTCCCCGATTCCTTCTCAGCCAGCACCTTGAAATCACAGAACTTTGAGTATGTCTCGCTCTTCTTCTGCATGAAGAAGATCCAGCACTTCCGAGAAAAATCATCAACAAAGATCACATAGTACCTGTGCTTTGCTGTCGAAGCTACTGAGAAAGGTCCACACACGTCTTTGTGAATTCTCTCAAGGATCGTCGTGGCGCGACTATCCTTCTTGTGAAAGGTGGCTTTCACAAATTTTCCCAAGGTACATCCCTTGCACTAATCTGACTGCGCAAGAGTACCCTTAGGAAGCCCAGTAGAAATCTACTGTAGTATCTTCAAAGCTCCATGGTGAAGGTGGCCCAATCTCCGGTGCCACAACTCGCCATCATCCCGGCTCACCACTCCTTCTACCTTGCCTGCCATTGCTGTGCATCCATCTACCTGCAATTGATAAAGGTTCTTAACTCGAACCCCTATCCTCCGGGTCTCACCAGTTGCCTTACTGCGCAGGAAAGCCTTTCCCTCGCTAAAGACAACATCATATCCCTTGTCTTCTAACATCGCCATAGAGATAAGATTATTCTTCAATCCTGGAACATGCATCACTTCCTTCAATACGAAGGGTTTACAAGACTCCCTCTCAAAGGAAATGGTACTGATATCGGTTGCACTGTATATACCATCATCGCCCATCTCGATGTGCACTCCAAGATCTTTCTCATCCAGATCTTATAAAAAAATATCGATCTGCTGTCATGTGAAAATATGCACCACTATCAAGAAACCACACTTAACCCATCACACTTGAGACCAAGCATGTGATCAGTGAAAAATCCAGCTCAAACCGTGAGGCTAAGGCATCTCTAGCTGCAGATCTAGCAGCCTGCTTATTTTTCTTCTTCTGTGGACAACTAGTGGTGTAATGTCCGTGTTGCTGACAATGAAAGCACTTCACCTTGGACATGTCCTGCTTCTTGCCTTTCGCACCGGAATGAGAAGCTTTCTTGCTCTTCCCCTTCTTTGCTCTGGTAGCCAAAGCGCAATTCTCTTCATCAGAGTTCTTTGATGACGATCCGTCCCTGGTACTCTGCCTTATCTCCTCTTGCACAAGATCCGACCAAAGTCGCTCCCATCCTGGCAATTTCTCCCGACCATTGACAGAGTCTTGATAGGAATGCCAACTCTTCGGAAGCCCAAGGAGAGCCAAGCTCACCAAGTCCTCATCATCTACAGTCACCCCCACACTTCCCAGCTCATCCCTGCATTGGATGAACTTCGTGAGGTACTTGGGAATACTGTCGCCTTTCTCCATTTTTATGTTTCTGAGTTTATCCTTGAGCGCCAACTTCCTCTGGTCGCTCTTGCTTTGAAATAAATCTGTCAAAGCTTTCCACATCAAGAATGGAGAAGCCTTACCATGAAGGTTGGATACTATGTGATCCTTCACGCCCTCCAACAGAATCCTTCGACACTTTGCTGTCTTCTTTTGCCATGCGTCAAGTACGGCAGCATCACTAGAAGTAGGCTTTGGAACTTCAACATCTATGAACTCCTTCAACCCATTGTCATCCAGCACCGCCTCCATCCTGTCCTTCCATGCAATATAATTCGAGCTGCCCTCAAGGGCATACTCCAATCGCAATCCGTTGAAAGACATCTCAACTTCGACACCAAGAAAACACTACTACAAATTCGAATTCCACCAGCACAAAACTCAACCGCTTCAATGTTTTGCAATTGCTCCAATGATCAATATCGCTCTGATACCATGTAGAAATTTGAATAACTAAGATATTATTCACCGAGATTCTCCTGATCACACACTATTTTAGCTTCATGCATAATACAGAATCTCTTCTACCATTGATCATCACATGCGGAAATAAAATCAATTGCATGCATACATTAAAACCACAAACAATCACACATATGAACATAGTACTTAATGGGAAAGCTTAAAGCTGAAAACCCCAACTATCTGTATATTATATGTCATGGATATCATGTAACAATTATAGTACAAAAGCTCCTCACAAGCTCTCATGCACACCTCAATTGCTACACACTATCAAGCTAGATCTAGCAAAACACATGCTCCAATATTTTTCCACTTGATAGCCAGCCTCTATTGCGTGATTTGTTGAGAAAAATATTGAGAGGAGAGAGGTGAATTAGTATTTAGGGCTGAACAATTTTTCTTTTCTTTCTCTTAAACCTAATGTTACAGTACAACATCCAACATGTATGTCCAGATATCTTATTATGTCGTTACTTAGAGTATTGCATCAGATAAGCATTAAGCACGAACAGAAATAACAAAACAAACCATCAAACATAAACAACACATATGAACACCAGGATTTAAGGTGGAAACCCAATTCAGGAGAAAACCACCGCTGCTGTAATCTCAGTCTTCAATATTTATTATAGAGAAAACTTCTTACAATATATGCTGGTGCAGACTTATACCAGCATGCAGGCACCCACCTGCAGAAGGCTATAACCTTCTCTCATTTACTAGCCTCTCCTGGAAGGGAGCTACTACCCCCTGCTCTCATTTACCAGCTACCACTGGAAGGGAGCTACAAACCCTTCTCTGAAGGCTTCGACCCTCAGCACCACTGTGGACCATGCTTCATCAATTTTCATACTGGATCCACCAATTTCCATACGATATACCTTGCTGGTCACCAGATTTATGTATTTCTGTATACCAGTTCTTCATAATTTCATCCGTCATTCCAACCATAGATTCATCATCGTTAGATCATTATATTCATGGGTGCATCATAGTGTTGGATTTATTAGTTAAGAATAGAGCTCGCCCATACATATATTCTTTTGAGAAATTTCTATTTACCACCCTTGTGATGCACACCCCAAGTTCTCTATTTTTCTTCTCCTTATATAGTTTTTCCTTTATTAAAACCATGAGTCAAAAACACAAACCGCTAATGGTATTCCTCTGTCAGTATTCCTTTAGATTATCTCACAAGGTTTTTGATCTCTTTTTAAATTTTATTTATCAATTTTAAAGAAATTGACAAATAAATATATTTACAACTCTTTAAAATCCCAAGCCTTAACACTTCGGACTTTATAGAAATATCTAACATTTTGAAATTAATCTTATGATAAACCTTTGACCCTGGGCCCACATACATGGTCAACAGTAAATCCAATATGCCCATCGTACCACAATAAATTTCTTGCAAGTGCAGTGTCCGATCACGGTTAGATTAGCAAGCTTCCAGATCAACGGCGTATATACATATTGCTCGATCTCCGATGTCGAACGTTAACATGCGATGGTTCGTCGTACCTATGTTAATCTTCGCGCATATTCAAAAAATGACGACCGTCCGATGACCCCTTCCTAGATCAACGATGCTCAACGATATCGCTGGATGTCCTGGGTCGAACTATAACGTGTGATGGCGCATAGTGAAAAGCAGTTTTGTAAAATCGTACAGGGACGCATGTCGCCCGTTCTATGGAGTCGCTCCTCACCTCTTGAATACCGCTTGCCCGTTGAAAGCGGTGCGACAAAAACCATAAATTGCCTTCATTGTTCCTCCTTCATCGTTCTGCCCTTCGTTCAAGGTTCCGTTCAAAGGGTTAGTCTGGGTTTTGCATTATAACTCTGGTCTATCTTTGGCAGTATTTCAAACAAATGTAGTTCTCTTCCAACGGGATTTTCTTAAAAACATTAACTCGTTACAATTCAATGTCATTCTTTAAATATTCTATGATATATATATAACATATCAACCTTCCATTTCGGAGTTCTATCCTATCACCAATAAGTTCTTCAATGGATACACTGAATGCCTCGAGAACCCCTCATACATTAAACTAAGTAGTTCCATGACTGTAAATATCAAACTAAGCCAGTTCTCTATTACAAGAAGGTCTCATCCTGGAATTTGAATCCTACCACCATGATTCCTCAATAGGGTTTCACTTTTAAATTCATACGCAGAGACTCATACAGAGGTTCAGGGAATTCCACACAAGAATTACATCAGTCAATACACATATAATACACATATCCCTAACTCTGCAACAATTATTTCATTCCTCTCCGGGCACCGAAGGTATCCTCTACACAGGTCATATATATTCCAGATTTACTCAACCATACTTAGCACAATTCCATAGTTCTTCATTTAACATATACAAATCTTGGCCAGATATTCAATTTGTCCTTCAATTTATTACCTTGTCTCTTTTGCCTTATGGATAGTTTAGATGTTGCTCCTGTCTTTGCCAATTCCTTTGCCATCAATGAAAACATTTCTAACAATCTCCCCCTTTGGCATTGATGGAAATAATCTTCCTCTGATGGCCTTATAGAAGCCCTTTGTTGCTTTTCCTCCCCCTTTGACATCAATGGCAAAGAGTTTGACAATACCATGCTCCCCCTGAGATCATGCTGCATAATATAACAAGATGACTTATAAATGCCAACAATGCATCCTTTTCATATGACCAATGCTCCCCCTTAGCCTGAGCATTCAGAGAAGCCCAAAAACACCTCACAACCAATTTAATCTTCTGTATTTAAGTAGACCTGATCCTCTGCATGGCAGAGACTACTCCTAGTTTCTGTCTGAGATATTCGAACGCTTCCCTGGGTAGTGGTTTGGTAAATATATCAGCAACTTGTTCTTTGGAAGAAACATACTCCAATTTCACCTTTTGTTCAAGCACTTGTTCACGTAAGAAGTGATATTTGATGGGAATGTGCTTGGTCTTGGAATGCATAACAGGATTCTTTGAGATACTGATGGAACTTGTATTATCACACATAATGGAGATAGGAGGTGAACATTTGATTTGAAAATCTTGTAGGGTTTGCATCATCCAAAGAAGTTGAGTGCAACATGATGCTGCAGCCACATATTCCGCTTCTGCTATAGATAAGGCAATGGAGCTTTTCTTCTTGCTGAACCAAGATACTAACCGGGGCCCCATAAAGAATGCACCACCACTAGTGCTTTTTTGATCATCAACACTTCCAGCCCAATCTGCATCAGTGTATGCATGAAGAGTAAGATCAGCATTCTTTGGATACCATAGTCCAAAGTCTTGAGTTCCTTGTAGATATTTGAATATTCTTTTCACAGCCTGAAGATGAGACTCTTTTGAATTAGCTTGGAATCGTCCAACAATCCCAACTGCATGCATGATGTCTGGTCTTGTCCCAGTGAGATAAAGTAGACTTCCTATCATAGATCTATATTCTGGTTGATTTACGGTGGGGGAATCATCATTAGAACTGAGATTACATCCGGTTATCATTGGTGTACTTACAGGTTTGCAATCTTCCATGCCATACTTCTTCAAGATTTGCTTGAGGTACTTTGCTTGTGATAAGAATATACCATCTGTTGCTTGTTGCACTTGCAGGCCAAGAAAGAATGTTAGTTCCCCAAGTAAAGACATTTCAAATTCTTGCTGCATATCAGAAGCAAATTTCTAACTCATAGACTCTTCATTACTTCCAAAAATGATATCATCAACATATACAACCACAATCAATAGTTTGTCATTTTCAGTTTTTGTGTATAAGTTGCTATCAGCAGACCCTTTTGAAAATCCTTGTCGATGAAGATATTTGTCAAGACGATAGTACCATGCCCTTGGAGCTTGTTTGAGACCATATAGAGCCTTTTTAAGTCTACAAACAAGTTTTTCATCATTTCCCAAAATGAATCCTTCTGGTTGTTCTATATAAACTTCTTCTTCTAAATCACCATTTAGAAAAGCAGATTTAACATCCATTTGATAAACTTTGATTTGTTGGAAGCTTGAAAAGGCAAGAAACATTCTTATGGCTTCAAGTCTGGCTACAGGAGCAAAAGTTTCTTCAAAGTCTATACCTTCTTGTTGAGCATACCCCTTGCAAACAAGTCTAGCTTTATTTCTTACAACATCCCCATTCTCATTTAACTTGTTTTTGAATATCCATTTAGTTCCAATGACATTTTTGTTATGAGGTATTAGTACTAATTCCCAAGTGTGATTCTTTTCAATTTGATCAAGCTCTTCATTCATGGCTTGAATCCAACATTCATCTTTGCTAGCTTGACTGACATTGTGAGGTTCAATAGTGGACAGAAATGCCATATTGCTAGAAGATCCCACTATAGTCCTTCTTGTTTGTACACCTGATCCCTTTTCTCCCAAAATTTGAGATTCTAGATGATTCTTTTGAACATATCTAGATGGAGCTTTTTCAGATAAATCATCTTCAGGTTCTTCATTGGGGTTCACTGTCTATATCATCCTTATTTGATGTAGAAGGATATGTGTCATCATCATCTTCATCTGTTGTTTGCTTTTCATCTTTTGGAGCTGCAGGAGACTCATCAATAACAACATCAATACATTCAACAATCTTCCGAAGTCTTTTATTGTAACATTTATATGCCCTACTCCTAGAGGAATAACCAAGAAATATTCCTTCATCTGCTATGGGTTCAAACTTGCCAAGATTTTCATCATTGTTCTTGATAAAGCATTTGCTTCCAAAAATTCTAAAATGCTTTATAGTGGGAGGATTACCATACCAGAGTTCATATGGATTTTTATCACTATTTACACGAACATGTGCCTTGTTGAGAATGTTTACTGCTGTATGTGCTGCTTCTCCCCAAAATGTGTCAGGTGTTCCAGAATCATCAAGCATAGCTCTAGCCATTTGTTGAACTGTTCTATTCATTCTTTCTGCAACACCATTTTGTTGTGGAGTGCTAGCTACAGAAAACTGTCTTTTTATGCCATGTTGTTCACAAAATTCAAGGAATTCATTTGATGTATATTCTCCTCCTCGATCAGATCTGAGACACTTGATTTTTAGATCTAATTCATTTTCAACTAGTGCTTTAAATATCTGAAATTTCTCAAATGCTTCATCTTTGTGTTTAAGCAGCCCAATCCAACACATTCTAGAGAAATCATCAATGAATAAGATATAGTATTCTTCACCACGTGGTGACTTTTTCCTCATGGGTCCACATATGTTAGTATGAATGAGTTCAAGAGGCTTACTTGATGATCCTTCCTTGGCATTAAATTGTACTCTGGTTTGCTTACCGAATTGGCAAGATTTGCATATGATATTTTCAGGTAGAGTAATATTGGGAAGATCACGAACAACTTTAAGTCTACTTGATTTGTTGATTTGAGAGAATCTCAAATGCCCCAACCTTCTATGCCATAGCCAATTTTCTAAAGATTTACTCAAATAACATTGTTCTTTGAGGTTCTTCAATATATACAGGTTGTTTGGTGTTCTTTTTCCTTTTATAATTTCTTTACCTGTATCAAGATCACGTACCACACATTCTTTTGAACTAAAGACAACTTCAGTTCCTTGATCACACATTTGACTTACACTTAACAAGTTATGCTTTAATCCATCCACATACATAACTTCATTAGCTTTCACCTTTTCTTTTAGAAAAACAGACCCTTTTCCCTTAATGACCGCAGGAGTATCATTTCCAAATGTAACATTCTTTTCCTTTTCTAAAGCACTATATGCTAGAAGTTTGTTTTTGTCACCTGTCATGTGTCTTGAGCATCCACTATCAATGTACCATTGGTTTTCTTCATCTTCTACAAATAATGCTATGCCACAATTTTCAACCTATAATTCCTTCTTTTCCATACTTTGGAGCTTGAAGGAACATGCTCTTTTGGCTGAAATTTGCTCCTGCATTCTGATTCTTCATGGCCAAAGTTATTGCAATAAGCACATTCAGCTTCATTTTGAAGAGGAGAAAAGTTGTTATAAGTATTATTCTTTGTTTCAATATCAATCCTTTTCTTTCTTGCTTCTCTTGTCATGATGGTTTTATATGCAACACATTGAACAACTTTATGACCAAAATTGTGACATGAGAAACATTGTCCATTGAAGAAGAAATTTTTGCGATCATAAAATCTTCTACTTGAATTTACCTGTTGATTGGTGTTTCTTTGAAAGACATTCCTGTTAGTGTTCTTTGAATTGATATGATCATGCTTTACCTGTGAAGATTCTTTATTCCCTTGCTGAGTGGAAGCATGTTGTAAACCAGCTGTAACTGCTTTTAGATAATTTGGTGCTGAAGCCTGAGAAGATTCTCTGATATATCCAAGACCTGTCTTTATAAGAGGAGAACGTTGTACCTTGATAATCTCATCTAAGGTTTCAGATCCTTTAGCAAATATAAGATTCAGAGTCTTTACTTTCTCAAGTTCTTTTCTTAGACTTACTACTTCACACTCTAATTTCTCATTGTGTTTCTCTTTTTCTTCAAGCTGATTTTTCAGAGTTTCTATGATTATTTTACTCTCTTCTAGGCCAATTTTGAGTTGATTGTTTTCATCAAGAAAATATTTGTCTTCTAGAGCATCCACAAAAGTATCCTTTTCTTCTTTAGAATCTTTTTCAAATGCCATTAGAAGTCTAAGATCTTGTTCACATTCTTCCTCACTATCAGATAACCCATCACTGTCTTCATGAGTATAGTAACTTTTTCTAGTGCTAAAGCGATTCTTATTCCTTCTTGTAACTTCCTTCCCCTTGTTATGTGTTTCTTTATGAGGACACTTAGCAGCATAATGACCAACTCTTCCACAATCAAAGCATTTGAAAGGAAGCTTACCTTTGAACCGTCCTGTGCCAAGTTGAAGTTTCTTTACAAAGTTTATCTCATCTTCTTCTGAGATATATCCCGATCCTTCTATTTTTTGTACTTCCTTCCCTTTTGTAGAAGTTCTAAAGACTGCTTCTTTGACTTCAGATGGTCCTCCTCTTCTCATTTCATATGCAGTTAGTATGCCATGAAGTTGCACCACAGTAAGATTTTGAAGATCCTGCTTTTCTTCAAGAGCTGAAACTTTTGACTCAAATTTTGTCGTTAGTGATCTTAGGACTTTCTCAACCAAAGTAGATTCGGTTATAGTTTCTCCCAGATTTCCCATACGATTTACAATATCATCAAGACGTAAGAAGAAATTGGCAATGCTCTCCTCATTCTCCATTTTTAGATTCTCATATTGAATTCTGAGAGTTTGGAGTTTAGCACTTTTTACCTTTGCATCACCTTCATAACTTAGAATGATTTTGTCCCATATTGCCTTTGCAGTATTCAGCTGCATGAATTTGAAAAATTCTGATTCAGTTAGACTTCCCAATAGAGCATTGACCACCTTTGCATTTGTTTCATAATTCTTTCTTTCCATCGATTCCATTGGCACTGCAACTGGATATTGATATCCTTGTTCAAAAATTTCCCATACATCTGCTCCCAGAGACTGAAGATAGGATCTCATCCTTGTTTTCCAGAAGATTAAATTGTTTCCGTTAAAGAGCGGAGGCCTGATAGATGTTGTTCCATCTTGGTTACTCATCTATAAAAATGCATATGAACACCAGGATTTAAGGTGGAAACCCAATTTCGGAGAAAACCACCGTTGCTGTAATCTCAGTCTTCAATATTTATTATAGAAAGAACTTATTACAATTTATGTTGGTGCAGACTTATACTAGAATGCACGCACCCACCTGAAGAAGGCTACAACCTTCTCTCATTTACCAGCCTCTCCTGGAAGGGAGCTACAACCCCCTGATCATAACACCAGCTTCTACTAGCAGAAGGTTTCAACCCTCAGACCCACTACTGACCACGTTTCATCAATTTTCACACTGGATCAAGCAGCTTCAACGCAACACTTCAATTAATTATCAACTAACATATTTTGCCCAAAAATTCATACGGAACAGTGAGAACACTGTAATCAGAATATCAGGAATAACGCAATCTTCAGAGAAGATGGGCATTCACCAACCCATGTATACTTCTGTGTAATTTAATCTTCTGAAACCCTAACTGCCATATGCACATTTAATGAAAATAACCCATATGTAGACGTGCTTTTCCTGAATTGAACTCACGTATATATCTGTTAGAATGTATTTTGCAGAGCAGGCTAGATCTATAAACTTACCCGGATTCATATATGTTCTTTAGCAGACTTACGCCAGTTCTCCGTCATTTCTTCTGTTGAATAGACTTAAGGCTCATCATCTTTCGATCAATACGTTCATGGGTGCATTATCGATTTAGATCTATCAGTTAAGCACGTAGCTCGCTCATGCAGATATTCCTTAGAGGAATTTTTCTTTTTCAACCCTCACTCATGCACATCTCGAATAATAATCTTTTTCTCTTTATATAGTTTTCGCCTTTATTATTAAAACCATGAGTCAAAAACCATTTAACTGCTAATGGTATTCCTTTGAAAATATTTTCATTAGTTTGGCCCACAGGGTTTTTATTTCTTTATAATTTTATTTATCAATTTATAAATAAATATATTTACGACGTTTTAAACCGTTATGTTTAACCCTTCGGATTTTATAAACAATATCCAACGCTTTCAAATACTTTAATATTTCAATAAGCCTTTGACCCCTGGCCCACATATGCACCCCACAGTACCAAAATAAACTTCGTGCAAGTCCATCGCCCGATCACCATTAGATCGCGAGCCTCCAAGATCAATGGCACATATACATATCGCTCAACCTCTGATGCTGAATGTTAACGTGCGATGGTCGATCGTTATCGTATGATGGCGCGCAGCAACGGTGGTTTTTCCAGGACACGTGTCACTCGTTCTATGTTATCAGAGCCAATCTCTTGAATACCTCTTATCCCGCAAAAGTGGTGCGATATGGGCAATCCACTTTCGCAAATCCACTCATAGATTTTAAACAGTGATCAACCGTCCAATCGCTTCGTACCCCAAGTTCTGTATAACTTTGATTTAAATGATCTTCCTTCGTGATTATGTTAATATATATATATATATATATATATATATATATATATAATGTGCCCTGTACATACAGAAACCATCCAAGACTGTATGAGAATTGAACCAATCAACTGTCAAAATACGCTCGATATTCTCCACTCAACAAAGTATCACCAGAACTCAAACATGCACATATTTTCCTTTCTCCTTTATCAGAATGCATATATTATGTTTATACATGAATTAAATCCACAAGGACTCTAATATCAGTCAATTCAATTCAATCATGTCTTTGGACAATTCTCCGTCAATTCACTGCTTGTCTCTGCTCCGTGACCGATACTGCTCTCTGTAAATGCATTCTTCCTCTGTTCCTCTCTGTTGACCTTTGTTCTCTGCAACTTTCTCTTCTCTTTTCCTAGGTACTGTTTCAGATGCTCCTTTGTTGCCAATGCCTTTGCCATCAATGACAATATTTCCAACAATATATATATATATCAATTGTTTCCATCCATGTGCATCTTAAGTTCAAAAAATATGTATGTTTTGGTTACATCCCGAGACATCATGTCTTTCAAACAATATGCACAAATAAAACCTAGGCGTCTAATCAACATGGTGGTCATGATATCATGTCACTGCACGCATGACCTGCCTCAGTAATTGTTGGAAGTGCTTAGACACCCCCGTAGTGTGCCTATGATATGCATGAGGAACATCCTTGAATCTCACGTAATCTGGGATCTCGCTTGTGAGTTCTTCGAAGTTGCACGCGATCTCTTCTTCCCTGCTTCCCTCACCTTAAGGGGCTGCCTCGAAATCGCGTGGGACCCTTCATGTTATGGGGGACATCCCTGCAGGTCTCTTTGAGCCAACATCTGCAATGCATGGATAAATATTAGAACATATAAACAACAAAAAAATCATAATACTCATCAAAATCAAAAAATGATTTTTTACTGAAATCTTCATCCCATTCCTCTCCTTCCAGGAGTGGAAGGTCAGATCACCCTTGAAATCGGTGTCAGTGTATGACTAGTCCTCTATGACAATGAGTTGTCAGCGAATCCAGTCGGAGAATTCTGACTTCCATGACATGTGTTGACCACCTCCTGATCGAGGCATCAAATCCACCCAACGGACCATCCATGGCTCTCATGTTGGTTGTGTAGGTACTATCACCTCCTTGCATTGGAATACTGGAAACCATTCTAGGATGAATGGTATTGAGATGAACCCATATCCAAATTGTTTTAGCTTTCCATTCTTTCACTTAGTTAAGTGATGCTTCAAGTTGATTGTTACGGCTTCTGCCCAATTGTAGATGGTTGGAGCCATGCAATCCACAACAAGTTGAAGTTGTGTCTTTGTAGCTTCTTGAGGAGCCTGAGATCCAACAGCTCGAGTTATAGTGTGTAGCACTACCCTTAGTGCCAAATCAAGTATTTTATGAATATCTACCTTGTTGATCTTTGATCCTTTCTTTTCTCTTGGGAAGAATCTGTCTATTAGCATGGCCATGCTCTCACCAAGGAGTCGGGTACCTGTTAGGATTTTTTTCGCTCCCCTCTGTGATAATCTAGTGATGAAATAAATATCAAAGACTTATATCTCCAACTCTTAGTCATGAATCTTAAATATTTCTTGATCGGTGTCCAACACACTAATCAAATATTGTTATAGTTCCAAATGAGCTCATAGACACAGTGTTAGGAATAATTTCAAGAGCCCACAATTTCTCAGGGCATCCATACATGCCTCATTTTCCATGGCTTGTTCACATTCCTCCCCATGTTCTCGTTCTTTCCACTCAATGAACATTTTGGCTTTTGATTTCCTTATAAAACCATAATTGAGAATCTTATTAGCCACAATTTTGACACTTGAATCATTTAAATTGATGTTTTAGGAGAAATTTTGTGTGTTTATTTGTCGCGGCAATTGGCGCTGCAATTTTACAAATAGAGGCATCGATTGGCACCTCCCCTTTCAAATTATATGGGGTTGGTGCGACTTCGTGCTCGTAACCCGCGTCAACTGCCGCAACCAATCCATGACAAAACTTCCCCCAAAACACATCAAAACTAAAATGCAAAGAATGAAAAATGGTTTAAAATGCAGGAGAAGATGAGAGCTCTTACCTGGAAAAAGCATATTTGCATATGACCTCCTAGATTGCCTTTTGTCAGCTACACAAATTCACAGTTAAAAATGGTAAAATGCTCAGAAGAAGGTGAAAAGGTGAAAAGTAATTTTTTTTTACTATTTCCATCATTTAATAACCTTTTTGAAACCCTAATTAGGTTTTTACACATGTTTTTCGACCATTTTATTTTGTTGTCTTCAAAAATAGGCTTTATGTTTATTTCTTGTACAACAACAGGTCCTAAACATGATGATGATGAGGTGATGAGTTGTATTTTATTACCTCTTTGGACTCGGTAAAAACACAAAAATGTCACCACGTGGAGTCATCTTTCAACTCTTTTCTGACTCTCAAAAATTGAAAATATTGTCGAGATTCTTATCGTTTCGAACCCATTAAAGGCTGTGAAACGTCAACTGCCTAGTATAATTTTACCTCTTTTTTGGGTTGGGACAGATTATTTACAAGAAAGGAATACCTTAGTCGAACATGGCTAAGAGGTTCTCCTAGATATTGTTTTCTACCTTTTCGGATCTATGGGACTACCTACAAAAAGGGACCTACTGGAGTTTTATTTTCCACTTCTTTTCAAACTCTATAAACATGAAAAGACTTCAAGTTCTTCCTTTGTCAGACTCATTAAAACCTAATGACATCGGGGATTTTCATCATGATTTTACCGAGTTCCTCCTTCCTAGGGCTCGTAAAATGTACTAGGATGGATTTGTCCAAATGAAAAACTTATATGAAAAGCATATGATATCCCCTTCAAGCTTGTTTCCAAAAATAATTGGGGTACTCACCAGAAATGGTGGGGGGAAATGGAACTAGTTCTTAGTCGTGTCGACAGTATGTCACTCTTGAACATGACACTTGTCTACAATTCGTGTCGGGTTGGGGACATCCCAAATTCATCATTTTGCCTCAATGGGTTTGGATTGTCTATTTTGACCTCTCATCTTCTCTTTTCCACATCACCATGACCTGAGATCCCTTGATGTGAAATCCTTCCAAATTCTGGATTCGTGTCACCAATATGTTCAAGAGAAGTTCCTTCTGCAGATTTCAACCCCTGATCCTTTGTTAATTCTCGATTCACTATCATCTTATTCCTCTGTCTCATTTCGATGATGTGGGAAACATTATGGCCCTCCTTCGACCGGTCATTTCCTGTCGACTTCAGCTCATTATCTAGGAAGTTGATCTAGAGACTCCCTTCTGGTACCTTGGAGCTTGCATGCCTTAATGGCAATTTCTTTGCATTTGACAACAGGTTCCCATTATCGACCTTTGATTGAGTGATTTCGCGGATGTTCAACTTCAACTCATTCTTCAAATTCTGTGGATTGTACTAGAAGTACCTTGACAACCATTATCATTATTGGTGGTTTTCTCATGCATGTTAATAGATTTCATCATTGGCTATTAATTAGGTGATTTTCTTGCATGTTCGACTTCAATTCGTTCATTCTCATGCTCGAATTTGTACTTGTTCGAGTCGAGATGAAGTGCAAGAACCTAAATTTTGTCTCATAAAACCCAGGCTGCGGGACGATTTGGTTTATCATGGCTATACGCAAGACTCTTCTTATTGGATGGTTGTGAAAATACCTGAGTCTATTATATGATCCTTTTTATTGGATGGTTGCATCCATACCTTGGATCTTGTTATATGTACTCTATTATGGATGGTTGTGCCCATACCACGTATTCATGTATCAGAGATATCAGTTGTACTTGTTTTTGTAGGTCTTCTAATGGAAACATTTTGGCTTGGGCATGTTCTCATAAATAATTTCACCCCTCCCTCTCTCTTGGACTTCATGCTTTAGGGGGCATCTTTTACATAGTATTTTTTCACTGTCCCTACAATCCCCATCCCAAATATTGGAGGACCATTTCTATGACCTCTGTGTACCATCATAAATTTCCATAAATTTCATTGCATCCCTTGGCATGTCAAGATCATAATTTCTATTGATCATTCCTCAAGAAGACCTTGAAAAGCATATGATTTTGGGTCAGCATCGGTAGGAAGTTATGGCCTTGTGCCCATGAATAAATTAACACTGGGCCCCGCACCCTTTGGCGCTCTATCTCAGAAGGGCACCTGCACCGAGCTACTTTTGGAAATTTTTTTAAAATAGAAACGAAACTTCCATGCTTAGCAGCTTTGTGAGCAGAGTCATCATGGTTTGTTCAACTGAATCACATTGATTTTATCCCTTTGGCTTGTTAGCTCCTACAATTGTGCAACTCCCCAAAGGGATAGACCTCTCCTCCACCTTATGTGGAATCCCAAACCTTCTCCTCCTTTCCTATAAATTCTTCATCGTCACATTGATTCAGCTAGTTGAATATTCATTAGTATAGCTGATGTGTTGAAGTAAGCAGACAAGAATCCATTGTTGAGAGAGATTTTAATCCCATTTCCTCATCAAGTCGAATGTTTAACGAATGCTTGAGACACACCTGACTGAACCCGTTGAAGGAGATCTGCAACGTCAAGGCATAAGGTTGTAAACTTCTTTTTCTCTATCAATAATACATGACTAGTTTCTGGTTCCAAATTTGTTTCTATTTATATGTAAAGTGTTTAGCTCTCCTTGACTAGCTTAATAGTTGTAGATGAATGTATATTCTTGTATGTTGTCATCATTTGTTTGATATTTGTGCAGACGTATGAACACCGTCACCAACATGGAGCGCAAAGCATGAAGAAAATTATTGAAGTATTGATGTTGCGTGCCACGACAAAAGCATTGGACTGAGGTAGGATATTTGTTCTGGTCCATATTTCTTTTATAAGCTATGAATTTAGGATTCCAGCATGTTCCCTTGTTTCTTGTCCCACCCTATGGCTAGAGGGATTGCCTCTATCCATAGAGGGGATTTTCCTGCTCAATAAAAATCTTGGAGAGCTTACTTTGAAGAAGGAATATAGAATATCTGCATTCCAATTGAAGAAGATATGGAGATGTAGCCCCAGAGAGATGGAGGGGTTAAATATGTTACCAATTGGTTGTCTCTCTCTTGCTTATGTGCATGTGCTTCTTGATATGTTAAGTTCATTTACTTATGTTTTTGTGTTTATGCACTATAATCGATGGATTAACATGCTCATTTAAACCTGTATAAGCCATATTCAATTAAAAGATCCTCATACCGTACATGATGGGTAGAGTAATACTTGACCCGTGATCGGATCAGTCAAACAAGTTATATATAATCTTGGAAAAAACATGAAGTAAATGTCAATTTATGTGTAAAGTGTAATTTCTTCAATAATTTGTTGTACAAATTATATTTGACTACATTTGTTTTACATGGCATCACATAATATATCCTTTTCTGTTAAGACCTATCATTTTCTTTCTTCATTTGTAGATGGTTTTCATTTAAATAAATCAATAAAGATGATATAAATTATTGGAGGAAACAAATTCCTCTTCTAATGTGCGAAATTCAAAAGTATCTACCTCCGACATTTTTCAATTCACAAGAACACTACCTCATACCCCAAATTGAAGAGATTTGAAATGGTGAAGCTATACACACAAGATCAATTTGGTTTGTTGAAAGCCACTTGAAATCAATGAAGCCTTTGGTCAGACAAAGAGCCCATCTTAAGGGTTCTATGGTAGAGGGATATATGGTATATCAAACCATTTTTTATATTCATAAAAATAGTCCCGCAATAGGAAAAGTATTAACGTATTATATAACATTTGGGATGTCAACTACATGAACAAATTTGAAGGGGAGAACCTATTAGGTAAAGGTAGAATGAGGAAAGTGAGGTGTAAGTAGATAGTGGATATTTGTAGTACATTTGACTTTTTTGTTTTTATGTATATCTTACTTATTTAATTTTTATTATTCTTGTGTAATATGTTATTATGAAGGTATAATATGGTAACTAATTGTTTGTGTGTGTGTGTGTGTGTGTGTGTGTGAATTTTTTTATTTTAATACAATTGGTTGAGAGTGGCATGAAATACATTTATACATTGCAAAAAATACTGACTGGATGAAGATATGGATTTAATGATGCAAACACACTAATAATCAGAGGTTATCATTGTATGGTGTGTCTTAACACAATTGAGATACCAATATTACACAGAGGGAAATTGATTTAGCATATGGTTTAAAATATTATTAGCAATAATACTCACCCATACTACTTATTTTTCAAACAATTATATCGATGCATATGGAATAAGTTTTTGTTAATTTGAAAATTTATGAGTATAAATATGCTTATCTATTGAAAATTCATTTTTTTATGTGTTTGAAATATTGCAGATGAAACACCACAACAGAATGTGGTGTGATGTCCACAAATTTGGCATTAAAATGTTGGATAAAAAGATGAAAAATTATGATAGTGGGATAACTGTAGTATTTCTAGTTACCAATGTTTCCTTTATAGGGGATAAAATCCAAAAGTATCTAGCAATCAATCATATGGGTATTTGAATTATATAATTGAGTGTGAATTTAAATCCTTCAAAATAGTTGTGCTCAATGTCAAATGGTTTAGGCTATGAATCCATGAATGTTACCCTGAGAGAACTATTATTCATCATGCTAATGATTTTACCATTTTTGATATAGGGAATTTCGAGCCAGAATCAGAGCCCTATGTTCCTCGAATCCAATGTGAACATGTATTTTACGTAGAGCTTCTAGATAAACCGGGTTCATCATATGTTGCTAGATATGATCCAAGAGGAAGGCCAGTAAATTATAATGTAGTAGAGGAACTAAATGACATTGAAGAATAATATGATGTATATTATAGGGGGTTTCATGTTTTAGACTAATACATCAAAAAATGTGAAGGGTTTGTTAATAAAAACATTTTTAATTTGGATGACCTAAATGATATATTTAACGTTCTGTTGGATAAAGAACTTGAAGAAATTGAACCAAATGTAGAAGAGCATGTTCTAGATGATGATATAGATGATGAATATGATGTTGATATGGAAAATCCTTTGAACGTGAATTTTGAATTGGATGTTATAGATAAACAGTTCGCTAGGGAAGAACATAAATGATATTAAAATTTTGAAATGTAGGAGGTATGTATTTATATGTTTTTAGTTGGTTCTTTTTCTTTTTTGTTCACCTTAATTTTTTATTTTCCTATTTTTTATATTTTATTATTATTGTTTTCCTTTCAAATATATTATAGTATATAGGTTGGGTATCGAGGAATTGAGAGTGATGTGAGGGGGAAGTGGTCATATGAGCTTCCACCTTCACGGTGTTGGCCTTGTTTAGTAGAGAATATATCATTATTGAAATGAAGGGAATCTCATTTAGGTTTATAGCATCATCTCCAATTTTAAATTTGGTTCATCTAATAATTTCCAAGGTTTTCCATTTACTAATTAGTAAAAATTATGCTTCAAACCCACCTAGAGTTACCTGAGAATGGGTCAAAGAAAAACCTAATTACAAATGACAAATTTGTATGTTTCATAAATTATAAACCTAAGCTAAAATCAAAATTTCATGACAAACCTACGTTTAAATCATCATAATCATCATCATATTTTCAACATCATCGTCATCATCATATTTTTTTTCAACATCATTATGAGAATGAGCATCATCATTACCATCATAATCGCAATATAATTACATATTTATCTTCATCACCATAATCATTTCAATCATCATCGTTATCATTTTCATCATCATCATCCACATTGTCATCACCACAATCATCTTTGTTATCTTCATAAATATCATCACCATTGTCATCATCATCATCATCATCATTGGAATATTTTTCATCAAAATCATCATTAGCATCGTCATCATTTTCTTTATCATCGTCAACATCAACATGATTATCGTTGTTATCATCATCAACAACAACATCATCATCATCATCATCATTGTAATATCCCTATTTTTCAGATTTTATAGACAATTAATAATCCTAAAGGTAATGTGCACCTAAGGGAAAACTATGTGGACATTATTTTTGAAATAAATAAATGAATATGAAAATTTGTTATTGTGCAAATACTAGAGTAAATTGGAGACCAGGATTTCAAATCCATGAGGATGGAAGAGAATCCTAAGACTTTCCAAAAATTCTCCAAAATCCTTGGAGAAAAATAAAATAAAATAAAAATATTAGATGGGAGATAATAATCTAATAAATGCCTCAGTGAAGTGGAAATTTACTGAGATGAGGTGAGAATAAAACTAGAAAGAGGAAAATCTAGTTTTAAAGAAGATTTTGTGGAAAAAAAAAAGTAAATCCTAGGCCAAGGGAAACATCATCCCGAATTAATTGGATGTAGTTATGGAAACATGTTGAGCAAAAGCAAGCTTAAATAAGATATTTCGAGTGAGAGAAGGGGTTGTCTACACTGAGGAAAAATTGGTCTCTACTAAGGGGAGAGATGTGGATTAAGCTCAAGGTTGGGAGGAAAATAGTCTTTACCAGATTGGTATGCACATTCTGTGAAGTTTTATGTTTTATATTGTTGTTATACTTTATATAATTTAGATGTGGTTCGAAAGTTTTATAGTTTTATAAACTGTGGCTGAAAGTTCTGTAGAGTTATTTTATAAATTATGTGTAAAATGTTGTGGTTACTTCATAAATAAATAAGTGTCATATGTATTTAACAAAGATTAACCATAGAGAGGTACGATTAATCTTTTTGTATTGTTACATAGACTAAATCAAATTTAGGGACAAACAGATAGATTCTATAAACCCTAGGTAATGGTATAAATGTTTTGTTTAAGTCCATCTAAATATAAGGATTTTCATTGCATGATTACAATATATGGATTGTGAAATAAAATACAATTTAGCTATATTAATAGCACGAATATGAAACAAAACTGAAATTCTAAACAACATCTAGTTTAGAGACACAACATGAAGTCAGATACATATATGAATGATGCACATACAATTCTGATTACATTATAAACTAAAAAATAGACTGTTGTCATATATAAATCATCTTATGTTATACGCATATTAATATTTAGTCATACAATTATAAACATGTAATGAAAAAAAGGAATTAAATCCTTAATTATATGTAGCAATTCTCTTTAATAATATCCTCTAGTGGAGATGAGGAGAATCCCGGTTTAGAAACTATTCATAAATAAAATTATTATCCAATAGTTCATTACAAATTTTCTATATCATCCATAAAAATTTAGGGTACAAGGTACGAAGATGAATTTCGTAAATTGGATAGAATGATGGCAGAGCCTCCCATTTTCAAATAGACCGACCTGAAAGAAGTGGAATGGATCATCAGAACTTCTGACAATTGCTTGCAATGATTTGCATCAAAGACTAAATTAAATAGAACCAACCTGCAAGGAGACATGCAGAATAAAATTAGTAAATTATATTGAAGAAACAAAAAGGGAATAAACATAGAAATTGTATAGGTAATAATAACAATAATACAGGTGTGAAATTTTTCCCAGGTTGAAATTTCTCTCTGTACAAATCATTATAAGTAGAATTGTAATTATAAGAAGACAAAAATAACATAAATAATTCTATTATGTAACTAAATGAAAAATTGTGGAAAGTGTATACAGACCTGAAGAAAGATGTGTACTAAAGTACTTCGGGAAGTGTATAATTATGAAAGAATATTAAAATCTGGAAAATGATTTCCAGAATTAGTTCCAGAATTTAAATAATTTTTTTTTTAACATAATCGGTTGCTATTTTGTATTCCAAAAAAGAGGACAAAGAGCTCCAATTTTACATGGTAGACTGCTTGCATTACAGTAGAGGAAGTAGCTATAGCAAAATCCTATTTTTCTCTTGTTCCTAGTTTTCAAGAAGAGCTGAAATACAGACAATGCATATATGTGGACGAACTAAGAAAGTAGTAAGACATATTTAAAAGACATGCTTAATAAAAGAGGGGAAGTTAATTAATGCTGATATGGCTGATATGGTGTGTCATTGAGACATCGGGATTGTCTTCATTGCCATCATCCCTCATGTTGTTGGAGCTGGAGCTTGGAGCAGTGCGCTTCTCCAACATGAATTTGAGGATTTGAACTGATTCTTCTACGTGTGTACACTAGTTGGAGAGTGTATTAAACTGATTTTGAAGAGAGGTGACCCTATGGAGGAAGACATTAGCATTTGCTCCATGTTTTTCATCCAATATTTTGACCTCAGTTTGCATCTTTGCATCAAGGATTTTTTGGTGAGCTCTGATTTGTTCAAGCTTAGCTTGAATATCCATGCAGTGGAGGCAATCTTCACTGTGAGCCATGCCGAAGGCGAATGCTAAGCTGAGGGAGGAAATAGAGTCTACAGAATGCAAAGAAGGGCAAGGATTACAAGGTCGTAGCTTCTGAAGGGAGGTGAGAAGAGCAGCGGATGCGATGGTGGCAGGTTGAGGATCAGGCAGCAGATGCGAAGGTGGAAGGGTAACGCCTAAGTAAGGCTGAGGAGACAAATCTAGAATCGCTGAGCGTAGCGACGGGAAGGGAAATTCTAAAGAATTAAACAAAGGAGCATAACAACGGAGGCAAATACCATGCAGATAGTGAGCAGGGTAATGACAGATTGAGCGGGGAGTAGAAGGATAAATAGAGCAGTGGTAGAAGAGGGAGGCAGTTCGGGGGAAGACCCAAAGTGATAAAATCATGGGGAGGCAGAGGAGGAGAGTATGGTTAAGGCATGGATGATCAGTGAGGCCAGAGTGAAATATCGCATAAGATCTATAAACAGACTTCAACAAGATCATGGTAGAGGATATATATTTAGAACATCATTACAAAGGAATTGCCCTGAATCTTGAGCGCAAGCTCTTTTGGCAAGAATATCGGCGTCCTTATTGTATTTATGGAGAATATGATAGAAGGATGTGTCTTTCATACCTTCTAAAAGGTTGTGGAATCTGCTGATCGTCTGGTGGAGGGATATGTTTTTTGTTGGGTGATCATGAATCATCAAGTTGATAACAATAGAGGAATCACTAAAAAACATAGCATTTGAAATTTTGAGCTTCTTTAGCTAATACAAACCTTGTAGGAGGGCAAGGGCCTCCGCTCTGTTACTGGAGAGGGTGCCAAGACCCCATTCAAAATTTGTGAGAATGGATCCATTCGCACTTCTAATGATGCCTTCCGCTCCTGCAATGCCCGAATTCATTTTTGAAGCACCATAAAAAAAAATAGAAGGTCTGGCACTACTATTTATCCACTCGGTGAAGTCCACTTCTTTGAGCTGGATATTCCAGCTTGTGTCTGTTTTGGAGGGCTTATCTGAAGGAGGCTTAGTGTTGTTAGCTATGTCCCAAAGGTTTCCAAGGAAACTCCTTTCCTGAACATAGAGTTCATTGTAGTCAATTCTTCTATTGCACTTGGTAGATATAGTTTCAAGAGTGAGGCTCCATGAATTGCTACACACTTTCATAGAAGAAGGCTCTTTGCTTCTGAATATATTCCTATTCCTAGTAAGCCAAATGTTCCATAAAACTACATATGGCAGGGCATCCCAGATCCTCTTCGATATTTTGCTCTTCTTTTTCCCTTAAGGGTAGTTGCTTTTCCAGGAACGGAGAACCTCTTTTATGGATCCATGATGTGCCCAGCAAGGCTGGTAGGAAAGAATGAGCTTAGTCCAGTAGTGTGCAACAAAGGGGCACCCAATGAATAGATGGAGAGTTGTCCCTTCGGCACTTTGACAATTTGAGCACATTGTTGGTGAGAGCACACCTCTTTTGTTGAGATTTTCTAAAGTTAAATTTTTTGCTTTCAAGAGAGTCCATATGAAGATCTTAATGTTGGGGATTGCTTCCAATTTCCATACTTCTTTCCAATTGGGCCAAATAAGAGCAGGATAATAGTCATTACAGAGATGCTGGTAGGCAGCTTTGATGGAAAATGTCGAGCTCGAGGGGTCCCATCGAAATTCATCAATGCTGTCTTTTTTTATAGGAGTTGAGCCATAGAGGAGGGATTGGAGGTTTCTAAGATCAGCTTCAAGATCGGTTGGGACTTTGGGAAAATTCCAACCAGTCCAGATTTGAGATTGATCATCCCACTTGGAAAATTGACTTAAGAGGCTGAGGCCCATATTACTGAAGTATGAAATGATGCACTAGGTTCTAGGCCTGTCTCTGATGGGAGTTTGCCCCATAATTTGGTCCTTTCCAATGTTGATGGTATTACCCCCCATGGGGACTTTGGAGAGTTTTTGGGCTAAAAAAGGAATGGATTTTTTGCAGAGAGCCCATATTTTAGAGCAAGGTTGATTACGAATGTCACGGTCAAAGAGATGTTGTTGGGTAAAGTTAAGGTACTTTACCTCCATGAATTTTTTCCACCAAGCCTGATTCCCAGTGATTAGCCTTCGAACAATCTTCCCTCCGAAGGCTTTGTTCAGGACCTTGGAAGAGCGGATGCCAATTCCTCCATGTTCCTGATCTTAGATTACTTGTTTCCACTTGACCAAATTGTATTTTTTTTTCATTATTTCCTCCTTTCGATAGAAAATGCCTGATGATAGCTTCAAATTTGAGATGGATGACAACATGGGCTTGAAGGAGAGTGAATTGATACAAGGGCAAGGATGAAAGACTATATTTGAGGAGGACAAGCCACCGTACTAGATTGAGCCATGATGATCCCCATCGCTGAACTTTTCTCTTCATTTTGTCAATAGTGATATTCCATACTTCAGCCTTTAAGGGGCTAGCACTCATAGGCATGCCCGAGTAAGTGAAGTGATCCCAATTTAGTTTGCAAGGGATGCCAAAGATGTTATAAATACTGTGCATGGTTTGGTTAATAAAATTCCAACCATAAATACAACTTTTTTGATAATTGATCAAGCCTTCGGAATAGAGAATGAATTTTTCCAAGATAGTTTTAAACCACTGTGCAATCATGTTGGATGCTCCTCCCATCAGAAGAGTAACATCTACAAATTGAGAATGATTCATATTTTTAACACCATTGCCAAACCTGATGCCCGTAATGAGGGCAACTCACCTCATATGATCCAGGGCCTTACTAAAGGATTCTGCCATAAGGATGAAGAGGTAGGGAGAAAGAGGGCATCCTTGCCTTAGGCCCCATGAGGATTGAAAAGAAGAAGTTGGTCTTCCATTGATGAGAGGAGATATCCAAGGCCCATAGATGCAGGAGTTGATGAGGGAAATGAAGTTTGGATCAAAACCCATTTTCTTGAACACAGCTAGGAGAAAAGAGTTCCTGACCCCGTCGAAAGCATTGGCAAGATCAAGCTTTAAAATAAATCATTTTTCTTTGCGTGAGATACTTGAGTGAATGGCTTCTTGAACAAGGAGGATGGAATCAGTAATTTTCCTCTAGGATATGAAGCCTCCTTGATTTTCCAAAATGAGGCTGTGAAGGTGAGGTTTGAGGTGCATGGCGATAATTTTGGTGATGAGCTTATAGGAGGAATTTCAAAGAGATATGGGCCTAAATCTAGAGAAGGAAGAGGGGTGGTTTTCTTTGGGGATAAGGGAAAGGAAGGTAGAATTGGTGTAGCCCCCAATTTTCTTCTTCCTTTTGTTCCATTGTATCATTTTAACAAGATCCTATTTTATTAGATCCCAATAAGTCCTATAGAAACTGATAGAAATCCCATCTAGACCAGCTGCTTTATCTGGATGCAAGGCCCAGATCGCATTTTTGACCTCTTCTTCATCAATTTCTTTGTTGAGTGCACTGTTCATATCCTCAGTAATCATGGTTGGAAGGTGCTGTAAGAGATCAGAGTAATCTTCCAGCATTTTTGTCTCTGTTAGGTCTTTGAAATGCATGGTGGAAACGCTTTTAATTACTTCATGATCCATTTTCATGTGGCCATCTGCATCGATGATGGCGGAAATATCATTCTTGGCTTTTTGAACTATGGCTTGCTTGTGAAAAAATGAAGTATTTTTATCACCTACTTGAAGCGATAGATTTCTTGACTTAACCCACCATTTCTCCTCCTCTTTTCTATTGGCTATGTAGAGCTTCCAATATATATCCTTTTCCTCATTGAGGTGATCTTGGTTGAGGCCGTGAATTTCGATGTTGTTGTGGACATCATCCAATTTGGACTTAAGTTCAACCTTGGCCTTTTCCAGCTCTTTGCATTGATTTTTGGCCCAGTCCTTCAAGGCCAACTTAGTTTTTTTTAACTTGGATTCCCATATAAAGGAGAGAGAACCTTCAATGTTTTTCATCCAAGTAATATGCACCAGCTGGTTTGCTTCCGAGATGCTGACCTGCAGAGGATTGTATTTGAAGGGAATGGGGCTAAGAGAGTTGTGATCAAATTGAGTAATTGAGTGTATTGGGAGGAGAGATTAGAGGATGAACACAAGTAGTGGCAATGGAGTAGTATGAGAGAAGAGTGATAGCCACGAGGATTTTTTCAAGTCTTTCAATTATATTTCCTCTCCCAATTCTTTTGTTTCTCCAATTGTATCTGCAATTTTTTGGGGCAATGTCGACCAATTCGTGGTTTTGCATCATGTATTCAAGCTGATCTTGAGAAAGGTAAGGATTGAAATAGCCTCCCCTTTTCTCTTTTGCATGGAGGATTAAGTTGAAATCTCCTCCCATTATAATGTTGTTGTTGTCCTCATTGTCTATGTCTTCTTTAATGGAGCTCCAACATAGTTCTTTGTCCCTGTGATGATTGGGGCCATAAACATTGTATACAATTACTATTTTTTGATCTCTGCAATTTTCTAGGGTCACTTTGATCCAATTTTGGTTTGTTGTAGTGTCTTTATGATTCCATATGCTATGATTCCAAAGGGTGGCGAATCCACCAGAGGCTCCCCTTGATTCAGATAGGGTTCCACCATAATGCTTCATTTTTTCCATTATTTCTTTCATTTCCAAATCTCCGAGTTTTGTTTCTTGCAGGAGAATAATTTCTAGTTTCTCTTGATTTATTAAGTCTCTTAGGGCTGTTTTTTTGGAGGGATTCCCTAGACCCCTGTTGTTCCATGACATGACTTTCATCATGAAAAAAATGTTGTTTGGAGAGTTGCTTTCCCTCCTTGTTCCTTTTGTCTTGTATCCTTGTTGTTCTGAACAAAAATGTAAGTTTCGATGGGGTTATGTGTTCCCAATGCTATATCCTTTTGATAATTTTCATCACGGTGCTTCTTTGATGATTTCCTTCCAGGGCCATGCTTTTTAGTGTTTTCTAGCGTTGCTCCATGCTCTTTCATAGAGTTTCTTGTGATTCGGATAGAAGAAGGATCTGGGGAGGGGGAAGGAGGGTCAGGGATGGAGAAAGTGGGACGAGGAGAGCCAGGTTGGGAGGGGGAGGTAAGAATGGGGGGATCCTCATCAGGGGGCGAAATGGAGGAAAATGGATTGGAGAGGTCTAGCATGGATTTGGGGGGCGGGGGAGAGGATGGAGAAGTAGCTTGATGGATTGGATTTGGGACCTTGAGAGAGGAGGAGGTGGAGGGGTTAGATTTAGGAGGAGGCGCTGCAGGGGTGTTATTCTTAGGGTTAGGGGTGGTTTTTTTTCTCTTCATAGTTTCCCATTGCAAACCAGTCATCAATAATTTTTGAACAATGATTAGCAAAGTGACCATACTTGTGACATACATTTAAACGGGATCTACTCATAGTCAAGTTGTTGAATATGCGTCAATTCATCGAATTTTAGCTTGATAGCCTCGGGAAGGCCTTTGCCTAGATCCACCTCCACATATATCTTGGCACAGGCTTGCATGTTATCCTTTGGCTCACTTCGGTCTATGAATTTTCCAACTGTGTTCCCGATGGCTTGGAAAAAATCATCCCCCTAGCAGTGTAAAAGGAGGTGTGGGAGGTGCACCCAGACAGGAACAACATTTGGAATGTCAAGCTCAAGATCAAAATCCAGCGTCCATTTGTCAGGGGCAAAATAGGGTCCATTTCTGAATATCATGTCCTTATATTCTTTCGCCTCAAAATGAAAGGTGAAATATCCCCTTCCACAGAAGCGAATGGAAATTTTGTCGTTGATCTTGTCAGACCACTTGCACTCGACCCATCTTTGCACTGTCTTTGGCAAGGGCCAGAGTCTGGTGAGTTGACCAATGAGGCCCTTCTGAGTAAGAGAAAGGACAACCATGTGAGGTAGAGAAGGTGGAAGAATAACCTCCTTCAGTCCATCGAGTTTCTTAAAAAATTTGGAGATCGTCAACCTAGGGCGAGGAGAGGCCAAAGAGTTGACAAGAGCAGATAAGGCTTGGGCCTGGATCAAAGAAGCAACCACCTTTGGGGAGGACTCCAGAGGGGCCATGCTTGAGCAAGGGGTATCAAGCCAGCAACCAGCTGCTAGGGCACAACAGCGTGGGCTTAGGCAGAGCGCAGCAGCGCGGGCTCAGAGCGCAGTAGAGGGAAAAAAAAGTTAGAAATAATTCCAGAATTTAAATATTATAAACTAAGAAATAATTCAAATAATTTGGAATACATTGTTCATGGTAGCTTTCTCTGCAAGATACTGAGAAAAAATAATATAACATATAGATTAAAAAATGTAAGTATAGGTACTGATATTATGAATTAATAATATGTTAATTATTCCAAACTTTCAAGTATAGAGTTAAATTGAAAAGTCGCAAATCAATCAATTTTTTGTGGGGTCCTATAGGAAATTAAAAAAATGTATAAATTTTCTTTTATACAAAGAAGGACATAGAAAAAAAAAGAGTATTGTTTAATATTAATAAATCATTACTATTAGAAATACTACGAAGTATATTCATGAAACCAAGATGGAAATCAAGTAGTGAATAAGATATAGAAGACAACTTATTATAAATTCATAAATTTGATCTGCGAGGAGAAGTCGTAAAGAATTTTATTAACAGAGGACACACAAATTTATACCTCTGTTAGCACTTAAGTAGTTCAGAAATTATATAACAAAATTCAAAAAAATCTCGTTAACAATAATATATATTCTGACATGTACAAGTGCAAAAATATGTATGAGGAAGCCAGAATACAAGTAATCTCACTTACCAGCGCAGAAGGAAGAGAAAATTATGGTGGTGTACATAGAATGAGTATGTTCATGCAAAAATATGTCACATCTAAGTAAAACCAAGAATGCATAGAGAAAACTGATGCAAGTTGAGGAATTAAAATTATACGAAAGAGGAATATAATTTTTATTTCCGTAGAAGTAGTAAACATATTTATAATTCTAATATATATCAATTTGGTAGAATTATGATAAAACAGATATGTCGTAGCAGAGGTATTTCATGTGAAAAATAAAATTTGAGATAATATAGAGAAAACCGAGAATCGAAATTATGGGGAAAAAATTCCAATGTCAGAAACAAAGGGAAATATATATTAAAGTTGTAGAAATTTAATGACCATCATACGATGACATACAACAAAACCAAAACAATTAAATTCGAATTCACTTAAAGGAATGATACGATTCTTTATTGTGAAAAAATAGTATGAAAATTCTTCATCTACAACAATAACATCAAATTAACAAAGAAATCCCAATCTGAATCATGGAACTGGGTATCGTTTCTAAATCGAAATATAGAATCTAGGTAATAACCCAGAACATCAAATTGGGGAAACCTCAATATTAAAAAGGAAATTGACATCGTATAACAAATTCGAAGAGAAAAGTTATAAAATCATTTTAATGATTGAAAGAAAATGATAATAACTATAGTAAGGTCAACCGAAATCAGCAAAAATAAATTAATTCAAATAAGCTGATGATTTCAGAGAAATTTCCATAATTTGCTACGGTGTCACAATTACAATTACAAATACAAAATTGGAAAAAGTTGATAATTGGGGAAAAGGCCTTTAATAAAAACTCAAATACAAAACTAGCACTCAGGAAATGTAAATTTCATTTGTAATAATTTGAAGACCTCGGCTAAGAGGATACGTACCTCATTCTTCTAGAGGCAAGGGGCACACTTGGATGAGGTTGAAATTATATACGATGCAATATTCCACCATTAAAACCAAAAACATTTATGAAACGTTGTAGTGGAAGCCAAATAAGTTTTATAGAGAAAATTCAATCAAGGAAATCGAAAATAAAAATATAAAAATTACCTGAGAAGTCTACGAGAAGTATATTCCACATTGGGGCATTTTATTTCTAGAGAAGGTAATACGAATTTCAGTAGTAATGCCCTCCATTGTTCGCAACAAGAAATGCAAGAAACCAGAGAAGAGGTTCTCTCTGCTAACTTTCGTCCAAAAGGGACACCCGACGAAATGAACAGAAAATGGAATGACTAAACCCTAGCCATAGTCAATCAGGGTTTGGAGAATATATGCATAAATCACAATCGCTTTCAATATCTCAGATCCGCCATACAAGTGTCCTGAAACTTAAATTTACCCATGCGATCTTCAGGTTCCAAAAGGACAGGCATTAAAAAGGGTTGAGAATTCGAAATGATAAGGAGTAAATGCATACAGGACTATCTCATCATTTTAATGAATCGAACCATAAAGACCATCCAACCAAAATTTAATGAAGCATAAAGTTAATTAAATTAAATTATAACATGGAAATGTCCATCGTTTCATAAACGTTTAAGGTAAGGTTTCATTGCCTATTGCGAATATGTCAACATGTGTGCGTTGTGTGGAATAATACATATGGTGAGGCATGACATATATATATTTTTAATACACATAAATCCTAAGATAAGGGATCTAAAATATGTATTTTTTTATGTCACCATAGCATAAAAGGATATATAGGATGCATATATGGGTGATATAATATTAAATTTCGTTGATATGTATGATCATAATATTTAGTAAATGTAGTTGTGGGTAAGGTATATACCATAACACTAAATAATAATAATTGCTAGTAAGTTATAGTGATATATTATAACTTTAAGAAAATAGAATGTAGTAGTGAGAAGAATTTTAATGAAAGAAAATAAATTGAGCTAAGTGTAACTTAGGGTTTATAAATATAAATTATTCTAAGGTTTTAGCTAAAGAGAGTGGTAGCTTATAAGGAATAATGGCAAGCAATAAGAGTTAGAAGTAAAGATTAAATACATGGTACATTATGTATGTTAATCTACCTAAGAGATTTTCTTTGTGGATAAAGAAGTATAACTCTTAATAAGAAGAATGTTTAAATAAAGGTGGGACTCAAACCAACATTTCAATGCTGAAATTGAATATGAGAAAATAAAATAAATATTTCTTATGGTTACACTTTTAGTGTAAAATTTGTCATGAAAAATATTTCAGAAAAGACACTGAACAAACCAAAATTACTATAAAATGAAAAAAAAATTGGTGAGTTGGAGTCGTTACAATCATCATTATCTTCATCAACATTTGCACGTGTTATTATGCCAGAGAGGAAAATTGATAAATAATTTGAAAAATAATGGATAACAATCATAAAAATGGAACCATGTCATCATTCTTCTTATCATGAACTCTATAAGAAATATAAGAAAGTGAAACCCAATATCTTCACTTCTAGAGAAACAAATAGTAAAATCAAAACATTCATGGAATCGAAACTCTAAGGAAACATTATGTAACATTGCACTATCAATAACCACAACTTCCACAGATTGATCAATCACCCTTGCATAATTTATTTACACTTTTTAGATATGTTTCCAGCTAAGATGTACACCTATATTTGGAAAAATATTCTAATCCCACATGGTATAGTCTTCAAGCCACAATTCCTAAACAAGGGGTTGTCACTTATTACCAAATCTGAAATTTGTGCCTTAAATATTATACCTTGTGGGGTTAGAAACTTTTCCCATATTTAGGTTTACATCTTAAGTGAGAACATATTATGGCGTCATTGTTAGGAAATAAAATATGACACTATATGGGTATAAAAATACAAGTCTACCCTCAAGGTGTGTCTGGATAGAATGTTTAGGAGTTGAGGTGTAATTTTAAGCACTCAAGAGCCCTTGAACTTTTGTAGACAATAATTTTTACATTTTACATGAAATATTACATGAAAATATTGTTCAATGAGTGAATTTTGAGAATTAAATATTGAACCCTAAACACGATCAAATTCTCTGAATATTTAGACATGGTCTAGTATGGTAATTTACATTAAATGTATACACTAGGTCTCACCTAATAACATGTCATCAAGCCTCACTCTAGCTTTCGAGGATGTGTGGGTGAAAAAATTAACAAACTATTTAGCATTGAGAAACACAAATAATTAGCTAAGGAGAAAAACTCCCTAGTGTGGAAACTTTAGAAAAAATATTAAGTTACTTATATATATTATATGGATTTATATTCAAAATAATAGAATCATTTTTACATCATGACCCCATAAGGCTACAAAATTTGGATTAAAACATAATGGCCAGAAGTTGCAAGATGATAATGAAGTCTGAAATTCTGATTTTTTGCATATGATGGAAAGTTCAGAAATACACTCCTGCTTATGGGGTATTTGACACTCTAGTGATTAATAAGATCCATGTCCATGAAATTCAATGATACTATTGATAATACTAGACATTCACTTACCACTAAGTACAAATGAGTAAGTTTTTGACATTTTTGGCCGCTCCTCTAAGTAGACAAAAATAAAGAATGCCCCATTTTCTGTACAAGGAGAGATTGACATTGCTCCTTAGTAAAAAATGGTTTCCTATGAAAATTAATTTCTTTAGTGGGTTCCACACCACTTTCCTAAAGAAAAAATGGGGTCATATCTAATTTTCTTACATAAGTTAATTCTTTCAAATTTTATAAGTGAAAACATATCATGAAAATAAAAAATAAACTTCAACTAATATGTTAGATCAACAAACAAATTGTTTCCTTGATTTTGATAAGCTAACCTAGACAATATGATACCAACATCTTTAGGAGAATTGATCCAAAAAATAGGAAATTAGGAATAAAAGGTTATAGAAATAATAATTAGAGACAAACACAACACTAAACAATATTAGAGTGTCCTTTATGATCAACAACTCTTGAAACTAATTATTTTTTGTGTAGATTCTAGATATTTCATATGGACTTGTCATTAATGACCACTTCCTAGTTTATATCCTATAACAACTCCCACTAACAATTTTTTTTTTGATACAGTATTTCACCTAAATAAATGCCGATCCTCTTAACCTTATATCTACTACAATTGAATTTAAATTGGATATTTTTCCTTATTTTCATTCCATAAGTTCCCTTCCTTATGAATTATTAACTTCTTAATTTCTTTCTCACTAGGCTATTACTTTTATTGCCACTTTCATTTTTATATACCACATAACTAGCTTCTACCTTTAACCCCTATACTTCTAACTTGAATTACCTTTCATTTTTCAATTAATTCAATGTCCCCTTTCCTAAATTCCATGCATAATATGAAATATTTAATTTCTATTTACATATTCATAACTCCATAGTGGGACATCTATCCTATTACCAAACCTTGGAGCATACGTTACAACTAATGGTAACTAAGAATATTTTGATGGTATTAATTATGGTTTCATTTCAACCCTTCCCATATATAGTGTTGGTCCTCTAATCGACCTATGACGTGTCCCCTTTCACATGACTTCACATGGTGTTCTGGCACCTTTGAACCTCCACATGTACGTTGGGGATCTGTTGTGAAAATGAACAGGTGATATCTCTTCTATAAGACCTTAAGGGTTTCGACTACTCTCTCTGGTTTTAATTTGTGATTTTGTCGATTTCTCAGCGGCCACTCTGGTCTCTGGCCTACATTATCCTTTCTCCACCATGATAGTAGTCAATAAGATCCTCCATTGTTGAGACCATTGAGCTATCAATCATAGAGTTAATTGATACACTACTGTACTTGAATTTCCTCAATGAGTTCGAGGGTTTGGACCTTCATCTATTACCAACTTCAGGATTTGTTGCCTCTGCATCCTCATGTAAAAAAAACTCATTTTGTTTCCAATTTATTATTGTTACATTTGGCTTTTTAGCAATTTTTGAGGTTTGGAGCTAAACATGTTTCATTTTATGATGTCAAAATAATGCCTCTAGCTTTTTTCCATTGGTTAAAATTCATTGATAAGGAAATTTGCACTTTTTTGTCTTAATGGTTTGCTAAATTTCCGCATTATTTTTATTCCAGGGTTAAAATGAATTTGGTTTGTGTGTATAGATGGACATTCCTATCTTCTGCAAGTAGCTACCGAAACTTCGCCAATTTTGGCATGGCAATGTCTTCCTCACCCATTCCACCACTTCGATGTGACTTCAATCTCAAGGTAAGATCAGTTGTGTCCCCCGTTCATGAAAATTTCATGCCTTTGTGCCACATTTCGATGGTGTAGGGTCCGCGTAATTGGGAATGATTTCATTGAGTATCAGTCTCTATTTTTTTCTAAGACCCCCAATTTGTCCTGGGTTATTGGCTTATGAACCTAGTCTTTATTTATAAATATTTTTTATAATACGAACTTACTTGGTTTAAGTCTTATACCTCTGTATTTTTTTTTTGTGATTTTTTTCCTAATTACCCTCACGCAGGGTATCTTATTTTGTGACAATATACATATATTTTCACGCTATTTGTTTGCCATATGTACACACCAAAATTTTGTAAATTTCTTTATTTCTACTTCTGGTTAAGATAATACTCTTTTATTCGTATTATCCTGAAATGATTTATCTCATAATACATTTCATAAGTCATTAGTACAATGTGTTTCACTATGGCTTTCCACCTTGTCTACCCCAATTTCAGTGTGATATTAAGCCATAAGTTCAAGTTTTAAGAATGGTTCAGTCCTTGGTATTTATTCCTGCAACCCTTCTTTTGCTATTTCACTTAATCTTAAAATTTATGTATAGTGTAACCTTGTTGTTGTAACTGCGTGAATGTTCATACTTTTTACCTCTCAGTTCCCACCCTACAGAGAGGGATTTTTTAATTTATAAAATGTATGTATTGTTATTCTAATGGTTCCTTCTTAGAATTCAGAACTTAAATGAATGATGTGTTTTTCTACTATAGCTTCTATTATACATAATATCTCTGTAGATGAGGTAGAGACAAATGACAATTTCGAAATTCTGTTATTACATACATTTAAGAATATCTAAATATATTAGTGAGTCATTGATAATCATCTTTCTTAGTTTGACATATTCAAAGGTTTAAATATTAATAAGGTCAATAATTTTTTAATTTATCCATATAGATTAATTGGTATAGACTAATGTATTTACGTACATTCTCATGGTCTATATCATCCTTACTTTATAAGGATTCTTACAAAATCGTTTTTTCATTCTTTATTCTCCCTTAAATTATATTGAAATTTAATGGTTCTCCATATTGCTAGTATAAATTATGACTATGAATTATATTCTGAGGTTCTCCACTCAAATTTTAATGCTTCATCATTTTTCCCAGTCATGATGGTCTCTAAGCATAATAGACATGTAAATATTTTAAATGTCTTATTTATTATTTAGTAATTGCCGAAGTATGTGTAACTTGTTATAAAATTAATACATTGTTTCTTCATGAATCCTACGTTGATCGTGAGGTTTGCATCATCTTGCTATATTTTCAATTCTTTTCTTATTTCTGCAATTCATACCCTACCAGTATTTATTCCAACATTGTTAATTATTTATTTCATTAAATTTTTATGTCTAATTTGGGTAGCCTGTTACCCATAATTATTCCTTCCTACTGAACCTGGAGTCGCAGGTATCAGTGTACGTCTCCTTCAGGTTAGTTCATTCCTAATTATTTTCTAATTAGTATACTAAATTATTATTCCATTGTAGTTAGTGTTCAGTTTAATGAAATTTTCCTACTTTTATATGCAGCCTTACAAGTGAAGGATAGACTTATCGACAAAGATTATCGTCAGGACATATAACTATCCTTTCTTATGTATATATATTCGTATACATACAATAAATTTTTATCATAGTTTACATTCTAATTATATTTTTCCCTTTGCAGGTTTATCCTTGTCGTAATAAAGTTAATAGTTAATTACTCCTCTTCCCCACTGGAACTGACATAGAATCCCTCTTTCTCATGTTGGTTGTGGCATAGTTCAGAGTTTAGAACATCTAACTAAATTATGCAATTTTGTAAATTTGATTTTAAGACCATATTGGTCTGAACAGGATTTATTTAAATTTCAATGTATATGTTATAAATTGGTTCTAATACTATAATATCTATGTCCTTGACCCTTTGAAGAGGAGTTTCAGTTGTTAGGGTCCCGTGATTTGGCTGATCGGCAAGCCAAATGACAGTGTAACATCAAACCAATCTTTGGAACCCAAGGACCTAGCCTTCCTGGACTCAGAGAGGGCTCTCTCTATTTGTGTAAGGGATATATGTGTGTTTGCTTATTGTGTTCTTGATTTTAGGCTAGTTATGAAGTAGGTTTTTCGTTTTGGTTTTTAAGTTGTGAGGGATGAATTGATCAAAGACTAAGATAGGTAAAAAATATGTCAGATCAATTGGGCTATGGGGTCGAAAAGGTCAAGAAAGCTTTCAGGTGGTGATACAAGGTTGTTGAAGGGCCGATTTGATTCGAGGTAAAATGGATCTTCGGGTAAAATGGAGTGAGATGGACATTAAATTTGTGAAGAACAAAGCATTTCAAGCATAACTAGTTTAATAGCCGACATAAACATGGTAGGGCTAACCATTAATCATGAGAAATGTAACTATAAACAGATCAATGCATAGAAATAAACATTCAAGCCATGCATAGAGATATATGACTCTCTAACTTTAGGAAATGGATATCAAAATTTGGGGAAATACATTTAAGACAAACAAACAACTCAAATCACTATGAAGGAATGCCTAAACATAGTATTCCAAGCTATTGGGCACTTTGAAGCAAGATTGCATAGTTTTAGGCAAAGAGCAAGATCAGTACAAGACCTCCTTGGTTCAACAAATGACAATCTAATCAATCAAAGAGAGGTTTTAGAGGTGTATCTATGACTAGCCATGAGTAAGAAGGGCATACCATGAATCATCCTTAGCATGCATGAAACCATAAATGAAACAAGTAAACGATATTCTTCAGTTATTTAAGAGCAATCAAGGATTTTTTAATATGACTAAGAATGAATAAAACATAGAAGCTATAAAGAAACAGGAAATTTGAGGTGCCTCCAAGGGCATGTCTCAAATATACTCTCTATTGTCTTATAGCAAGCAATAACATGGAATTATGAATGAAAACTAAGAAACAAAAGAGAGAGAGAGACACTATACCATTCTACCAAGTCATGGAATCCAACAACAATCCTCTTTCATCATCCAAAAAACATCCATGAAACTATCCAAAAGCATGAGACAAGTGTTTCTTCCAAGTTTGTATGACCATATATTGCTTCTATTCATTAAGTTCAGCCTCATTTACAATGAAATCCTTTGGAATATATAGGCCAAGGTGAGTAAAACCTCTTAGTTCAACTTGAAATCTCATTGGCCTATCCAAAATATCTGATTTTGTCCTTAAGGCTTTGCAAAGCCCAAGGCACAAAATATCTAATAAAATATCTCAAAAAAGCTAAAAAAGGGAAATATATTGAATTTTCATAACTAATCATGTACAAAAATAGCTAAACACACATTAGGAAAAGTCATTTTTGAGAGGTTCAATTTTTACAAAAATACTCAATAGATATATCAGCAGAAAGCCCTGTGACTTGCCGGCAACTTTTGGAGGCCTTCCCGATGTCAAAACGAGGCCCGGGATGGCTTGTTCGAAAGCTATGAATGTCTATTTTCTTAAAATAATTATTTTTCTCCAAACGGACCAATGAAAGTCCTCCAAAAAATAGACCTGTGTGTAAAAACCCAAAAAATAGGCCTTGCTGATAAATGGGGTAGAGTGTAGAAAAATAGAGTGTTTTTCGCCATTTTGAGGGAGAAAATGATCTTCAATTGATATGAAAATTGCTGAGTATATGACCCTGAAATTATAGCATCCAATGATACCATTTGCATCCTTTGAAGATGCCCCAAACTGAAATGGCAATGTCTATGAGTTTTAGGCAAAACCCAAAAATGACAAAAATCCAAAATTTGTCGAATTTCGCCCAATTTTGGTGAGAATGACCCTCAAGGGTTTTCAAAAACATCTTGTGAAGCTAAGGCCAAAATTTGGAGCTTTGAGGTGTCTTTCCTCAATTTTTGTGTCGGGCGCCTCATTTTAGCCTCCTTGAGTTTTTCCTGTACGACCTTAAATTTCCACTAGGCAAACTGATTGAGCTTCTTATAATGCCCGGTAATCCTCCGTTGAAGGTCCAAGTCTCTATTTGCCTTCTCCAACTTTTTCTCCAAGTGATCATTAACCCTCTCAAGCCATGCTTCTCGATTGTTCTCTATCTCTTGTGTGAACAATGTAGTGAGAGGGGTAGATTGTAGAAGGGCAACTTCTTCTTCCTTTTGTTTCTTAAGGGCTTTTTTGAGCCCCATGGTTTTTGGCCTCTTTCTCCTGGGTTGGTCTTCATCTTCACTCTCATCGAACTCACCCATGAGTTCCTCCAATCTCACTTGTGCTTTGGAGGCCTCTTTTTTGTATTTGATGGCCCGTGTCTCAATTACCGCCATATGGACACTCATGTATCTGTTTTGAATTTGCAAAAAGTGATTGAAGTTTCTAGCCCTCTCAAGATCAGTCCTCAAAGCATCAATTTAGTTTTCTCTATTGATTAAGAGAGTTTCAAGGATTCGGGCTTCATTTTCGCTATCATCACTTTGAATTTGAATTATGTTGAAATCCCTCTCCTTTTCATGGATACTTTCTTCTTTCTCCTTTCCTTTGCTTTGGGTGCCTCTTTTAGTCTTCCTCCCCTTGGGCAATTCGACAATGGGCTTCTTGGGAAATTTCCTCTTGCTTCGGAGGGCCCTAGTAACATTTGGATTTACAACTTTAGGCACCATTTTCCTTGATGTACGGGGCTTCGCCACTTTTGGAGAAGAGAGCATGGCCCCTTGCCTAGGAGAGGAAGCTAGCACATGCTCTATTGGCTCTTTGCCCTTGCTACTTTACTCATCATTCTTGCCACAGTCTTGGATTTCTTCATGGATGCCTTGACTGGCCTTTTGCATTTCTTTTTTAGGGCTGTCCTCCTCATTGTGTTGCATCTCTTCATCATGCTTCTATTCGTTTTCATGAGGATGTTGTTCTTTTTCATGAGGCTGCTAGTCATTTTCATGAGGCTGTTGTTCATCATCATGTGGCTACCTCTGTTCATCATGTTGCACCTGTTCATCATCATGTTGCTCATCATCATCTTCCTCTTCATCATCCCCTTCTTCATCATGAGGCTGCTCACCCTCACTGTGTTCTTCTTCCCCTTGCTGCCCTGTTTCATCATGATGTTGCTCATCATCATATTCTTCCTCTTGCCCGTGCTCTTCTTCCTCATCATGCTCTTTTTCTTGTTCAATGGGGAATTTGAGCTTCTTGGGAATGGGCTTGCTTGAAGAAGGAGAAGGATGGTGAGTGGAAGGTGAAGGAGATGTATGAAATGGAAGGATAGTGGTGAAATCCGGATGTGTAATGAAAGTATCCCAAGGGATTTCTTTCTTCTCAAGCTAATGAAGAATGATAATCTTGATGAGGGAGTGATGGAAGAGGCAGGTTGTCTGCTAAGAAGGAGGTTTTTTCTGAACAGTTGAGGCTATTTTCTCAATACTTCTATGTAGGAATAAAGGGAGATTTAACAATTTGGCTCTTGTGAAATGCATGAGCAACCAAATACGATAGGCATAGGCTCAAGAGAATCTTCCCTCGCAAGTGAAGTATTTCATGATTATCTTCATGAGGCGGGGGTAACTAGTCAATAGATATGAGAAGGGAAGAATGGATGGACATGAATCTCTATGCTTAGGTTTCAGAAAAGGCTTGTATTGTTCTGAGTCCAAGTGGCTTTGTTTAAACCACTTCTCTTCGACATAAGGGATTTTGGTGGCCTTTGAAATGGATCTTGGAGAGAATTTTAAATCTAGGACTGCCAGCTTAAAATGCTTCTCTTGAAATCTCAAAGCGCAAATATGTGTCAAAGGGGAATATATTTTCACCTCCTGCACCCTTTGACAAAACTCTAGACACCCAACCTCGTGAAAGTTAAACAAGACTGATGGATGGGCATTTACCTCTTCAATGGAAACAGGTTCAAAGCTCCTGTGAAGCCCACTCCTACTGTCTTGCCTGGGAGGCATCTTGTTTTGAATGTTCTTTGCAACACCAAGCTATCTCAAATGGCCTTTAGAATTTTTTTATCAACCACACCTTTGTCCTCCTTGTCAATCACTGTTTTCCTTCTTTGATGTTGATCAACAATTATTTGTCAAAATGAAACAAACTCAATCTTATCACTGTTTTTTTTTTGGGCCAAGTCTTTTGAAAAGAGATGTTTGTGGTTTGTTATTTGAACAATGATCCTTTGTGTTTTGAGAGAAACAAAACAACCTTGTTTTTAGACAAAAACAAAATCACCCTTCCCCAAACAACACTCTTCTGTTTTTCACTATTTCTTATACACAGGTAGAAAAAAACACCCTCAAATTGATTTAAAAGATCTTCATAACATACTCTGTTTTATGGAACAGAAGAGGCTGGACTAGTTTTCACTGTTTCACCATTCAAAGGGGACACTTTTGAAGTGATAAAGAATTTCAGACTATGATGACTGTTCTCAAATTAGGCTCATTGTTCTCACCTTACAAACACTGTGTTTACCTTACAAACACTGCTTTCACCTTATATTTTGCTAATAGAGGTTAGTTTTGTTTTATCGCTATTAGGACACCTTCAGCAATTTGAAAACCTCTACCACTCTGTTTTTTATCTTGTCATTATCATATGTTTCAAAACTTTGTTTGAAGGAAGTTTTAGTCCTTTTGAAAGTAATATAAACACACCCTAGCCTCCTACTGTAACAATATTTGTCAATACATTAACAAATCACCTTGATTTCCTACCAAGAACTTCACTTTTCAATCACTGTTTTAGTCCTAAAAAACATGGCATCAATCACCCCTTCAGAAATTCGAATGTACCAAGGGGCAATAAAAAATACCTTGAGGATGGCTTGTGGCCATTGCTTGATGATTTGAGCAGGTTTCACGACCTTTTGAAGGTGTTTTGGTCGTTCAAATAGGTGTGGCACGTTCAAAAGGAAGAGTGTCGCACAATGAAAAAGGTGTCGGGTCGACCTTTGGGCAGTGGCAATCGGTGCTACAGGCGCACTGCGTGCCAAGGAGGATGGAATCAGTAATTTTCCTCTAGGATATGAAGCCTCCTTGATTTTCCAAAATGAGGCTGTGAAGGTGAGGTTTGAGGTGCATGGCGATAATTTTGGTGATGAGCTTATAGGAGGAATTTCAAAGAGATATGGGCCTAAATCTAGAGAAGGAAGAGGGGTGGTTTTCTTTGGGGATAAGGGAAAGGAAGGTAGAATTGGTGTAGCCCCCAATTTTCTTCTTCCTTTTTTTCCATTGTATCATTTTAACAAGATCCTATTTTATTAGATCCCAATAAGTCCTATAGAAACTGATAGAAACCCCATCTGGCCCAGCTGCTTTATCTGGATGCAAGGCCCAGATCGCGTTTTTGACCTCTTCTTCATCAATTTCTTTGTTGAGTGCACTGTTCATATCCTCAGTAATCATGGTCGGAAGGCGCTGTAAGAGATCACAGTAATATTCCAACATTTTTGTCTCTGTTAGGAGGTCTTTGAAATGCATGGTGGCAACGCTTTTAATTACTTCATGATCCATTTTCATGTGGCCATCTGCATCGATGATGGCGGAAATATCATTCTTGGCTTTTTGAACTATGGCTTGCTTGTGAAAAAAGGAAGTATTTTTATCACCTACTTGAAGCCATAGATTTCTTGACTTAACCCACCATTTCTCCTCCTCTTTTCTATTGGCTATGTAGAGCTTCCAATATATATCCTTTTCCTGATTGAGGTGATCTTGGTTGAGGCCGTGAATTTCGATGTTGTTGTGGACATCATCCAATTTGGACTTAAGTTCAACCTTGGCCTTTTCCAGCTCTTTGTATTGATTTTTGGCCCAGTCCTTCAAGGCCAACTTAGTTTATTTTAACTTGGATTCCCATATAAAGGAGAGAGAACCTTCAATGTTTTTCATCCAAGTAATATGCACCAGCTGGTTTGCTTCCGAGATGTCATTCCAGAGAGGACTGTATTTGAAGGGAATGGGGCCAAGAGAGCGGTGATCACCAAAATTGAGTGTGATGGGATAGTGATTAGAGGCTGAACACAAGTAGTGGCAATGGAGTAGTATGAGAGAAGAGTGATAGCCACGAGGAATTTGTCAAGTCTTTCAATTATATTTCCTCTCCCAATTCTTTTGTTTCTCCAATTGTATCTGCGATTTTTTGGGGCAATGTCGACTAATTCTTGGTTTTGCATCATGTATTCAAGCTGATCTCGAGAAAGGTAAGGATTGAAATAGCCTCCCCTTTTCTCTTTTGCATGGAGGATTAAGTTGAAATCTCCTCCCATTATAATGTTGTTGTTGCCCTCATTGTCTATGTCTTCTTTAATGGAGCTCCAGCATAGTTCTTTGTCCCTGTGATGATTGGGGCCATAAACATTGTATACAATGACTATTTTTTGATCTCTGCAATTTTCTAGGGTCACTTTGATCCAATTTTGGTTTGTTGTAGTGTCTTTATGATTCCAAAGGGTGGCGAATCCACCAGAGGCTCCCCTTGATTCAGATAGGGTTCCACCATAATGCTTCATTTTTTCCATTATTTCTTTCATTTCCAAATCTCCCAGTTTTTTTTCCTGCAGGAGAATAATTTCTAGTTTCTCTTGATTTATTAAGTCTCTTAGGGCTGTTTTTTTGGAGGGATTCCCTAGACCCCTATTGTTCCATGACATGACTTTCATCATTAAAAAAAGGTTGTTTGGAGAGTTTCTTTCCCTCCTTGTTCCTTTTGTCTTGTATCCTTGTTGTTCTGAACAAAAATGTAAGTTTCGATGGGGTTATGTGTTCCCAATGCTATATCCTTTTGATAATTTTCATCACGGTGTTGCTTTGATGGTTTCCTTTCAGGGCCATGCTTTTTAGTGTTTTCTAGTGTTGCTCCATGCTCCTTCACACAGTTCCTTGTGATTCAGACAGAAGAAGGATCTTGGGAGGAGGAAGGAGGGTCAGGGACAGAGAGAGAGGGAAGAGGGGAATCAGGTTGGGAGGGAGAGGTAAGAAGGGGGGGATCCTCATTAGGGGGAGAGATGGAGGAAAATGGATTGGAGAGATCTAGCATGGATTTGGGGCGAGGGGGGGCGGGGGGAGCGGGGAGGAGGAGGAAGGTGTAGAAGCTTGATGGATTAGATCCAGGATAGAAGCAGATGATGAAGGGTTGGTTTTAGCAGGAGGCACTGCAAGGGTGTTACTCTTAGAGTTAGAGAAAGTCTTCTTTCTCTTCACAGTTTCCCATTGCGAGTTAGTCTCTGGGGTTTCAACATCAATAATTTTTTAACAACGATTAGCAAAGTGACCATAATTGTGACATACCTTGCATTTAAATGGGATCCGCTCATAGTCAACTTTCTGAATATGCATCCATTCATCTAATTTTATCTTGATAGCCTCGGGAAGGCCTTTGCCCAGATCCACCTCAACAAATATCTTGGCACACGTTGCATGTTATCCTTTGGCTCACTACAGTCAATGAATTTTCCAACTGTGTTCCCGATGGCTTGGAAAAAATCATCCCCCTAGCAGTGTAAAAGGAGGTGTGGGAGGTGCACCCAGACAGGAACAACATTTGGAATGTCAAGCTCAAGATCAAAATCCAACGTCCATTTGTCAGGGGCAAAATAGGGTCCATTTCTGAATATCATGTCCTTATCTTCTTTCGCCTCAAAATGAAAGGTGAAATATCCCCTTCCACAGAAGCGAATGGAAATTTTGTCGTTGATCTTGTCAGACCACTTGCACTCAACCCATCTTTGCACTGTCTTTGGCAAGGGCCAGAGTCTGGTGAGTTGACCAATGAGGCCCTTCTCAGTAAGAGAAAGGACAACCATGTGAGGTAGAGAAGGTGGAAGAATAACCTCCTTCAGTCCATCGAGTTTCTTAAAAAAATTGGAGATCATCGACCTAGGGCGAGGAGAGGCCAAAGAGTTGACAAGAGCAGATAAGGCTTGGGCCTGGATCAAAGAAGCAACCACCTTTGGGGAGGACTCCAGAGGGGCCATGCTTGAGCAAGGGGTATCAAGCCAGCAACCAGCTACTAGGGCACAACAACGTGGGCTTAGGCAGAGCGCAACAGCGCGGGCTCAGAGCGCAGTAGAGGGAAAAAAAAGTTAGAAATAATTTCAGAATTTAAATATTACAAACTAAGAAATAATTCAAATAATTTGGAATACATTGTTCATGGTAGCTTTCTCTGCAAGATACTGAGAAAAAATAATATAACATATAGATTAAAAAATGTAAGTATAGGTACTGATATTATGAAATAATAATATATTAATTATTCCAAACTTTCAAGTATAGAGTTAAATTGAAAAGTCGCAAATCAATCAATTTTCTGTGGGGTCCTATAGGAAATTAAAAAAATGATATAAATTTTCTTTTATACAAAGAAGGACATAGAAAAAAAGAGAGTATTGTTTAATATTAATAAATCATTACTATTAGAAATACTACGAAGTATATTCATGAAACCAAGATGGAAATCAAGTAGTGAATAAGATATAGAAGACAACTTATTATAAATTCATAAGTTTGATCTGCGAGGAAAAGTCGTAAAGAATTTTATTAACAGAGGACACACAAATTTATACCTCTGTTAGCACTTAAGTAGTTCAGAAATTATATAACAAAATTCAAAAAATTCTCGTTAACAATAATATATATTCTGACATGTACAAGTGCAAAAATATGTATGAGGAAGCCACAATACAAGTAATCTCACTTACCAGCGCAGAAGGCAGAGAAAATTATGGTGGTGTACATAGAATGAGTATGTTCATGCAAAAATATGTCACATCTAAGTAAAACCAAGAATGCATAGAGAAAACTGATGCAAGTTGAGGAATTAAAATTATACGAAAGAGGAATATAATTTTTATTTCCGTAAAAGCAGTAAACATATTTATAATTCTAATATATATCAATTTGGCAGCATTATGATAAAACAGAGATGACGTAGCAGAGGTATTTCATGTGAAAAATAAAATTTGAGATAATATAGAGAAAACCGAGAATCGAAATTATGGGGAAAAAATTCCAATGTCAGAAACAAAGGGAAATATATATTAAAGTTGTAGAAATTTAATGACCATCATACGATGACATACAACAAAACCAAAACAATTAAATTCGAATTCACTTAAAGGAATGATACGATTCTTTATTGTGAAAAAATAGTATGAAAATTCTTCATCTACAACAATAACATCAAATTAACAAAGAAATCCCAATCTGAATCATGGAACTGGGTATCGTTTCTAAATCGAAATATAGAATCTAGGTAATAACCCAGAACATCAAATTGGGGAAACCTCAATATTAAAAAGGAAATTGACATCGTATAACAAATTCGAAGAGAAAAGTTATAAAATCATTTTAATGATTGAAAGAAAATGATAATAACTTAGTAAGGTCAACCGAAATCAGCAAAAATAAATTAATTCAAATAAGCTGATGATTTCAGAGAAATTTCCCATAATTTGGTTACGGTGTCACAATTACAATTACAAATACAAAATTGGGAAAAGTTGTAAATTGGGAAAAGGCCTTTAATAAAAACTCAAATACAAAACTAGCACTCAGGAAATGTAAATTTCATTTGTAATAATTTGAAGACCTCGGCTAAGAGGATACGTACCTCATTCTTCTAGAGGCAAGGGGCACACTTGGATGAGGTTGAAATTATATACGATGCAATATTCCACCATTAAAACCAAAAACATTTATGAAACGTTGTAGTGGAAGCCAAATAAGTTTTATAGAGAAAATTCAATCAAGGAAATCGAAAATAAAAATATAAAAATTACCTGAGAAGTCTACGAGAAGTATATTCCACATTGGGGCATTTTATTTCTAGAGAAGGTAATACGAATTTCAGTAGTAATGCCCTCCATTGTTCGCAACAAGAAATGCAAGAAACCAGAGAAGAGGTTCTCTCTGCTAACTTTCGTCCAAAAGGGACACCCGACGAAATGAACAGAAAATGGAATGACTAAACCCTAGCCATAGTCAATCAGGGTTAGGAGAATATATGCATAAATCACAATCGCTTTCAATATCTCAGATCCGCCATACAAGTGTCCTGAAACTTAAATTTACCCATGCGATCTTCAGGTTCCAAAAGGACAGGCATTAAAAAGGGTTGAGAATTCGAAATGATAAGGAGTAAATGCATACAGGACTATCTCATCATTTTAATGAATCGAACCATAAAGACCATCCAACCAAAATTTAATGAAGCATAAAGTTAATTAAATTAAATTATAACATGGAAATGTCCATCGTTTCATAAACGTTTAAGGTAAGGTTTCATTGCCTATTGCGAATATGTCAAGATATGTGCGTTGTGTGGAATAATATATATGGGGAGGCATGACATATATATATTTTTAATGCACATAAATCCTAAGATAAGGGATCTAAAATATGTATTTTTTTATGTCACCATAGCATAAAAGGATATATAGGATGCATATATGGGTGATATAATATTAAATTTCGTTGATATGTATGATCATAATATTTAGTAAATGTAGTTGTGGGTAAGGTACATACCATAACACTAAATAATAATAATTGCTAGTAAGTTATAGTGATATATTATAACTTTAAGAAAATAGAATGTAGTAGTGAAAAGAATTTTAATGAAAGAAAATAAATTTAGCTAAGTGTAACTTAGGGTTTATAAATATAAATTATTCTAAGGTTTTAGCTAAAGAGAGTTGTAGCTTATAAGGAATAATGGCAAGCAATAAGAGTTAGAAGTAAAGATTAAATACATGGTACATTATGTATGTTAGTCGATATAAGAGGGTTCCTTTGTGGATAAAGAAGTGTAACTCTTAATAAGAAGAATTTTTAAATAAAGGTGGGACTCAAACCAACATTTCAATGCTGAAATTGAATATGAGAAAATAAAATAAATATTGCTTATGGTTACACTTTTATTGTAAAATTTGTCATGAAGAATATTTCAGAAAAGACACTGAACAAACCAAAATTACTATAAAAAGAAAAAAAAAAATTGGTGAGTTGGAGTCGTTACAATCATCATTGTCTTCATCAACATTTTCAGGTGTTATTATGCCAAAGAGGAAAATTGATAAATAATTTGAAAAATAATGGATAACAATCATAAAAATGGAACCATGTCATCATTTTTCTTATCATGAACTCTATAAGAAATATAAGAAAGTGAAACCCAATATCCTCACTTCTAGAGAAACAAATAGTAAAATCAAAACATTCATGGAATCGAAACTCTAAGGAAACATTATGTAACATTGCACTATTAATAACCACAACTTCCACAGATTGATCAATCACCCTTGCATAATTTATTTACACTTTTTAGATATGTTTTCAGCTAAGATGTACACCTATATTTGGAAAAATAATCTAATCCCACATGGTATAGTCTTCAAGCCACAATTCTTAAACAAGGGGTTGTCACTTATTACCAAATCTGAAATTTGCGCCTTAAATATTATACCTTGTGGGGTTAGAAACTTTTCCCATATTTAGGTTTACATCTTAAGTGAGAAAATATTATGGCGTCGTTGTTAGGAAATAAAATATGACACTATATGGGTATAAAAATACAAGTCTACCCTCAAGGTGTGTCTGGATAGAATGTTTAGGAGTTGAGGTGTAATTTTAAGCACTCAGGAGCCCTTGAACTTTTGTAGACAATAATTTTTACATTTTACATGAAATATTACATGAAAATATTGTTCAATGAGTGAATTTTGAGAATTAAATATTGAACCCTAAACACGATCAAATTCTCTGAATATTTAGACATGGTCTAGTATGGTAATTTACATTAAATGTATACACTAGGTCTCACCTAAGAACATGTCATCAAGCCTCACTCTAGCTTTCGAGGATGTGTGGGTGAAAAAATTAACAAACTATTTAGCATTGAGAAACACAAATAATTAGCTAAGGAGAAAACTCCCTAGTGTGGAAACTTTAGAAAAAATATTAAGTTACTTATATATATTATATGGATTTATATTCAAAATAATAGAATCATTTTTACATCATGACCCCATAAGGCTACAAAATTTGGATTAAAACATAATGGCCAGAAGTTGCAAGATGATAATGAAGTCTGAAATTCTAATTTTTTGCATATGATGGAAAGTTCAGAAATACACTCCTGCTTATAGGGTATTTGACACTCTAGTGATTATAAGATCCATGTCCATGAAATTCAACGATACTATTGATAATACTAGACATTCACTTACCACTAAGTACAAATGAGTAAGTTTTTGACATTTTTGGCTGCTCCTCTAAGTAGACAAAAATAAAGAATGCCCCATTTTCTGTACAAGGAGAGATTGACATTGCTCCTTAGTAAAAAATGGTTTCCTATGAAAATTAATTTCTTTAGTGGGTTCCACACCACTTTCCTAAAGAAAAAATGGGGTCATATCTAATTTTCTTACATAAGTTAATTCTTTCAAATTTTATAAGTGAAAACATATCATGAAAATAAAAAATAAACTTCAACTAATATGTTATATCAACAAACAAATTGTTTCCTTGATTTTGATAAGCTAACCTAGACAATATGATACCAACATATTTAGGAGAATTGATCCAAAAAATAGGAAATTAGGAATAAAAGGTTATAGAAATAATAATTAGAGACAAACACAACACTAAAAAATATTAGAGTGTCCTTTATGATCAACAACTCTTGAAACTAATTATTTTTTGTGTAGATTCTAGATATTTCATATGGAATTGTCATTAATGACCACTACCTAGTTTATATCCTATAACAACTCCCACTAACAATTTTTTTTTCATACAGTATTTCACCTAAATAAGTGCCGGTCCTCTTAACCTTATCTCTGCTACAATTGAATTTAAATTGGATATTTTTCCTTATTTTCATTCCATAAGTTCCCTTCCTTATGAATTATTAACTTCTTAATTTCTTTCTCACTAGGCTATTAATTTTATAGCCACTTTCATTTTTGTATACCACATAACTAGCTTCTACCTTTAACCCCTATACTTCTAACTTGAATTACCTTTCATTTTTCAATTAATTCAATGTCCCCTTTCTTAAATTCCACGCATAATATGAAATATTTAATTTCTATTTACATATTCATAACTCCATAGTAGGACATCTATCCTATTACCAAACCTTGGAGCATACGTTACAACTAATGGTAACTAAGAATATTTTGATGGTATTAATTATGGTTTCATTTCAACCCTTCCGATATATAGTGTTGGTCCTCTAATGGACCTATGACGTGTCCCCTTTCACATGACTTCACATGGTGTTCTGGCACCTTCGAACCTCCACATGTACATTGGGGATCTGCTATGAAAATTAACAGGTGATATCTCTTCTATAAGACCTTAAGGGTTTCAACTACTCTCTCTGGTTTTCATTTGTGATTTTGTCGATTTCTCGGCGGCCACTCTGGTCTCTGGCCTACATTATCCTTTCTCCACCATGATAGTAGTCAATAAGATCCTCCATTGTTGAGACCATTGAGCTATCAATCATAAAGTTAATTGATACACTACTGTACTTGAATTTCCTCAATGAGTTCGAGAGTTTGGACCTTCATCTATTACCAACTTTAGGATTTGTTGCCTCTGCATCCTCATGTAAAAAAAATTCATTTTGTTTCCACTTTATTATTGTTACATTTGGCTTTTTAGCAATTTTTGAGGTTTGGAGCTGAACATGTTTCATTTTATGATGTCAAAATAATGCCTCTAGCTTTTTTCCATTGGTTAAAATTCATTGATAAGGAATCTTGCACTTTTTTGTCTTAATGGTTTGCTAAATTTCCGCATTATTTTTATTCCAGGGTTAAAATGAATTTGGTTTGTGTGTACAGATGGACATTCCTATCTTCTGCAAGTAGCTACTGAAACTTCACCAATTTTGGCATGGCAATGTCTTCCTCACCCATTCCACCACTTCGATATGACTTAAATCTCAAGGTAAGATCAGTTGTGTCCCCCATTCATGAAAATTTCATGCCTTTGTGCCACATTTCGATGGTGTAGGCTCCGTGTAATTGGGAATGATTTCATTGAGTATCAGTCTCTATTTTTTTCTAAGACCCCCAATTTGTCCTGGGTTATTGGCTTATGAGCCTAGTCTTTATTTATAAATATTTTTTATAATACGAACTTAATTGGTTTAAGTCTTATACCTCTGTATTTTTTTTTTGTGATTTTGTTCCTAATTACCCTCACGCAGGGTATCTTATTTTGTGACAATATACATATATTTTCACGCTATGTATGAAATTTTTTTGCCATATGTACATACCAAAATTTTGTAAATTTCTTTATTTCTACTTCTGGTTAAGATAATACTCTTTTATTCGTATTATCATGAAATGATTTATCTCATAATAAATTTCATAAGTCATTAGTACAATGTGTTTCACTATGGCTTTCCACCTTGTCTACCCCAATTTCAGCGTGATATTAAGCCATAAGTTCAAGTTTTAAGAATGGTTCAGTCCTTGGTATTTATTCCTGCAACCCTTCTTTTGCTATTTCACTTAATCTTAAAATTTATGTATAGTGTAACCTTGTTGTTGTAACTACGTGAATGTTCATACTTTTTACCTCTCAGTTCCCACCCTACAGAGAGGGATTTTTTAATTTATAAAATGTTTGTATTTTTATTCTAATGGTTCCTTCTTAGAATTCAGAACTTAAATGAATGATGTGTTTTTCTACTATAGCTTCTATTATACATAATATCTCTGTAGATGAGGTAGAGACAAATGACAATTTCCAAATTCTGTTATTACATACATTTAAGAATATCTAAATATATTAGTGAGTCATTGATACTCATCTTTCTTAGTTTGACATATTCAAAGGTTTAAATATTAATAAGGTCAATAATTTTTTAATTTATCCATATAGAGTAATTGGTATAGACTAATGTATTTACGTACATTCTCATGGTCTATATCATCCTTACTTTATAAGGATTCTTACAAAATCATTTTTTCATTCTTTATTCTCCCTTAAATTATATTGAAATTTAATGGTTCTCCATATTGCTGGTATAAATTATGACTATGAATTATATTCTGAGGTTCTCCACTCGGATTTTAATGCTTCATCATTTTCCCCAGTCATGATGGTTTCTAAGCATAATAGACATGTAAATATTTTAAATGTCTTATTTATTATTTAGTAATTGCTGAAGTATGTGTAACTTGTTATAAAATTAATACATTGTCTCTTCATGAAGCCTATGTTGATCGTGAGGTTTGCATCATCTTGCTATATTTTCAATTCTTTTCTTATTTCCGCAATTCATACCCTACCAGTATTTATTCCAACATTGTTAATTATTTATTTCATTAAATTTTTAAGTCTAATTTGGGTAGCCTGTTACCCATAATTATTCCTTCCTACTGAGCCTGGAGTCGCAGGTATTGGTGTACGTCTCCTTCAGGTTATTTCATTCCTAATTATTTTCTAATTAGTATACTAAATTATTATTCCATTGTAGTTAGTGTTCAGTTTAATGAAATTTTCCTTCTTTTATATGTAGCCTTACAAGTGAAGGATAGACTTATCCACAAAGATTATCGTCAGGACATATAACTATCCTTTCTTATGTATCTATATTCGTATACATACAGTAAATTTTTATCATAGTTTACATTCTAATTATATTTTTTCCCTTTGCAGGTTTTTCATTGTCATAATAAAGTTAATAGTTAATTACTCCTCTTCCCCATTGGAACTGACATAGAATCCCTCTTTCTCACGTTGGTTGTGGCACAGTTCAGAGTTTAGAACATGTAACTAAATTATGCAATTTTGTAAATTTGATTTTAAGACCATATTGGTCTGAACAGGATTTATTTAAATTTCAATGTATATGTTATAAATTGGTTCTAATACTATAATATCTATGTCTTCGACCCTTTGAAGAGGAGTTTCAGTTGTTAGGGTCTCGTGATTTGGCTGATCGACAAGCCAAATGACCTTGTAACATCAAACCAATCTTTGGAACCCAAGGACCTAGCCTTTCTAGACTCAGAGATGGCTCTCTCTATTTGTGTAAGGGATATCTGTGTGTTTTCTTATTGTGTTCTTGATTTTAGGCTAGTTATGAAGTAGCTTTTTGGTTTTGGTTTTTAAGTTGTGAGGGATGAATTGATCAAAGACTAATATAGGTAAAAAATATGTCAGATCAACTGGGCTATGGGGTCGAAAAGGTCAAGAAAGCTTTCAGGTGGTGATACAAGGTTGTTGAAGGGCCGATTTGATTCGAGGTAAAATGGATCTTTGGGTAAAATGGAGTGAGAAGGACATTAAATTTGTGAAGAACAAAGCATTTCAAACATAACTAGTTTAATATACGACATAAACATAGTAGGGCTAACCATTAATCATGAGAAATGTAACTGTAAACTGATCAATGCATAGAAATAAACATTCAAGCCATGCATAGAGATATATGACTCTCTAACTTTAGGAAATGGATATCAGAATTTGGGGAAATACATTTAAGAAAAACAAACAACTCAAATCGCTATGAAGGAATGCCTAACCATTGTATTCCAAGCTATTGGGCACTTTGAAGCAAGATTGCATAGTTTTAGGCAAAGGGCAAGATCAGTACAAGACCTCCTTGGGTCAACAAATGACAATCTAATCAATCAAAGAGAGGTTTTAGAGGTGGATCTATGACTAGACATGAGTAAGCAGGGCATACCATGAATCATACTTAGCATGCATGAAACCATAAATGAAACAAGCAAACAATATTCTTCAGTTATTAAAGAGCAATCAAGGATTCTTTAATATGACTAAGAATGAAGAAAACATAGAAGCTATAAAGAAACAGGAAATTTGAGGTGCCTCTAAGGGCATGTCTCAAATATATTCTCTATTGTCTTATAGCAAGCAAGAACATGGAATTATGAATGAAAACTAAGAAACAAAAGAGAGAGAGAGAGAGACACTATACCATTCTACCAAGTCATTGAATCCAACAACAATCCTCTTTCATCATCCAAAAAACATCCAAGAAACTATCCAAAAGCATGAGACAAGTGTTTCTTCCAAGCTTGTATGACCATATATTGCTTCTATTCATTAAGTTCAGCCTCATTTACAATGAAAGCCTTTGGAATATATAGGCCAAGGTGAGCAAAACCTCTTAGTTCAACATGCAATCTCATTGGCCTATCCAAAATATTTGATTTTGTCCTTGAGGCTTTGCAAAGCCCAAGGCACAAAATATCTAATAAAATATCTCAAAAAAGCTAAAAAAGGGAAATATATTGACTTTTCATAACTAATCATGTACAAAAATAGCTAAACACACATGAGGAAAAGTCACTTTTTAGAGGTTCAACTTTTACAAAAATACTCAATAGATATATCAGCAGAAAGCCCTGTGACTTGCCGGCAACTTTTGGAGGCCTTCCCGATGTCAAAACAAGGCCCGTGATGGCTTGTTGGAAAGCTACGAATGTCTATTTTCTGAAAATAATTAGTTTGCTCCAAACGGACCAATGGAAGTCCTCCAAAAAATAGACCTGTGTGTAAAAACCCAAAAAATAGGCCTTGTTGATAAATGGGGTAGAGTGTAGAAAAATAGAGTGTTTTTCGCCATTTTGAGGGAGAAAATGATCTTCAAATGATATGAAAATTTCTGAGTATATGCCCCTGAAATTATGGCATCCAATGATACCATTTTCATCCTTTGAAGATGGCCCAAACTGAAATGGCAATGTCTATGAGTTTTAGGCAAAAACCCAAAATTTGTCGAATTTCACCCAATTTTGGCGAGCATGACCCTCAAGGGTTTTGAGAAACATTTTGTGAAGCTAAGGCCAAAATTTGGAGCTTTGAGGTTTCCTTCCTCAATTTTTGTGCCGAGCGCCTCCTTTTAGCCTCCTTGAGTTTTTCCTGTACGACCTTAAATTTCCACTCGGCAAACCGATTGAGCTTCTTATAATGCCCGGTCATCCTTCGTTGAAGGTCCAAGTCTCTATTTGCCTTCTCCAACTTCTTCTCCAAGTGATCATTAACCCTCTCAAGCCATGCTTCTCGATTGTTCTCTATCTCTTGTGTGAACAATGTAGTGAGAGGGGTAGATTGGAGAAGGGCAACTTCTTCTTCCTTTTGTTTCTTAAGGGCTTTTTTGAGCCCCATGGTTTTTGGCCTCTTTCTCCTGGGTTGGTCTTCATCTTCACTCTCATCGAACTCACCCATGAGTTTCTCCAATCTCACTTGTGCTTTGGAGGCCTCTTTTTTGTATTTGATGGCTCGTGTCTCAATTACTGCCATATGGACACTCATCTATCTGTTTTGAATTTGCAAAAAGTGATTTAATTTTGTAGCCCTCTCAAGATCAGTCCTCAAATAATCAATTTGGTTTTCTCTATTGATTAAGAGAGTTTCAAGGATTTGGGCTTCATTGTCGCTATCATCACTTTGAATTTGAATTATGTCGAAGTCCCTCTCCTTTTCATGGCTACTTTCTTCATTCTCCTTTCCTTTGCTTTGGGTGCCTCTTTTAGTCTTCCTCCTCTTGGGAAATTCAACAATGGGCTTCTTGGGCAATTTCCTCTTGCTTCGGAGGGCCCTAGTAAAATTTGGAGTTACAACTTTAGGCACCATTTTCCTTGATGTCCGAGGCTTGGCCACTTTTGGGGAAGAGAGCATGGCCCCTTGCCTAGGAGAGGTAGCTAGCACATGCTATATTGGCTCTTCGCCCTTGCTACTTTACTCATCATTCCTGCCACTGTCTTGGATTTCTTCATGGATGCCTTGACTGGCCTTTTGCATTTCTTTTTTAGGGCTGTCCTCATCACTGTGTTGCATCTCTTCATCATGCTTCTATTCTTTTTCATGAGGCTGTTGTTCTTTTTCATGAGGCTGCTGGTCATTTTCATGAGGTTGTTGTTCATCATCATGTGGCTACCTCTGTTCATCATGTTGCACCTGTTCATCATCATGTTGCTCACCATCATGTTGCTCATCATCATCTTCCTCTTCATCATGCCCTTCTTCATCATGAGGCTGCTCACCCTCACTATGTTCTTCTTCCCCTTGCTGCCCTGTTTCATCATGATGCTGCTCATCATCATATTCTTCCTCTTGCCCATGCTCTTCTTCCTCATCATGCTCTTTTTCTTATTCAATGGGGAATTTGAGCTTCTTGGGAATGGGCTTGCTTGAAGAAGGCGAAGGATGGTGAGTGGAAGGTGAAGGAGATGTATGAAATGAAAGGACAGTGGTGAAATCCAGATGTGTAATGAAAGTATCCCAAGGGATTTCTTTCTTCTCAAGCTAATGAAGAATGATAATCTTGATGAGGGAGTGATGGAAGAGGCAGACTGTCTGCTAAGAAGGAGGTTTTTTCTGAATAGTGGAGGCCATTTTCTCAATACTTCTATGTAGGAATAAAGGGAGATTTAACAATTTGGCTCTTGTGAAATGCATGAGCAACCAAATATGATAGGCATAGGCTCAGGAGAATCTTCCCTCGCAAGTGAAGTATTTCATGATTATCTTCATGAGGGGGGGGGTAACTAGTCAATAGATATGAGAAGGGAAGAATGGATGGAAATGAATCTCTATGCTTAGGTTTCAGAAAAGGCTTGTATTGTTATGAGTCTAGGTGGCTTTGTTTAAACCACTTCTCCTTGACATAAGGGATTTTGGTGGCCTTTGAAATGGATCTTGGAGAGAATTTTAAATCTAGGACTGCTAGCTAAAAATGCTTCTCTTGAAATCTCAAAGCGCAAAGATGTGTCAAAGGGGAATATATTTTCACCTCCTGCACCCTTTGAAAAAACTATAGACACCCAACCTCATGAAAGTTAAACAAGACTAATGGATGGGCATTTACCTCTTCAATGGAAACAAGCTCAAACCTCCTGTGAAGGCCACTCCTACTGTCTTGCCTGGGAGGCATCTTGTTTTGAATGTTCTTTGCAACACCAAGCTATCTCAAATGGCCTTTAGAATGTTTTTCTCAACCACACCTCTGTCATCCTTGTCAGTCATTGTTTTCCTTCTTTGATGTTGATCAAAAAATATTTGTCAAAATGAAACAAACTCAATCTTATCACTATTTTTTTTTGGGCCAAGTCTTTTTTCAGAGATGTTTGTGGTTTGTTATTTGAACAATGATCCTTTGTGTTTTGAGAGAAACAAAACAGCCTTGTTTTTAGACAAAAACAAAATCACCCTTCCCCAAACAACACTCTTCTGTTTTTCACTGTTCCTTATACACAGGTAGAAAAAAACACCCTCAAATTGATTTAAAAGATCTTCATAACATACTCTGTTTTATGGAACAGAAGAGGCTGGACTATTTTTCACTGTTTCACCATTCAAATGGGACACTTTTGAAGTGATAAAGCATTTAAGACTATGACGACTATTCTCAAATTAGGCTCATTGTTCTCATCTTACAAACATTGTGTTTACCTTACAAACACTTCTTTCACCTTATATTTTGCTAATAGAGGTTAGTTTTGTTTTATCACTGTTAGGACACCTTCAGCAATTTGAAAACCTCTACCATTGTGTTTTATGTCTTGTCATTAGCATATGTTTCAACACTTTGTTTGAAGGCAGTTTTAGGCCTTTTGAAAGTAATATAAACACACCCTAGCCTCCTACTGTAACAATATTTGTCAATACAGTAACAAATCACCTTGATTTCCTACCAAGAACTTCACTTTTCAATCACTGTTTTAGTCTTGAAAAACATGGCATCAATCACCCCTTCAGAAATTAAAATGCACCAAGGGGCAATAAAAAATACCTTGAGGATGGCTTGTGGCAATTGCTTGATGATTTGAGCAGGTTTCAAGACCTTTTGAAGGTGTTTGGTCATTCAAATAGGCACGGCACGTTCAAAAGGAAGAGTGTCGTGCAATGAAAAAGGTGTTGGGTTGACCTTTGGGCAGTGGCGATCGGCGCTACAGGCGCACTGCGCGCCACTACAGGCACGTCGCGCCACCATTATAAGCCTTTGTAATTTCTGCTCTAAACGTGTCGCGCGCTTTTCTAGGCGCACCGTGCAGGCTTTAAGCCTCTAAAAACTCTACAAATGACTTGAAATTTCTTGCTTGGTCCGGTGAACAGCCAGGGGAGATGTCACTTGCGTTTTGAAATGCACAATGAGACTTGGAAATGGTCAATTACTCCCTACCTCTTATATGAAAGAAAAATCAAATGTTTCATATAATGCTTTAGAGGGTTTGTATGTTTGAAAATACTTTTTGTTTTGTCAAAACATGAGCCATTGCCTTTGCAATTTTATCATTTTAAAACACTATAAAGACTCCTCTTCGAACAATTCCTTAACAAGATGTTGCGGTCGACTTTTGAAAGGAAACATAGTGATGGTTCTCATTGAAGTAAAAAGGCCTTTTAAGAAACTGCAAACCCCTTCTACTACCTTTTCATTGTTTCTTATTAAAGAAGAAACTCTATCACTTCTGCCTATTGCTGACCTTTTTTAAAAGGAAAAGCCTTGCTCAAAGACAAATAAATGATCTAGATGCATCTTTTGCATGATATTTCTCTTTGACTGTGGGTGAAACTTAGATGCATTTACCTGGGTTTCACCATAATTTTTTTATCAAAAGGAACTCCTTTTGAAAACCCTTCCTACAATCAAATGCAATAGCAAGATTTTTTTCATGTTTTCATGAAGAAAAAGGCCTTTGTTCATGACAGTGGCATTTTTCATTTGCTTTGAGTTTTGTTCCCGAACTTGAAACACATGCCATATCCTTTCTTACACATTCATGAACTTATGTGTCTATTTGCAAAGACTCCTTCAGAAGCCAGGCTTAGGTTACCTTCTTGTCCATTTTGATGAGTTTTTTGAAAAATATCTTCATGGAAAGGAAGAGAAAACCTTCTTTGAATCATCAACATCACTCTTTGGCTTATGTTTAACCTAGCTCTCCACTCATAAACCTTGAATGGATTTCCACTAATTTCAACTCTATTTTTTAAAGGAAAAAAATGGCTATATTTCATGTCTGTTGATCAAGGAGAGGGATCTTCGGAAACTCTTAATGAAATTACATACTTTAGCAGGGTTTGTTCATTTTGGCTTTAGATTTCCTTTGAAGGAGATCTCTGATAGGTGATAAGTCAAACCTATTTGATTATTACAATACCACTGCTTTCCCTCTGTTTTTAACACCATTTTTCTATCCATAAGCCTTTAGTTGCTTTCATATTGCACTTAAAACCTACTTTTCAATCAGTGAAACCTATAGTGAATCTTTGAAACACCATTTCTATGTTAGTGGTCTTCATATATTGGAGAAAAGGTGTTAAACAAGTTCTTCAGGCAGTTTTCAATCATTGTTATATGTGTGCCCTTTAAATGAGGCCATACCTCTGTTCCTGGCCCTCTTCTTATTATATGAAGGAGGCATTTTCTCAGTCTTTCAACCCTCTGCTGATGTATGGAGGAGGTTTTCTCAGTGATGCCATTTCATCAGCTTTCAAATAGTGTTATCTTTCCTTTCACTGCCTATTCATACTCAAGCAAATGAAAATGACAAATTGACAATATGCCATGATGGGCATTTCTTTGATACATGTAATTCTGTTGTCAAATACCTTTTTGCCTCTTTAGACATCACCAGCAACCTGACCAGTATCTGCTATTCATAAATCACTAACCTTTGGACTGTGTTTGCAGGAGCTTATTGAAATAGCTCTCTGTCCTATAGCTTCATCCCAGGCTCAAAACCACATTAGAAGGAGTTGTCTTCTCATTTTAATTTTAATACTATCTTCTGGAACACTAGTACACTTCTGTTATGGAAAAAGACATTGAGACACTTGTAAATATACCTAACATCAATTTGACATGTGGCATAGGTATTGCTGAGACATCAAGGCTTGTTAGTGGCACGACCTAAGGGTGTAATCAAGTTTTATTTGCAGAATAGGAAGGTCATCTAGGACTGGTTGATATTAGATAGAGGTTCTTTTGGCTTTAGGATAGTTTGCCAAGGGAAAATCGCCTAACGCGCCACTACCTAACCTATGGGAGACTTTTTGGATAGATTTGGATATTAGCTGCTAGAAAACTTGGCTTTAACAACTAGTCATCATCGACAGGTGAAAAATACTGATGACTAACAGTGGTTCCATTTGGCGAGGGCAGCTCCTTTTCAGGAGCTGTCTAGAATTTCAGATCTCGGTTCTTTGAAGACCAGTGCCTTTATCCATTGGCACAAATTTCTTTCTTCCTTGATGCTATTTCTGAAATTTGACAGCATGATTAACATAAACGATATTTCTACCTACCCCACTATATTTCCTAACATTTTTTTCTTCTTCTTTTTGGTGCACTTGGACTAGCAACCCTTTGGCATAATATTTTTGAAAAATGGCACTATCTAGTTCTACACTTACATCCACCGGGAGTTCAGATTAAGCTGATGAACTCCTTTGTTTCTCTACCTATGCTAGATCAACTGCCAAGGTTAAGATTTTTGACAGGATTTTATTCTCTAATCTAAAACACGAAATTGAAAAATGACCAAATCAGAATTAGACAGTCTGATTTTTTATGGAATCATGGCATGAAAGACAAGCTGCACATAAATATTATTTTGCATAAAATGAAATCTAGAAAAACAAGGCTAGGATACATAATTTGTTTTCCATCCCTGCTTTCCTCTTTGGTTTTGTTTTGAGCATGTGGAACCAGTATCTTTTCCTAATCTAGTCTCTTTGATAAGTCAAGCTTACACAATGTTGACTATCTTTTCCTCTCACTAACTTATCAGCAAATAAATTTAAAACATGTTTAGTTATGATTAGGCTAGATAACTGAACAAGACATTTGAGCACTAGTAGCGGCATTTAGACTTGCGCGCTTTCCGAATGACTATTTTTTGAACATGGGGCTTTCTTTCTATTTTTCAAACCGCCCTCTTTTTCTATTGTTTTTGAATTTTCTGTTTTTGATTTATTTTTCAAACACTGGTATATACAATGATTGAAAATGTTTTAAGTCACAAATCTTGGAAATGGTGAAACTTAAGCATCATATCTTCATAAGGATCTCCTACCACTCTTGGTCCACTCAACTCTTGAAAAGAAAATTTTGGAAAATTTTCTCTTTCAAGCATGACATAAGGATTCATGCATGAAACTTTGAACAACCCTGTATCTTCCCGCTGTACCTCTTTATACCTCTGATTTCCACTCCTTCTTTTGCTGTACATCTTTTTCAAATATTGTAGATATTATTTGTTATTTTTGAAGTATATGATGACATCATCAAGGTACATCAAAATGTAGAAATTCAAGACTGGAAACATGGCTTTTAGGAGCATATTTTTTGTGTCAAGTGGTTTTGCAATTCTGGGTTTGAAAATGGGACTACTTCCAGCACACTTGAAATTGTTTTTGAGTTGTTCGCTTTGTAAAGGAATCGTTTGGCTATAACCTGAAACATCATCTTGCAATGACATATGATTAAAAGCACTTATCATTGGTATATCATGGTCTTGGGCAGGAAGGATAAATTTTTTGTCACAAGGGTGTGTATTAGTGCTTCTAAAATCAAAACATATCCTATGACCAGCTATTTTATATTTGACTATTACTGTTTGGTCTAAATTTTTGTATTTTCTTTTGTCGAAGTTGTTTCTCAGAGTGATGGTAGTGGCATATTGTTTCTCACTATTTTCTCTATATGAAGTAGTATTTTGAACAAGATTACAAATTCTAGTAGTTCTAAGTCTTTGGTGGAGTGACATAATGTTTGCTAGTTCAAGCAACTTAGGTATATTTGGGCAACAGTCATCATATCCTTTCCTAAGAAGTTTATCAGACATTTTTTCTGGATTTTGAGTTGTTATGGCTATAGTCAAGCTTTTATTTGAAGGGGTAGAGTTATGTGTTGGTAAATATTTAATGTATGGTAAGAATATTAGGCTCTCCTGCCCCTGACTACCAAAGATGTTTGTGATATGCAAGTCTTCTAATGCCTCTGTTCTGAAAAAATCTCCTGATGTTATTGTTGATGTTTGCCTAAGGTTTGAGCAATTTTCTTGATGGTACATAATGGTTTTTGCATCTTACACTATCCCTGTTTCAAAAGGAACCAACTCTCTGTCCTCAATACATAACTGATCATGGTCATGATAATTCTGAGTGTCTAGTTAATCATAGAGAACTTGGGGCTGCTGATGTGGTGGGTCTAAGTTTGTTTCAATTTCTCCTGATTGTTCTTCAATGTCCTCATCAGTGTGTAAAATGAAAGAGTTCAAAACAGAATGCAAGGAGTACATCGGGATGTTATATGGCCTTTCCTGACTGCTGATCATATATTTCATGTGTGATTCCTGATAGAGTATTCTAGTTTGGTCAAATATAGGAATGGTGGCGTAGGACATATCATGTTGAATATTCCCTTGAAGCTTAGCTCCCCAAGATCTGGATAAAAGCATTCCATACTTGGGAGGGATGTCTGCTACCACTATATCAATGTTCAGGTGTTTTGCAGGTACTTGGACCAAACTGAAACAAAGATATTTTATCAAGACTAGACATTTGACTCTACTCGAATCAAATGAATATAACTCTTTATATGGTCTTGTGATTTCTAGGCCTAATCTTTCCATTACAACCTTTGGCATGAGATTATGCGAGGCCCCGAAGTCTAGCATGGCATTGTGTAAGATTTGGTCATGGATATTCAAACTGATGTAAAAGGGAAGAGTGGTTCCTTCTTGGAATTTCCCTTCTATTTTTGGACCAAACAACACTTCAGGAGTGTCATCAGCTAGATTAAGGGTGTTAGCATCATTTCCTATATTCAGGACCTTTAACACTTGGGATTTATAAGAGCTTTGGGTGATAATTTTAGTGAGAGGCGTGGTAATATTTATTTTGGTGATTTCTCCGTCAAAACTAAAGGGTGCTTGTAGTTTATATAGGTTTGCTTCAGTTTTTTCAGCCATGACCTTTTCTATGTTCTGAGTTTGCTAACTTTGTTTCGGGAATTTTTTTGACAAAGCCACCTCGGGAATCTTTGTCGAGGTACTAGGAGCATCTGAGCCAATAATTGTTTGAATAGCCTTATCTTTCTTTTGGTTAGTTTTCTTGACCATGATTTTGCTGTTATCCACTTCTTTTTTAAGGATGGTATCAGGGGTTTTAGCAGTGTCCAAGCTACCTTTCTTGGATTTGTCTTGGTTTTTTCTGCTTCTAAGGTCATACTGCCTGTGAGCTTCTATGATGGCATTCTGAAAATCTATGGCGGGATCTTCGAGATCTTCATAGTTGGTTTCATCCTGATTCAGAGAGAAGAAAGCTTGTTCTTCTTCTGTGAGGTAAACCTCACTCTCGTTATCAGAGCCTATGAGGTTCAAATGATTTTCATCAATGGTTTCTATATCCCTATCATCTTCTTCCACATAATTTTCATTAAAGGGTGGCCTAATTTGTTGGTCATTTTCCCTTGGTTTGTTTTGAGGTTGTTCCCTCCTAAAATTTTGGTTCTGGTTTCTGTTTGGAGGGTTTGGATGGTTGTCCCTAAGAGGGGTCTTTTCACTTATCTTTTCCCACATTTTCGCCATGGATCTAACCAAGTCATCTATTCTAGGATGTAAGGAAGGGGTTGAAGTGGAGACCTCATCCCGGTATGTGACTTTACTTTCTGATCTAGTCCTAGCACTCTTTTCTGCTAAGTTCGCTTTTGCACTTATGGCCACATTTTGCATTTCCTCTAAGGTAGGGGGGTCATTGTATCTTAGTTGATAAGTCATGTCTGGGTCGAAACCTTTGGGTAACTTTGCTAAGGCTGAGCCAAGTGGAGGTTTGAAGTGAGGCAGGAGGACGTTATAAAAAATATTGAACCTAGTGCAGTATCCCTGCACACTTTCCCCATTTTCCCATTTTAGATTGTTATACTCTGACAAGATTTGAATGGGGTTCTTTTGGATTTCCCACTTATTTATGAAGGTTTGGTAGAGTTCAGGGAGATCGTGGATGATATTTGGAGTTAAGCTCTTAAACCATTTTTTGGGTTATCCGCATAAGCTTTGGGTGAACATCCTCATTCTGATGGTCTCGTCTTCTATTTCCATGTAGTCAAAGACATCGCTAATTCTATCTACATTTTTTTGAGCTGTGGTAGTCTCAACTCTAGTAAAGTGCGGGATTTTGGATTGATAGTCATTTTGTAAAGGATCCAAAGGGTATGGAAACACCAAGGGTGCATACCAGGCTGCAATGGCGGGAGCTAATGGATGATGTACAAAATGAGGGCTTGTAGGATGAGCTGAGGTGTTTTGAACAATAGTGGTTTCGATGGGTGTGGCGGATGTACTTGGACTAGTGATCTGATTTTGAGTAGATCTGGGATGGTAGGAGCCAAAGTGATGGAGAAGCTGAAAGTCAGGAGGTGTAGTAGGTGAGGCTTCTCTACTAGGACTATGTGGTAGATCTATGGGCTCAAGATCGTCAAAGTTTACCTTACTTTGTGACTTGCTTCTAAAGAGGGTTGTTGCTAATTGTAAGTCAAATGGGGAATCCTGCAAGGCTGTGAGGTATTCAGGTACTGATCTTGCTTTACGGATGGACCTATCGGTAGCTAAATTGCCAGTTTCGGAAGCTTGCCACAGAATCTTCTCTGGGTCATCTACTATGATAGGGGGATTTAGGTCTAGATGAGATCTGGTATTGATTCTTCATGAAGCCAGATTTCGGATCTAGAGTTTAGAGAGGATGGTATTTGTGATTGTTTCAGATGGATGTCCTCTCTAGGGGTTTACTAATGTGAAGGATGGTCAAAACAAAAACAAAATGAGGACTAGTGGAGTCGTCAGGTGGATTTCCGTGAGAACTATGGTCCACCACCAACACTATCAAGGATGATTTCGGGAAAAACATTTCTAGCAAACTTTGAGATGAAGACTTGCAAGGAAGAGTGATTCAGTTGGTTTCAATAGTTTGCTAGGTTGTTTGGACAAGTTAATGGTTCTATTTGCAAGATTATTTTTGTTTATTTCCTATGTTTTAGGTGAAGTCTTCTGAATCACTAAGTTATACTTAGTTTGTCACTGATTACAGGGTTTGCACCATAATTTTTAAGTTTTTGAAAGCATGAGTCAACAGAAAGGTATGGTTTATGAATTTTTTTTATTTTTTTATGGATTTTTTAGGCCTACTGGAGGCTAATGGAGTCGCCAGGTGGAACTTGGTTGCTTTTTGTAAAGATGTAACTATGGTCCACCACCAATAACCAGGGAAAAACCATTCTAGGAATGTTTTGGGGTTTTTTGAGTCTTTATGTGTAGCCTATGGTTTATTAGAGTGTTCTAGACCTAATTCAGCACTTTGCTAAGGTGGTGAAAACAAAAAGAGTTTACTCTAAAGGATTTTATGGATTGCTTGCCTTTTTAAATTTTTAAAGACTAATGAATCTACAAAAGTTTGCTAGACTATTATGTTCTCAGTTAGTCCCACCCTGATTGCCATTATGTTAGTGTGGCGATGAGGTGGCTAAATTGGTAGGTATTCTTGAAGATAAGGGATTTATGGAGTCCTAAGGTGTACTTAGATTGTCACTAACTTAGAGTCCCATCGTGATCACCATTATGTTAGGGTACCGTGATTTGGCTGATTGGCAAGCCAAATGATAGTGTAACATCAAACCAATATTTGGAGACCAAGGACCTAGCCTTCCTAGACTCGGAGAGGGTTCTCTCTATTTGTGTAAGGGATATCTGTGTGTTTTCTTATTGTGTTCTTGATTTTAGGCTTTTTATGAAGTAGGTTTTTGGTTTTGGTTTTTAAGTTGTGAGGGATGAACTGATCAAAGACTAAGATAGGTAAAAAAGATGTCAGATCAACTGGGCTATAGGGTCGAAAAGGTCAAGAAAGCTTTTAGGTGATGATACAAGGTTGTTGAAGGGCCAATTTGTTTCAAGGTAAAATGGATCTTTGGGTAAAATGGAGTGAGATGGACATTAAATTTGTGAATAACAAAGGATTTCAAACATAACTAGTTTAGTAGCTGACATAAACATGGTAGGGCTAACCATTAATCATGAGAAATGTAACTGTAAACTAATCAATGCATAGAAATAAACATTCAAGCCATGCATAAAGATATATGACTCTCTAACTATAACAAACAAACAACTCAAATCACTATGAAGGAACGCCTAAACATATTATTCCAAGCTATTGGGCACTTTGAAGCAAGATTGCATAGTTTTAGGCAAAGGGCAAGATCAGTACAAGACCTCCTTGGTTCAACAAATGACAATCTAATCAATCAAAGAGACGCTTTAGAGGTGGATCTATGACTAGCCATGAGTAAGTAGGGCATACCATGAATCATACTTAGCATGCATAAAACCATAAATGAAACAAGAAAACGATATTCTTCAGTTATTAAAAAGCAATCAAGGATTCTTTAATATGACTAAGAATGAAGAAAACATAGAAGCTATAAAGAAATAGGAAATCTGAGGTGCCTCCAATGGCATGTCTAAAATCTATTCTCTATTGTCTTATAGCAAGAAAGAACATGGAATTATGAATGAAAACTAAGAAATAAAATAGAGAGAGAGACACTATACCATTCTACCAAGTCATGGAATCCAACAACAATCATCTTTCATCATCCAAAAAACACCCAAGAAACTATCCAAAAGCATGAGACAAGTGTTTCTTCCAAGCTTGTATGACCATATATTGCTTCTATTCATCAATTTCAGCCTCATTTACAATGAAAGCCTTTGGAATATATAGGCCAAGGTGAGGAAAACCTCTTATTTCAACTTGCAATCTCATTGGCCTATCCAAAATATCTGATTTTGTCCTTGAGGCTTTGCAAAGCCCAAGGCACAAAATATCTAATAAAATATCTCAAAAATGCTAAAAAAGGGAAATATATTGACTTTTCATAACTAATCATGTACAAAAATAGTTAAACGCACATGAGAAAAGTCACTTTTGAGAGGTTCAACTTTTACAAAAATATTCAATAAATATATCAGCAGAAAGTCCTGTGATTTTCCGACAACTTTTGGAGGCCTTCCTGATGTCAAAACAAGGACTGTGATGGCTTGTTGGAAAGCTGTGAATGTCTATTTTCTGAAAATGCTTATTTTTCTCCAAAATAACCACTATAATTCCTCCAAAAATATAACTGTGTGTAAAAACCCAAAAAATAGGCCTTGCTGATAAACGGGGCAGAGTGTAGAAAAAGCGAGTGTTTTTCACCATTTTGGGGGAGAAAATGATCTTCAATTGATCTTAAAATCGCTGATTATATTCTCCTAAAATTATGGCATACAATGATACCATTTTCATCCTTTGAGGATTCCCCAAACTGAAATGGTGATGTCCATGAGTTTTAGCCGAAAACCCAAAAATGACAAAAAAACCAAAATTTGTCGAATTTCGCCCAATTTTGGCGAGCATGACCCTCAAGGGTTTTCAGAAACATGCTGTGAATCTGATGCCAAAATTTTGAGCTTTGAGGTGTCTTTCCTCAATTTCGGTGCCGGGCGCTTCCTTTTAGCCTCCTTCAATTTTTCCTGTACGGCCTTCAATTTCCGCCGGGCAAACTGATTGAGCTTCTTATAATGCCCGGTCATCCTTCGTTAAAGGTCCAAGTCTTTATTTTACTTCTCCAACTTCTTCTCCAAGTGATAATTAACCCTCTCAAGCCATGATTCTCGATTGTTCTCTATATCTTATGTGAACAATGTAGTGAGAGGGGTAGATTGGAGAAGGGTAGCTTCTTATTCCTTTTGTTTCTCAAGGGCTTTTTTGAGCCCCATGGTTCTTGGCCTCTTTCTCCTGGGTTGGTCTTCATCTTCGCTCTCATCGAACTCACCCATGATTTCCTCCAATCTAACTTGTGCTTTGGAGGCCTCTTTTTTTTATTTGATGGCCCGTGTCTCATATACCGCCATATGGACACTCATCTGTCTATTTTGAATTTGCAAAAAGTGATTGAAGTTTCTAGCCCTCTCAAGATCAGTCCTCAAAGCATCAATTTTGTTTTCTCTATTGATTAAGAAAGTTTCAAGGATTCAGGCTTCATTATCGCTATCATCACTTTTAATTTGAATTATGTTGAAGTCCCTCTCCTTTTCATGGCTTCCTTCTTCTTTCTCCTTTCCTTTGCTTTGGGTGCCTCTTTTAGTCTTCCTCCTCTTGGGAAATTTGACAATGGGCTTCTTGGGAAATTTCCCCTTGCTTCGAAGGGCCCTTGTAACATTTGGAGTTACAACTTTAGGCACCCTTTTCCTTGATTTCTAGGGCTTGGCCACTTTTGGAGAAGGGAGCATGGCCCCTTTCCTAGGAGAGGAAGCTAGCACATGCTCTATTGGCTATTCGCCCTTACTACTTTTCTCATCATTCTTGCCACTGTCTTGGATTTCTTCACGGATGCCTTGACTGTCCTTTTGCATTTTTTTTTAGGGCTGTCCTCCTCAGTGTGTTGCATCTCTTCATCATTCTATTGCTATTTTTCATGAGGCTGCTATTATTTTTCATGAGGCTACTGTTCATTTTCATGAGGCTATTGTTCATTATCATGTGGCTGCCTCTGTTCATCATGTTGCACGTCTTCATCATCATGTTGCTCACCATCATGATGCTCATCATCATCTTCCCCTCCATCATTACCTTCTTCATCATGAGGCTGCTCACCCTCATTGTGTTCTTCTTCCCCTTGCTACCTTGTTTCATCAAGATGTTGCTCATCATCTTCTTCCTCCTCCACTTTCTCATGCTCTTCTTCATCATCGTGCTCTTTTTCTTGTTCAATGGGGAATTTGAGCTTCTTGGGAATGGGCTTTCTTGAAGAAGGTGAAGGACGATGAGTGTAAGGTGAACGAGATGTATGAAATGAAAGGATAGTGGCGAAAAATGGATGTGTAATGAAAGTATGCCAAGAGATTTCTTTCTCCTCAAGCCGATGAAGAATGATAATATTGATGAGGGAGTGATGGAAGAGGTAGCCTGTCTGCTAAGAAGGAGGTTTTTTATGAACAGTGGAGGCCATTTTCTCAATACTTCTATGTAGGAATAAAGGGAGATTTAACAATTTGGCTCTTGTGAAATGCATGAGCAACTGGATATGATAGGCATAGACTCAGGAGAATCTTCATTTGCAAGTGAAGTATTTCATGATTATCTTCATGAGGGGGGCGTAACTAGTCAATAGATATGAGAAGGGAATAATGGATGGACATGAATCTCTATGTTAAGGCTTCAGAAAAGGCTTCTATTGTTCTGAGTCCAGGTGGCTTTGTTTAAACCACTTCTCTCTGACATAAGGGATTTTGGTGGCCTTTGAAATGGATCTTGGAGAGAATTTGAAATCTAGGCCTGCCAGCTGAAAGTGCTTCTCTTGAAATCTCAAAGCGCAAAGATGTGTCGAAGGGGAATAGTTTTTCACCTCCCACACCCTTTGACAAAACTCTAGACACCCAACCTCATGAAATTTAAACAAGACTGATGGATGGGCATTTACCTCTTTCGTGGAAATAGGCTCAAACCTCCTGTGAAGGCCACTCCTACTGTCTTGCCTGGGAGGCATCTTGTTTGGAATGTTCTTTGCAACACCAAGCTGTCTCAAATGGCCTTTGGCATGTTTTTCTCAACTACACCTATGTCCTCCTTTTCAGTCACTGTTTGCCTTCTTTGATGCCGATCAACAAATATTTGTCAAAATGAAACAAACTCAATCTTATCACTATTTTTTTTTTTGGGCCAAGTCTTTTGAAAAGAGATGTTTGTGGTTTGTTATTTGAACAAGGATCCTTTGTGTTTTGAGAGAAACAAAAGAGCCTTGTTTTTAGACAAAAAAAATCACCCTTCCCCAAACAACACTCTTCTGTTGTTCACTATTTCTTATACATAGGTAGACAAAAACACCCTCAAATCAATTTAAAAGATCTTCATAACATACTATGTTTTATGGAACAAAAGAGGCTGGACTACTTTTCACTGTTTCACCATTCAAAGGGGACACTTTTGAAGTGATAAAGCATTTCAGACTATGACCACTATTCTCAAATTAGGCTCACTGTTCTCATCTTACAAACACTGTGTTTACCTTACAAACACTTTTTTCACCTTATATTTGTTGATAGAGGTTAGTTTTGTTTTATCACTATTATGACATCTTCAGCAATTTGAAAACCTCTACCACTGTATTTTCTGTTTTTTCATTAGAATATGTTTCAACACTTTGTTTGAAGGCAGTTTTAGGCATTTTGAAATATATATAAACACACGCTAGCCTCCTACTATAACAATATTTGTCAATACAATAACAAATCAGCTTGATTTCCTACCAAGAACTTCACTTTTCAATCACTGTTTTAGTCTTGAAAAACATGGCATCAATCACCCCTTTAGAAATTCGAATGCACCAAGGGGCAGTAAAAAATACCTTGAGGATGGCTTGTGGCCCTTGCTTGATGAGTTGAGCAGGTCTCAAGACCTTTTGAAGGCGTTTTGGTCGTTCAAACAGGCGCGGCACATTCAAAAGGAAGAGCGTCGTGCAATGAAAAAGGTGTTGGGTCGGCCTTCGGGTAGTGGTGACCGGCACTACAGGCGCACCGCGCCACTGTTATAAGCCTTTGTAATTTCTGCTCTAAATGCATCACGCGCTTTTCCAGGCACCCCGTGCAGGATTTAAGCCTCTAAAATCTATGCCAATGGCTCGAAATTTCTTTCTTGGTCCGGTGAATAGCCAGGGGAGATGTCACTTGCATTTTGAAATGCACAATGAGACTTGGCAATAGTCAATTAATCCCTACCTCTTATATGAAAGAAAAATCAAAAGTTTCATATAATGCTTTAGAGGTTTTTTGTGTTTGAAAATAATTTTTGTTTTTTCAAAACATGAGCCATTGCCTTTGCAATTTTATCATTTTAAAACACTATAAAGACTCCTCTTCGAACAATTCCTTTGACAAGATGCTGCAGTCGACTTTTTAAAGGCAACATAGTGATGGTTCTCGTTGAAGTAAAAAGGCATTTTTAAGAAACTGCAAACCCCTTCTACTGCCTTTTCACTGTTTCTTATTAAAGAAGAAACTCTGTCACTTCTGCCTATTGCTGACCTTTTTTAAAAGAAACAACCTTGCTCAAAGACAAATAAATGATGTAGATGCATCTTTTGCATGATATTTCTCTTTGACTCTGGGTGAAACTTAGTTTCATTTACCTGGGTTTTACCATCATCTGTTTATCAAAAGGAACTCCTTTTAAAATCCCTTCCTACAATCAAATGCAATAGCAAGATATTTTACATGATTTCATGAAGAAAAAGGCCTTTTTTCGTGACAGTGGCATTTTTCATTTGCTTTGAGTGTTGTTCCCGAACTTGAAACACATGCCATATCCTTTCTTAGACATTGATGAACTTATGTGTCTATTCGCAAAGCCTCCTTCAGAAGCCAGGCTTAGGTTACCTTCTTTTCCATTTTGATGAGTTTTTTGAAAAATATCTTCATGGATAGGAAGAGAAAAGCTTCTTTTAATCATCAACATCACTCTTTGGCTTATGCTTAACCCAGCTCTCCGGGCAATGGCTAGATTTCAGTCCTATTGATCAATGAGAGGGATCTTTGGAAACTCTTAATGAAATTACATACTTCAGCAGGGTTTTTTCATTTTGGCTCTATATTTCCTTTGAAGGAGATCTTTGATAGGAGACAAGTCAAACCTCTTTGATTATTACAATACCACTACTTTCCCTCTGTTTTTAACACCATTTTTCTATCCAGAATCCTTAAGTTGCTTTCATACTACACTTAAAACCTACTTTTAAATCACTGAAACCTATAGTGAATCTTTGAAACACCACTGTTGTGTTAGTGGTCTTCATCTATTGGATACAAGGTGTTAAACAAGTTCTTCAGGCAGTTTTCAATCATTGTTATCTTTGTGCCCTTTAAATGAGGACATACCTCTGTTCCTGGCCCTCTGCTTATTAGATGAAGGAGGCCTTTTCTCAGTCTTTCAACCCTCTGCTCATGTATGGAGGAGGTTTCTCAGCGATGCCATTTCATCAGCTTTCAAACAATGTTATCTTTCCTTTCACTCCCTATTCATACTCAAGCAAATGAAAATGAAAAATTGATAATATGCCATGATGGAAATTTTTTTGAGACATGTAATTCTGCTGTTAAAATACTTTGGTGCCTCTTTAGACATCACCAGCAACCTGACCATTATCTGCTATTCATAAATCACTAACCTTTGGACTGTTTTTGCAGGAGCTTATTGAATTAGCTCTCTGTCCTGTAGCTACATCCCAGGCTCAAAACCATATGAGAAGCAGCGGTCTCCTCATGTTAAGTTTAATATTGTCTTCTGGAACACTAGTACACACTACAAGAAAAAAAGCACATTGGTGAGGGTCATGCTTGTGACGGACCTTTAAGGTCCGTCACCATTGTCACATATGGTGATGGCCTTTAAAAAACCGTCACTGTAAGTGTATATAGTGACGATCCTTTATGGTTCGTCACCAAAGACATTTTCAATGACACTTTTGGTGAGGGTTGTTAAAGGCCCGTCACTAATTCTCTCTTTGGTGACACTCCTAGTGACGAACTTTTAATGACCCTCACCAATGCTCTTTTTGTTACTTTTGGTGACGGTCAAAAATTGTCCGTCATCATTGATCATTAAAAACCCGTCACTGTAAGTGTATATAGTGATGGTCCTTTATGGTCCGTCACCGAAGACATTTTGAATGACACTTTTGGTGAGGGTCGTTAAAGGCCCATCACTAATTCTCTCTTTACACTTCTAGTGAAGAAGTTTTAATGACCCTCACCAATGCTCGTTTTGTTACTTTTGGTGACGGTCAAAAAATGGCCGTCATCATTGATCATTCGAATGAGTTTTTGATGATGCTATGTGCCTGTTAATATATTTTTTTATCAAAAGTTAACGATTTAATACCATTATTATGGAGTATTTTTTATAATATGTCCAAAGCCATAGTGGTTAGGTTCAGTGAATTTTTTAGAAGTAATTAGTGTGTATCATTTCCCTCAAGTAATAACTAGTCGAATAGAGATTTTCTATGAGTCAACAAATGATTCATATATATTAAGTTTATTATCTAGAAAATTCCCTTTAGATAAATTTCCACTATTGTGTGTAGGAAATATATTATTTAATACATAATCAAGCTTTGACAATTCTATTAATGAGAAAGACCTAATGATCCTCACCAAACTGGGCATGCCTTAAATTAATGCTTTGGCACACACTAACATTTCTTAGCACCCCACATGTATTGGAACATCTTTGTACCTAGAACATCTTGTGATGACACTTACGCCCAAGCACATGGTGACATGCGCTAGCACAACATCGAACTCTACTAACATGTGTTGGCATGCTGCATATAGTCCCTAGCATGCCCTGGAACACCTTGGTTGAATGCATTGACATACATTAGCACTTGGCACACAATGCCACTTGGCATGTATTGGGACCTATTATTATTGTGCCTAGCATGCCCCTTTTCAAAAAGATAAAGTCCTGACTTATTAACCCTCTTATTGGTTCTTCCTTTTTTTGCCTTGACACATATTGACATACCCTGGTCCCCTGCACCACATCCTTAGCACCCAGCATGTATTGGCATATCTTGGCACTATTAATTGGCACATGATATAATTAGCACACCCTGGAACTCCCAAGCACACTTTGGGAATTCCTGACATGCCTTGATATTCCCTCGCATGCCTTACCAATGCTTAGCATACCTTGTCAGTCCCTCCTTGGCATGAAAACTAACACTCATTAACACTAGTCTCTGGCGCACGTTCCTCATATTCATTAAATTTCATGAATTTTTACTTAGTGCTCCCTTAATGTTTTTTCCTAGTAATCCTTAACACTCATGAACATGCATTATCACTCTATAGCACACTTTAGCACTCTTCAACATTCCCTTCCACTTCATAACATGCATAACACTAGTTCTTGACACATATTGGCGCTTGGCACGTGTTGGTGCTTGGAAAGTCTTAGCATGTGTGGAATACGTTGAGATGCCTTGGCATGATTTGGCATGGTTTAATATTAAATTTATTTGTGATTATCAGTTGTTGGAAAGTAGATGAGAAGAAACAAAGGAATACTTGGCACTTAGAATGCACTAAGACTTTGCACTTGGCACCTATTGTTGCCTAGTGTTGGTGTGCCTAGCATGCCCCTCTTGGAAAAGGTAAATTGATGAATTATTAACCCTCTTATGTGTTCATTTCCTTGTAGTTTAAATTTTTTCTCCCTTTTGTTGTCTTGAAATTCCCTGACATGCATTGACACACCCTTGCACATCTTGGCATGCCTTATCACTTAGCACATATTAGCATGTTTGACATGTATTCCCACTATCTGGCACATCAAGGGGGTGAAGAGAGATGTAGTCCTAAAGTAGGTCGAGTACGTGGGCGAGTAAGGGTTGCTAAAGGGAGGTCATGATCATCCTCCAAGATCAAGATCATCATGTGAGTTCAGAACAATGTTGCATACCTTAAGGGTCGGTTTGCGCTAGGAAGTAGGATGGCATAGTGTTGGTTCTCTTCTGGAAAATCGAGCTTAAGAGAGGTTTCTCATGAGAATCTGGGCATGTGATTTCAATGGTGTCTTTGTGTGAAGGCCGCATCAAATTCTGAAATGTTGAAATTTGCAACAAGAAATAGTGAGATTGGAAACCAAAAAGGACAAAAAAATATGCACCCACACTGGTGAGGAATTTTGATGCACCAGGAGTGAGGAATGTGGTGCGTCTAATTTATTTTTCCCTTAAATAAATTGGACAATAAATTGTAATTTCATCTCATAACAACTTGTGTTAGTTAATTAAGTCATGATGACCGAGTTAGCTCAAGAAATTCAAGTACTTGAGGGTCTAAGATGAGGCATCTAGAGGGATTCTAATATTTTTTGGGTCGAGTTGAAATTGATGCATTAGTGGGGTGCAAGTGTAATTAACTCAATTAAATGCGTTAAAATCAGTTTAACTGGTTCTAACTAAGTTATGAGCTAGCGAGAGGTCCATTGAATTAAATTAGATTTAATTCACAATGAGTGATCAATCATATAACTGATAATTCGCTATTAATAGTTGTATGCATGTCAGTTTCGAGGAATACCCAGTTGAGACAGAGGTTAAAGGGAACATAACTATCAGTTGTATTCAGAGAAAATTTCCCATGTAAAATTATAAAGTCATTGGGATTCCATAATGGATTGTGCAATCAAGGAAGATTGATTTTCCTAATTAATAAGCAGTTAACTCCCTAGCTAGGATTGTATGAGCAAGGCAGGCTAAAGTAAGGATCATAATTGGCTAAGTACTAGACCGAGTTTTCCTAGATCAACGGGAGACAATTGACAGAGTGTTGGAGAATCTCATGAGAGATTAAGCATTAATGTATTGTTTCATGATTCCTTGACTTAATACACAATAGAGATAGAGGGCCTTTGAGCAATTTCTTTCCCCAAATACATCATGTTGTTGTGCGATTGATAATTTATTTCTCTTACTTATATGTGATTGTGCGATCATGTTTTGTTTCCGCAAATTGTAGGAAGGATTCAATATCTCGTTTTAGTAGATTCAATATCTTGGGCGGCGAGTTTACATAGAATATTTGAATATTTTGGTGTAAAATTTTCGAAAACAAATAGGCTATTTGGATTCCTTGCGAAAATCTACCGAAATAGAAAAAAAAAATCGGTCGAATCGGAGCTCGGATGAGGGATATATCATCGATTTAAAATCAACTCTTTTTTAGAAACCTTTTGTAACGTCGGGACAATTACACTGTGCGCGAGTCAAGAACCTATATGTAATTGAGGTACCAGATGCATGCAAAGCTTTGAGGAGAAAGGCAGAAGTTAGAGACTTGGTGGTTTAAAGGGAGCATAAATACCTCTTAACATGAATCTTCATGAGAAGCGGTCTCAGAAGGTTGTGGAGCAGTTGCCACAATTGGAGAAGCAGAGAGGAGACTGAGTGGAAACATCCACTCAAGCACAGACCTCCATGAGGGGGAAATTTCGAGCCAGATGAGAAGAGGGAGCAGCCATACCTGGAGGTGTAAGCTGGTGGGGTGATGTGTAGAAATAATCCCAAGATAAGAAATTTGGGCAAGGTCCATTGAGATGGCGTGTGATCTCATGGATCGAACCTGGCTACGAGGAGCCACAGTACAATAGTAGTAGGAAGGATCAGTTAAATTGATGTAGTCAGATGTCAGCAAGACAGAAATCAGAGTCAGATGTCAAATACTGGATCACAAATTAGAGTTAGCAATATTTCAAAGGGCACGGATGCAGATGTCAGCAGCAGCGCAGAGAATCCAGTACTAGACAGATGCAGTAGCTAGCAGCAGTCAGAATATTCTGATGACAGATGCATTATACTGAGTAATTTTTTCGGAGGCTATTCAGTTTTAGGACTTGCAGGTGCAAACAACACTAGAGAAGTGTAGCATGCAGAACATTCCAAAAGTACCGAATGGAGATAGATTGAATTCCTTTCTTATTGAGAGGGAGTATTGAAATTTGCAACAAGAAATAGTGAAATTGGAAACTAGAAAGGACAAAAAAAAAATGCACCCACACTAGTGAGGAATTTTGATGTACCAGGAGTGAGGAATGTGAGGCGTCTAATTTATTTTTCCCTTAAATAAATTGGACAATAAATTGTAATTTTGTCTCATAACAACTTGTGTCAGTTAACTAAGTCATGATGATTGAGTTAGCTCAAGAAATTAAATTTAAGGTGATCGAGGTGGATATTGGTAGCCACCTGCCTATTCCACTTGGGCCCTCGCCATTGTCTCTTTCAATTTTTCAATTTCCTTAATTATAGCACAGTTTACTATTTTTGTCAGTTTTTCAGGTCCTAAACTTCCGGAGCCATTTTGAGGCCCCAAACGACGTTTTTTGGGCAAGAAAGGTTTAGCGATTTGATAGAAATCGCATTAGCAGTTGTAGTCCTCGAAGAGATCTTTCTAACAAGGTATCATGTGCATCAAACGAAGATCATATGACCAAGTTACGACCCCGGAAAGTTGGCTGCCCAACTAACCCCAACGGGGCCCATAAACTCTTGGTGTTACATCTCCTCGGGTTAGGTTTTTTATTGTTTAGGATTTTATCTTATTTTTAAATAATAAAAAATACCCTTCATCCTTATTGTAACACAGTTCAGAGGAACATAACTATCAGTTGTATTTATAGAAAATTTCCCATGTGCAATTATAAAGTCATTGGGATGCCATGATGGATTTTGCAATCAAGGAAGGTTGATTTTCCTAATTAATATGGAGATAATTCCATAAGAATTGCGTGAGCAAGGCAGGCTGAGAATTGGCTAAGTATTAGACCGATTTTTCCTAGATCAGCAGGAGACAATTGGCAGAGTGTTTGAGAATCTCAAGAGAGATTAAGCATTGTATTGTTTCATGATTCCTTGACTTAATACAAAATAGATATAGAGGGTTTTGAGCAGTTGCTTCCCCAGATACATCTTGTGTTGTGCGATTGATAACTTGTTTCTCTTACTTATATGTGATTGTGCGATCGTGTGTTGTTTCCACAAATTGTAGGAAGGATTCAATATCTTGTTTTAGTACATTACAAGATTAGATTGAATCCCATTGGTTAGATTTTCTACATGAAATAGAAGAGAGGGTTGATACCATCTTGCCTTGTGGTGGTTAGTAGGCCGTAAGGTCTGTGATAAAGACCAACATAAATGGAGGAGGGCTTGCACTGTAATTTAGAGCCATAACAGAAGTCGGCACAGGTGTAATATTGACTGATTTAACCCTAGTTTGAGGGTTGACATTGAGATCTGAAGTTCATGTCAAGATTCAGTCAAAGAAATGCCCAGAATCTATGGATCCATATGAGCTAGGTCGAGTCTCTTATGGAGGCAAGAGTCGTGTTTTTTCTATGTGTGGATAGGGTTTGTTCTACAACAATTAGAAGTACATAAGTAGAATGCCCTGGTTAGGACAGTTTCCTAGCATGTTTAGTTCATAAGGTATGACCTTAAGACTGTGACAAATTTTCATAGAAGAAGATGGGTTGTGACCCTTAGAGTGAGGTTTATTTATGCAATAAAGACCACAGATCTGGAAGATGGTTTGCAGATTCAGTATCTGTGGAGACAACAGATCCAAAGGAGGGTGGAACTTGAGCAGAAGATTGAGCATGCAGAATAAATGTGCCATATGAAGAATGGATTGACATGCAGAGGAGTTGATTTTGGTGGACTTTCCATAGAGTTTTAGACAAAGATCTGAAGAAACCTATAAAAAATTAGTGAATGGACTGTTAGAAGTATGATACGAGGAGTAGTTCATATTTGTTCATAGATTGGACAACAAAGATCAAATTGTCAATACACAAGAACAATGATCTTGAGAGGACTCAAACCATTGTTAGGTGGCAGATTTGAAGAGCCCTAGATGAAGACAATATTGTGGGCCCTAGATCAGTAAAAGGAATTGACTGTGGTTGGGCAGATTGATGGTAGGCCAAGTACAGTTGGAGGGTTGTTAGGTTACTATCAAAGAAGAGCCCTAAATCTTGTTCTGGTGAAGGACAACAAAATTGGTAGAAGGGCAGGTGTATAGGGCCTAAGGATTTGCAGACTTTGAAGGAATAAAGTAACAGTCAAGTGGGCCAACCAACTAGCCCTAGTTCACTATATTGTATAGGATTGATTCATTGAGAAGAAGGGCAGCCTCCATAGCCCTAGACATCTCATCTTGGAGCTGTAGTATGGCAAAAGTGGGCATACCAAAGAGTTGTTCACAAATGGAATTGTGAACAACATGTTACCACTCAAACTAGTAGTGGATCTAAAAGGGGTTCCTAAGAGGGCAACTACTAGGATAAGGGAAACGATGGATGCTTAGCCCATTGTCACCATAGCTAAGGCTCCTTGCTCTTCACATAATTTCACCGATGGGTGGAGTCCCAATATTTTAGGAAGTCACTTGTAGACTATAGGTCAATGAATAGGTGGGAAGTGACCCTCGAAACCCTTTCCCTAAGATAAAATAAAGAGTGGGACTTGCTTTCCTTTTAAGCAAGGGATATATCTTCTAGGGAGAGAGGAGGGGGATTGAAGGGATGAGGGAGAAGAATAAGACTTATGAAGGAGGTTTGGATCCCTCATATGGTGGAAGGGAGGCCTTATCCTTTGGGAGGTTGCTCAAATGTAGGAAATAAGAAGCCAAAGGAAGATTTTCGACGTTATTCAGTCGAACAACCCATGCTAACTACGCTCACGAAGTGGTTGGAAATGGTAAATTTGCTTCTATTTTATAAAAAAATCAAAAAACAGCTCAGTGCGGGTAGTCCATTGGGACAAAGCGCCAATGGGCGCGAGGCCGAGTGTTAATTTCTCTATGGGCGCGAGGCCATAACTACCTGCTAGCATCGACCCAAAATCATATGTTTTTGAGAGCCTGTTCCAGAAATAGTCAAAAGAGGAAATGTTCTTCTCATGGCAAGGGATGTAATGACACTTTTTGCAAGGCATGACACTACATAGAAGTCACAGAAATGGCCCTCCAATGTTCGGGATGGGGATTGCAGGGATGGTGACAAAATTTTGTTTAACACTTAGTTTTAAGTTTGATTGGGTGGGTATATTACTCGTATGTGATAATAGTTTCAGTTGGTAGTAATATTTATAATGATATCAAATGTTTGGCATTTTATAGTAGCACCAAGCCAAATAATGTTGGTTTGTTATTCCATCATACATAAACACAATAATATTCTCATCTTTCAGTCTAAATCTTTTAATGATTTAATATGCATGCCAAACACCAACCTATAAATGAGTAGTATGCCTCCACAGAGAGGACGGGTCTGCAGGGGGGGTACTAGGCCACACATGGATGTACACCAGCAACATGGGGAGCCTAGCTAGGACTCTGAGTCAATTGAGAGTCGCCACTCCGCTACAGATATGACCCTGTCTCCAGCCCGCTCATTGAGCCACGTAAAATTCTGGTCACCTTGGAGTCCATCGCGACCCAGCTGGATCGCATACATCTCAACATTGATACGCTGAGGGAACAGAGGTGCGAGGACATGAACGAATTGGTTTCCTATATCAACGACCTTGAGCATGTGCATAATGAGACCTTTGACTCTGTGGAAGGACTCTGGTGCCAACAACAATGCACAAATGACCATCTTTGCACCTTGGAGAGTTGAGTGGAACACATTGATTACCATATGCATGAACGTGATGCTCCATTTGCTGCACTTCGAGTGTTTCCTCCCAATCTCCATCCTTAATGTGTAATTCTGAGATTTGTAATTTTTCTCTTTTTGTGTTGACGATAACCAAAAACACCGACTGTCTTGGCTCCTCTTCAGGTTTCTTACTTTTCAAAGCAAGACTTGTGCCAGCTCTTAAACCAATCTATATTACTATATTTTGTTGGTGGTAATGTATTTTGTTGACACTTATGCTATGATAATATAATTACGCCGGAGGAATTTTTTTTGTTGGCTTGGGGTGAGCAAATACTGTTCACCCCAGCCAATGAGAAGCCTTTCTCATCGCCCTTCCAACCAATAAATTTAGACATGTGAAACCTCCTCCAACCAATGAAAATCTTCCATTTGGCCCTGTTAGTTTGAAAAATAAGTTTCAAGATCTTAAATGTTTGAAAATAGGGACATGAGAGACGCCGAGAGGGTATGGAGACAAGGTTTTGCAGGTCTATGTTGAGGGATTCGAATAGGGAAACAGTGGAGGCGGCGGTGGAGGCCGAGGCTCCGGTAGTCAAGTTCAAAACCCACATTTGCGAAGTCTGCGGTGACAAGTTCAAAACCCACATCAAATTCCAAAATCACTGCGGTGAAAAGTTCAAAACCCACATCAAATTCCAGAAACACTTCAGGGAGAGAGAGCAGCTCAAGCTGTTTAGGCGTCTTGATTCCTTGAAAGGGAAGAAGAAGAATGCTTTTAGGGCTAAAATAGTACCCAAATAGGAGAAATATAGGGAAGCAGCTAGACAGGTTTTGGTGCCCAAGGTGGGTTATGGGCTTGCAGGAGAGATTAAGAGAGCAGGGTTTTGGGTCATCACAGTGTCCGATAAACCTTCAGTTTTGTCCCCCAAGGGTTCGAATAGAGAGGTTATCAGATAGATCAACTTGTATAAGACTGTTTCCGTTCATTGCAAGTTGTTTAGGTACGGGGCCTTCAAACATATTACTAGTAAGGTAGAGGTATGCCAAACTCTGTAGCCTACATAAACTTGTTGGAAATTTTCCATGCAGTTGATTGTGATGGAGATACATATTTGAGAGGTGACGAAAATTAGTTATGGAATCGGGTATTGCCTGTGATAATTTATTTTCTGCTAACCATAAGCTGGAGAGCACAATGAGATTTCCAACATTTGATGGAATTTCTCCAGTCAAGATGTTTTGGTTCAAGTAAATTTCTTCTAACAGAGGAAGCCCAAAAATGGAGGGAGGAATGGTTCAATGGTTCCGGTGAGAAATTTGGAATAGAGGGACAAGTATGAGAGCTTTGTGAGTCGACCCACTTAACACTGCTGAGATGATAAAGAACAGAATAGCTCGCGCGACATTGTTTTAAGGGAAAAATCCTGAGCAACTTTGACAGTTTGCCCTTCCTATGAAGGTCTTCCTTTTCCCATCGTTTCTTATTCTTGAATATTTCTTTGTTATCTCAAGAAAAGTTTCAGAGAGTGGAATTGATTCAGGGTTTCCCAGTGTTGCCAAGCGAACTGCCGTCGGGGGTTTGACTTCAGGTATGTCAACGCTACCAGTATTAAGGTATTTCTCTTTTGTTTTTTAGGAAGTATCGGAATTTCTATATACCCAGGCTCACAGCTGGATAGATGCAGAGACTCTTTTAATAGAATAAGAGGACGATCTAACGAGTACCCAAAGTCTCTCGGACCCCTAAGAAAAACCATAATAGACCATAAAATAAAAACTGAAAGGAGCACAGCCATGAGAAAAATAGTCTTGATTTTTTTTTGTTTGGTTGGTTTCTTTCTAAAACCACCCGGTATGAAGTGAGTCTGGATCTTTTTTAGGCTTAAATACTTTATGGTATTTCTAATTTTGCTATAAAATCTTTCAAAGTGTGGGTTTTCATTGCTTATGGTTGGGTGATTTTCTTACCAGGTTTCTCCACCTTGTCCTGAGGATGAATCACATTAATTGGTTTGCAACGTCAACCAAATCATAATGATGTGATTAAACCGAAAGACATTTTATCTAAGATAAACAATGTTGGCCCAAAACAAAAAATGAAAATAACCATATAGACAAAACTACAATACAATTCAACACAAAGAATTGAAAATCATGTTCCAAAATCTTTTAATATTTATTTTAATTAAATAGTTGTAAAATGAATCTTTAAAAGGAAAAATACATCCTATGAATATATTAATATCTTCAAAGACAAAGTGATAATATTTGAAAATATTATTTTGATGTAGTTTTATTATAAATTTTGTTATCATGTCATGTAAAATACATCATTAAATCTATTATTAATATTAAAAGATTAAGATTAATATTAATATTAATATATTACAATATAAATATTATTATATTTAATAATTTGAGGAAAAGTTTGATCTCTCAAAAAATGATAGATCGAGAGTTAGATGAATCCAAGGTGATATAAATAAAAATAAAATCCAACAAAACTTTAAAACCTTTTATATTTTTGAAAGCTTACAAATTAATTACAACCACTAAATTCAAGATAATAATAATTATTATTATTAATATTTTTTATTTTTATTTTTTATTCGATCATCATTACCACATAGAACATCCAAAAGCAACACAAACTCCTGATTTGCTTTTTGAAGTATGTATTTTTTTGTAAGTTAGGCTAAATTATATTAGATCAAAAGAACACTTTACATAGGTGTCGGGCTGAGATGGTAAGCAGTGATTAACCAATCCCAACCTTAGAGGCTATCAAAATAGCACAGGTTTGGGGCTACCTCCTAGGAGGAAACCAACACCTTAAAAGCATCAAATAGTCAATATTTACAAAGTGTGTCATGACACATATAAAAACAAAAGATCTATAGTACATGTTGAAATAACAGAAAACAAAAAAGAGTCAAGCAACTGCGCATCATGGTGTTTCTTCATCATCCTCTGTAGAAGGGTCCTCCTCCTTGATGCGGCATCCATATTCCTGTGCGATAGCCTCCTCCTCAACGAAAGGCACACGTAGGGGCTTTGTTGTGGGTGTGCAAAATATGGGAGCGACTGGGTACTCAGCGTCAGGAACTTGTGTCCAAACTTCGTCCAAGTCCATGATCCACACATCTGTGTCCTCCCCCGAGGCCTCTTGACCCAGGAGAGGCTTGAATTTTCGAGGAGTGGGCTGTTTAGAGTGTGAAATGGTGGACTTCCTGGGGCCCCAGATTATTTTGCCCCTCTGATTCTCCTGAGCTAAGGCAATCTCCTCCTGGGTGCGCTTAGACCGTGATGGTGCTTCCCTGTCATGGTTGCTAGAAGAGGAGGCTTCAATGGATTCCAAACAGTGGTCCAGGCTGCGTTGATGGCGACTCAGGAACGCACCTCTTTGGCTACCCCTAATGGTCTTTTGGCGCAGACTCAGAGCCATGGGGGGGCTAACAGACAAAGAGGGAGAGGCCAAGCTAAAAGCGATGATGTGCTCAATAGGGGAGTGCGCAACAGAGAAGCACATTAGGGGGTGCACAACAAAGAGTTATGCAATAAGGGGCGCACAACGAGGGAGATTGCATCAGAAAGCGCGCAGTGATATGAATTCGAAGAAGTGGGGAACTCCGAAGGGAGGCGCACAACTAGGGGGACACCGTAGGGAGCGTGCAACCTGAAGGGAAACAACAGGAGAGGCTCCTGGCATGCTAGCTCCAGTAGGGTGGTGCATAAGAGGGAGAGCGCGCAACTCATGGGCATGCGGGGAAACTGAGGCAACAAAAAAATGGCAAGGGAGGGGACGAAGAAGGCTTTGGAGGCCAACTGGAGTAGCATGGGAATGACAGAATGAGGAGAGACCATGCCTTTTGAAGACCTGTGGCACAAGCGCAGATGCAGTGTGATTTTGTGGCACGCTCGCATATGCGAGTTGGGCATAGTTCACTTGGGGTTGCATGTGATTCAATGTATGGTAGAAGATCAGGTGCATCAGAGTGCTCATGTGAATGATTGCTAAGAGGAGTTTCCGCATCATGTTAAAGCTGGCGATGTCGGACTTTATCAACCTGTGCATGGGATGAATTGGCTCCACACGTTCACGTCATGTCACTCGCATCCAAAGAGCTTTTTGAAGTATGTTAATAAATTTAAAATCACATTTTAATGAAGATAAATAAATATATTGTTGTTTTAAAAATAATTTTAAAACACTACAAAATAAGATGTATCTCATTATTATTTCATATACACAAAATCACAAAATTCAAAATATATTTTATAGTAAAGGAGAATATCAAGCAAAGAAGCAACATCTTTATTTTGGGAATTTTTATTTTTATTTTTTTATTTTTAAAATTTAATGAATACAATTATTGTTTGTTTGTTTGTTAAGTTATGTGAGTTTTGGCATGTTTAATCTGTGGTTTGATTCTCCATGATCTAAGGGTATTTAAGTTATCAAAATCAGGCAAGGATTGCATCCAGTGTGGGCCACACTAGCCTTTAGTATGGTTGGATTTTTGCCCACGGAGTTTTGAACCAATGATACAAGTGACCTTTACACCACAGAGTGCGTTAAAAAAACACTCTATCACCATTTTCTAGGCTCAATAAAATTAATTATAAATATATTAAAGAATAAAATTAGAAAATGTCATATAACCTAAATTGAATTGAGGCTTCGGTGATCCATAGGAATTTTCAGAAAAATTTTGGTTAAAATCACATGAGAATGAACTTTGTTGACGCGTTTCGAACTAGCAAGTGTGGTTCATCTCTAGGACGATATCAAGATGAGCCACACTCGCTGGTTCGAAACGGCTCGACAAAGTTCATTCTCATGTGATTTTAACTGAAAGTTTTTTGAAAAAATCATATAACCTACTAATTTTGGTGAAGAGGAACTATATTAGCTGGTTGAAAATTCATTAAGAATCTATAAGATTTATGTGATGGATTCAGAAGACAAATATCTACATAATTCTACTCACATAAGCCTCCATTCAAATATCATATAACCCATTAAACTATTTGTATAGTGATTTTAAAATTGGATATCATCCTTTCTTATTCAAAGAAATTTATTATAAATATTACTTAAAGAACAAAATTAAAACCCTTGATGGGGGTGATCATTTAAGGGGCCAGTTGGCAGTGCATTGGATTGTGGAGCCGAAGGGGCCTCCATGCACCACACAAATGCAATAAATGGGCTTTGGAACCCACACCTTGCTCCCCGCGAGTTGAGTTTAATATCGCGCAGGGACCAACAAGAAATCATTCGCAAATCATTCGCAGATGTTGGGTGATGAGGAGAGAGTGCTGGGAGAGAACAAGGTGTGGTTTGTTTGCGTCCTGGCTCAAGCTATGGCTAGGGGCAGCAGAACAGGACGAGGCTGTTGAATGTTGAATGCAGAAGGGAGGGGAATTGGCACCTGCATCCAACATGCCCTTGTGATCGAGGGACGTTTTCTTTGTCCAGTGTAACGATTTATTTGGTCTCTAGCTTGGACTATGTGGGTCGGGTGCAGACACATATTTTTCCTCAACCTGACTCCTTCTTTGGTTAGTGCACACTTCACTAGATTTCCAGTCGGATGGAGGGAGCAGCTTCAAGTGCCTTTCCTGGGGATGTATGAGCTCTGCGGGCCCTGGGGCCTGTGGCGTGTCTTCCTACGTCTTCACTACTCGTCGCTGTGGTGCTGGTGCTTAGGACTTCGGGCTCCTTCTCAGTTGGGTAATGATGTTCAACAACTTTGGAATTGTAAATGGTGTGTTATTTCAATATTGTTAATTCAGTGTCTTGTGGGGTGTTTCTTAGGTCAAGCAGTACACAACTCGTGGCGGTGCTGCCAGTGGTGGTGGAGTTGGTAGTATGCCTCGATAGAGAGGGCGTGCCCACAGGGGGGTGCTGGGCCACGCATGGATGAATGCCAACAGCATGGGGAGCCTAGCTCAGACTCTGAGTCAACTGAGAGTCACCACTCCGCTATGGATATGGCCTTGTCTCCAACCCCCTCACTGGGCCACGTAGAAGCTTCGGTCACCTTGGAGTCCATCGCGACCCAGCTGGACCACATACATATCAACATTGATATGCTTAGGGAACATAAGTACGAGGACATGAACAAATTGGTTGCCTATATCAATGACCTTTAGCATGTGAAGAATGAGACCTTGGACTCTGTGGAAGGACTCTAGTACCAGCAACAACACACAGATGACCATCTCCACACCTTGGAGAGTTGAGTGGAACACATTGATTACCATATGCATGAATGCATTGCTCTCTTTGCTACACTTCGAGTGTTTCCTCCCAATCTCCCTCCTTAATGTGTAATTTTGAGATTTGTAATTTTTCTCTTTTTGTACCACCAATAACCAAAAACACCAACTGTCTTGGCTCCTCTTTAGGCTTCTTACTGTTCAGAACAAGACTTGTGCCAACTCTTAAACCTGTATTACTATATTTTATTGCAATGAGCAAAGCTTGTGCCAACTCTTACCGTGTATTACTATATTTTATTGTAGTGGTAATGTATTTTATTAACACTTTGATACTATAATAATTTTTTTTTAACCAAAAATACAAAATTAAAAAATATCATACAACCAATAAACTATTATATATAAAACACTTCTTTTTTTGTTCCACTAACATCATTGTGAAGCTATGGAATGGAAGAAAAAAGAATAAAAAAATAAAGGGGAAAATTTTGGTCTCACCATGTCATTTTGACATGTGACCTTTCCCACTAATAAAAGTAGCTTATCGATTAAAAACATTAAATTAGGATCCCCTAAGTATCATGGTAAACATTAGTCCCTCTAACAGTCATTGGAAACCAGAAACCACATCCCAAAACCACTTATTGTGATGCTTATGGCTCAAATTGATAACATCCTGATAAATTCGAAAGGCCAACAATAAAATCTTAAATTTGTGTTGTATCTGCGAACTACTAGGATTTGAGGGTTTAAGTGGAAGGCTTCTGTGGGTTCATTTTATTATATTACATAATTATTTGGTTTCAGGTAATGGCGACGACGGAAAATTCATCGAAGGTCACAAAAGAATGGAAGAAATTGAAGATCCAGGAGCTGCGCTATGAACTTTCTAAGAGGGATTCGAACCCCGGCGCTCCCGGTCCTTCGCCAACTCAATGCTTGGGAATTTCTTCAGATCTGGCAGAAAATACCGGAGGCGAGGGCCTGAGTTGGACATAAAACAAGCGGTTCCTCTATTAGAAGATGCACCAGAAAAAGCTGAGGCAGTTAACGTGGAACCACCTTCTGGAGATGAAGCATCCCAACTCAAGACTGTCACCAAGAAGTGTGAAGATTCGATAATGGCAGAGTCGGTGGACCCCGTCGTTGCCGTCATGGCAGTCGTGGCATCCGTGGAGAATCCGTCAAATGAGGGGGCAGATAACGGAGTCGCTAGCGTTGCGGGGCCATTACAGTTGTCGGACTTGGAAAAGAAGCACCGGCGTGCCAAGAGGTTTGGCTTGGCGTTACAGTTGTCAGAGGAAGAGAAGCACAATTCGAGAGCAACAAGGTGAGGGTAAAGATTTTGTAGGCAACTGCTGGTTAATTTTATGTTAGGGTTTTTGTAGTGAACGAAGGGTATGCATTTACGTTTTCTTCAGTATTCATCTTCTGTTTCTGTTCGCTTTATTTAGGATTTCAAGGGCTTGCATGTTGAATTTACTGTTGAAAAATTTTCCGAATCTGGGCAGTACGATGTGTGTGTAAAGTCCTATAAAAGTGAATTCTCAAAATAAAGGTTTCAAGGAATACGTTTTTCCTCCTTTTCAAATCAATGAGATTTAATCCTGAAATTTTCAGGGCTTTATATGTGGTCTTCTGTGGTTTCTTGGCAAATTTTAGCCTTATATTATTAGAAATATAATCATCTACTTTCTGCTCGACTTTGCTTCCACTGGTGATGGTCTTGTGGCTAAGAAAATTTGCTTTTTTTATCATCTAATGATATTTTTACAAAATGGACAGTTAAGATATGCTTTTATCCAACAATATTTAATATGTTATAATTTTTGCGAACTCTCTTTTTTCGATTGTTCCATAGTTAACGACTTTATTGAATTTATCCCAGTAAATTTTGAATATTTCAATCGAAGATATTGATGTTTGCTTTGTCACTAAATATGCACATTTATTGATTTCTGTCTGCTTCTATTATGATACATTTTCTCCAAACTTGCTATATAAGTAAATAATTTTGAATATTTTAGCCGAAGATATTGCTATTTACTTTGTCACTAAATATGCACATTTATAGCTTTCTGTTTGCTTGTATTATGTCACATTTTCTCCAAACTTGTTGTACAAGTAAATAAGTTTATAATGAAGTCTCTAGCCAAAAACTTCTTATCATTCAAATTTCTAGAGGATTATTCAATGGCTACATACGCCAGTAGGGGAAATTTCACTTGCTCGGATACGCAGAATATGTTAATACTCACAAAAAATAAATAGTGTCCCACAATGTGAAACATTTGTTGTGAAGTCACAGCATTAACTTCCTGCAACAGATACAACTTTTGCATGAATTTTAAACTTATTTCTTCGTAGTTTCTTAGTGAGAGTGTCTGCTGTCGTATTGCTAGTTTTAACATAGAGGGCAATATTTTTAATTGAGTGAATTTTTTAGCCGATATGCATATGCTAGAATAAGCCTTTGCTTGGACAAATACTGCCGCCAGGGACGAATCCAAACATGTTTTTGATGATTCCTTCGAGCCCACATATGTTCTTATGCCAGCTTTTTTAGGTGAAATGTACATCCTGGAGAAACCTGCCTTTATCACATTCCAAGGGTAGTCTCTTACAGGAATTGGAATTGGCTGGAGAGGATAACACTTCTCTCAATCTTTTTGGCTAGAGGAGTCTAGACCCAAGTGCAACCTATTAGTTAAATGCTACTGTTGACATCAACAGTGAATGATTTCTTCCTTACAAAGAGAGAACATTATCATTGTAGTTAATCTGTTTATCTTGGGTGTAACTCTTTTGTTACTGAACAGGCTTGGTACCATCTGTTTTGAATTTCAATTTAAACAATGTTTCCATCTAGCTTTCCTGCCATATGGAAGTGTGGTTAAGGACCACATACCTTTTGGCATCAGTTAGTTATACTTCATTCAACTGCATGATGGTTTTTAAGGGCTTGTATCCATGACTAAGGGTTGTGATATGTAGAATGCATGCCCATAATATTTCAAGGCTTTCTGGCTAGAGGTTTACACATTCAAGTAGAATTTCAAATTGATTGTGATCGGTCACTGTTGGTTGATATACTATTTTATTGATCCTGTTGATTTTTACATTGTAATACATGGCTTCTTGTTGCTTGGTATTTGATCTTTCAGGGCTCATTTACTAAACCTGGACCATCATTCATTTTGATTTGCCATGATTTCATGTTTTCAAATCCTATGGACTTATTTACCTGATTAAATTTTCATCCTTGATGTCATTTTAGAGCCTCCATTTCTTGGAATCAACTTGGCGTTGTTCATGCTTGATGGTATTTTAGAGCCTCCATTTCTTGGAATCGTCTCATAACATAAGAATTTTTTACTTTTGGATAGATTTACGTGCTTTACTTGACCTTCAAAGTGGATAATGGTCAACCAATTTTGGGTTATCTACAACTTGTTCATCCCATAGTGTTATTGTTATTGTCTCCGAGCGCTTTAAGCCACATTTAGTAGACTTGGATTTTCATTTCATGTGTCTCATGTCTTCCAACTTTCATTGACTCATTTACCTGTCAAAGTGACATCCCCATTGACAATCAATTCAAGTTTGATCTGCTTATAAGGAATTATTTCCATTCAAATTCTAAGTTGTAAGTTTGTAACCAATCATGATACGTTTGACAACTTTGTCATCAAGTGTGTGCCTCATTTACTGGTATATAGCCACATCTATGCGAACATTTGAAGATCCTCAAGAGATCATTTTTTTCCGTTCCATACGATGTCTTCAACTTCCATTGATTTATTCACCTGTGAATATCCATCGAAAGTCACACCTCCCTTGACAATCAATTCAAGTTTGATCTGATTATAAGATATTATATCCCTTCAAATTCTTAGTTGTAACCAGTCATGATACGTTGGACAACTTTTTCATCAAGTGCATGCCCTATTTTACTGGTATGTAGCCACACCTGTGTGAACATTCTAAGATGCTTAAGAGATCATTTGTTGTCATTCCATACTAAATGTAGTGTCTTTTGATGTAGGGAATTGGTGGGCAATCTAGTTTTGTCATTCCATACTTAACTGACTACTTATGATTCCTATTGTTACTCAAGATAAAAACTCTTTGGAACTTTGGTGAATGAAATTAATTGCTTTGTTCATAGGGACGTTTGTTAAGTAGCAGCCCTGGAGCCTAGGAACCTCTAGAAGAATCTGAAATAGTGGAAACAAATGAAATTGCCAGATTTTCTTTATCCTCTTTTTCAACTGAAATCTTTTTCCAATGTTCCTGTGGTGGTGCCCTTGCTTTCTGCATTAAATTCATCTATACCTTGTTATTTTAGCAACAAAAAGTCTAATTGCAAGTGAATCTCATTTTTGTATCAGATCAGCAAAAATTTTCTTGAACTTTTTGTTCCCACCTGCTGAAAGAAAACTCTGTTTTTTTGTTATCAACTTTGAATATTTCTTTCATGTCTTCTCTTGCAGTAGTATGGAGATTATGCAAGGTTAATCTGGGCCCTCTGTCAAGTGAAGTGACCAGACTGTCATAAGATTAGACTATTAAAGCAATCAAGGTGATGACTGCATGTACATTGGTGCCTCAACTGGTGTCTGCCTCATTGATCACATCTTATGTTGTCATCTTTATTTGGGAAAATTTCCTCAGATATATCTTAGGATGGTAGCTGGATATTCATAAATGTTAAATATCTTGAATTTTAAGTGATTATTGTGCTTGTTACATATTAGGAACCTCCTCTTTATTTGGTGAAATTCCCTCAGACAAATCTCACAGTTACAGCTTTATTTTCACACACATGTGCCCCATTCTTCTGTTGGTGTTTTGGCATTGTTGGTGTGAGTCGTTTGATCATTAATGCTCAAAATGCTACAAGTAAGATCCCTGTGATTATTAGTTTCCCATTTGTTGATTCTTGCAGTTCCTATGGTATGTTTGACTTCATCTTCTTCCAGAATGTTAAATGATCTTGTTCAATAACGAAATTCCCATTTGCAGCTTCCAGATGAAATCCCATGCTGTGAAAATTTTCAACCAGATCCATTTTAGACAAAGAAGAAAGTCACACTAGCTACAGCCATGGCTCTGGTGTACTTGGAGCCTTCTAATTTGCATGGGTGTTTGTTGTGTATTCCTTTGTCTTTTCCAATTAGGTAACCAACCTGCAAATTAAAATAATATTGGAAAAAAATTCAGTGCTCTAAGAGAGATATTGAGCTTGTGTTTGCAACACTAGAGTGCTCAGCAGTTGGAATCAACTTTATAGATTAAGGCGTGAATGTAACGCAAATAAAAGACATACCATCCACTGAAATATTTTAATTTTAGCAGAAAGAATGATGTATTCACAGCGGGAAAATATTGGCGAGTAAAATATATTATAGAGAATTGCAGTGCTTTGGAAATAAAATGCACGATTCAACCTTACATAATCTGGAATTACCCAACACTTCCGGACTATGACTACAATTTACCTATGCAAGTTTCCTGATTATCATGTTGTCTTCTCTGTTGCATTTTACTCTGTCTGTCTTTTTGTGACAATTTTTGTTGTCTCATTATATATTTTTTTATTATTTAATAAAATGTATTAAAGACTTCTCTATAGATAAAGGCTAAAGGGCTATTCATAAATCAAAGGTCAGTTAACCTTCCTAAAGTAATATTACATAGACAATAAGACAACCTTGCTTTCTAGGAGATGCAGGTCTACAGGATATGTGAAGATTAACAAAAAATCTAACATTCAGTATATTTACCTTGCATGTTTTAGTTGATGTATTTCTTATGTTCGCCTCTTGTTAGAAAGGGGCAATTTGGGGATAATTTCTGCACAAGGCCTTAGGATAACTTGGAATGTGTGTTACTTGTTTGTGAGCAAAATTTTGAAGTTTCTTAATTTAAAATTTTGCTGTTGTCTTGTCAACTCAATGTAACTTAGTGTTACTGCTACCTGATTCAAGAAAAAAATGAAGTTGGATAAATAAGCTTATAGTGCATTTTATGAAGCTTTAAGACCCAAAGTATTTGTTGAAGCCTGAATTTTATATTACCATGTTTGATTGAAAATCTAGAAATATATGGTAGCATTTTTTTCCTTGAGCTTTACTGTGTTATAAAAAGCCTTTTGATGATTTCTATTTTGAATCATTATGTT